>OZ002736.1:16006959-16084459 GCA_963924305.1 Polygonum maritimum | reverse complement strand
TAGAGCTTTTGATCAACGTCATTCCCTTGTTCATCTGCGTAAAGACGCGAGTTGGGAGAACATGGAGTAGCAACAGGCTTGGACGTATTCATGCCGTACTTCTCGAGCATCTCGCGAATGTACTTCTGCTGGTGAATGCGCGTCCCATCCTTGAGTTGATTTATTTGAAGCCCCAGGAAGAAGTTAAGTTCTCCTATGAGCGACATCTCAAACTCGCTACTCATCAAGGACTTGAACTCATCTACAAGTTTCATGTTAGTACTACCAAAGACTATGTCATCAACATAGACTTGGGCAATCAAAATATCCTTGTGGACTTTCTTTATAAACAAAGTTTTATCAATTGAACGTCTTGTGCAGCCATTTGACAAAAGAAAGGACGCAAACCTATCGTACCATTCACGAGGAGTTTGCTTGAGTCCATAGAGAGCTTTGTCGAGGTAGTCCACATGATCTGGGTGAGAGGCGTCCTCAAAGCCAGGGGGCTGAGCAACATACACTTCCTCCTTCTGCTTTCCATTGAGAAAGGCTGTCTCGACGTCCATTTGAAATAACTTGAATCCTTTGTGAGCAGCAAAGGAAATAAGGAGACAGACGGCCTCAATTCTAGCAACAGGATCAAACGCTTCATCATAGTCAATGCCTTCCGCTTACTTGAATCCTTGAGCTACCAGTCTTGCCTTGTTCCTTGACACGCGTCCACTTTCATCAAGTTTTTTCTAAATACTCAGCGCATCCCTATGATATTTTTGCCTTTGGGACGAGGAACGAGGGTCCAAACTTTGTTTCTTTCAAGCTGATTGAGTTCTTCTTGCATTGCTTGAATCCAGTCAGCTTCTTAGAGTGCTTCCTTTATCTTCTTGGGTCCCACCATAGACACAAAGGCGTTGAATGCACAAAAAACCAAATTTGCACTTTGGGACTTGCTTGCAGCTGATCTTGTCTGAACTCCTTTTGAGACATCTAAAACAATCTGAGTACTTGGATGATCCCTGTAGAAGCGGGACTGTCTTTGAAAGAGTTGAGCAAACCTTGGGTCAATGTCACCATCAGAATCATCATCTTCATCTTGAGCATCGTCCTCAGTGTGTTCCCCCTCAAAGAGAGCGTCCACACCATGACGTTGCTCACCTTGTTGACTTGATTCAGCCCATCTTGTTGAACTGGAGATTCACTGCGAGAGGGAACTCCTTGATCAACGGTAGGAACGTCCACTGAGACTTCTTCTGGATTTGCGTTGCCGTCCTTAGGAACATAGTATTTTCCCGAAGACCAACCATCACCTTCGTCTTCAAAGTCGTCCTGTTGTTGTGAAGAAGAGCGTTCTTTCTTACTTGGTTTTCTTTATGAGAAGAACTCTCTTTGAACACAACATGAATACTCTCCTCAAGCTTAAGAGTCCTTTTGTTGAGAACTCTATAAGCCTTACTTGAGAGGGTGATACGTGACAACCTTCGAGGTGAAGGCCGCCACGAGTTGAAGTGCCAAATGATATGGATCTCGGATTGATGTGCGTAGGATTGTTGTTGAAGATGATGAACGATGGAAGAGAGGTTCTTATTGAAGAACAAGAGTGCAACGGATTTTG
This sequence comes from Polygonum maritimum, assembly GCA_963924305.1. Taxonomy (NCBI): domain Eukaryota; kingdom Viridiplantae; phylum Streptophyta; class Magnoliopsida; order Caryophyllales; family Polygonaceae; genus Polygonum; species Polygonum maritimum. The sequence goes on along the minus strand of OZ002736.1, from coordinate 16,082,871 downwards.
ATTTCTTGAATTTCTTGAGTCAAGAAGATAATTTTAGGGAATAAAAACCTAAGGAATAAAAACCTAGCAATTCTTCTCCTCCTTGGCCGATTCTCTCTCTTCTCCTTCTCCTCTCCTTCCTCCTTGCTCTCCAAGTATCTCCTTGAGAGTTTTGTGTCTTGGTTAGTTGATAAGTGTGGGAACCTCTTTCCAATTAGAAGAATAAGAGAGCCTTAATAGATGAGGGGCAAATGTGGAAGTATACATCTTAACGCCTTGCTGTCCAATCCACACGAGACCGACACGGAGGGAACCTCGGGCCCGACTTACTGGGTACATCGGTCCGACGTTGAAATTCCATCTCGGGTCCGGCTTTGCATTTACCTCGATTCGGACCTCGTTCCGCCTCTTCTTCTTGGCTTTTCCTCTTGTTCTTCTTCACGGCTTGCTCCTTTCTTTCCTCCTTAATCTCGGGCCTTGCTCCTCGCCTCGATTCACCTTCAAAACGATCCTTGATCCCGGCCAAAACGCCTACAAAACACATAAAACACGCATAGTCTCCGAATCTCGTAGAAATACGAGAACTAAGCTAAAAAGGAACAAAACACTCAAGAAAAGAGGAAGAAAGAATCATATATACAAAGGAAATCACATATAAAACACCACCAAATAAGTAGACATCAAACTACCCCATACATAAGCTTGCTTGTCCTCAAGCAATAACAATGTAAGAAAGATCGAAACATAATCTTTATGTAAAGCCTCGTATGAAAAACACATTTAAACACAAGTGATAAATAATCAAGCAAGATAACATCATCACACATGATTAAGTGCTCAAAAGAATAGAGTCAATGCAACTAAGCCTCACTTTAGGGATATGTAAATGTGTATCACTCATCATGTGTATGGGTATAGCAATGAACACTCAAGCTCAAATATCATACAAGTAAAGACTTTACTATTGAAGCTAATATCACCAAATCCTCCACCTAGAGATGCCTATTACAAAGTACACAAAGAATTGAAACTTGGCTCAATGGAGGTCCTTAAAGAGGTTCCATTCGGCCGGGTTGTAATGGCGCTTTTGGTATTTCTCTAGGTGGGAATTATTTTGGTCTTGTGGTGCTTACAATGGGGATTGAACAACCTAAACTCTCACCAACTTCACCAGTATTCCTCAATTAACTTTCACTCATGCAAAAAAAACTTATAATTTTGTTCTCTCAACCCAAAATTTCACTTAACATTCCACTTCTTCTTTACACTTAGGATTTTGTTGGATTTTCCACAACTTTCCAGACTGGACTGACTTTCACACAACTCGGGCCTGATGTGGTGTGTAACTCGGTCGGACCCTTTTCTTTTACTTAAGCTCTTCACTTTCATTCCACTTCCCAATTCCAACATTCTCTTTCTTTTTTTTTTCTTTCTTTGCACTTTTTCACACAACAAAGATGCAATAACCAAAAGATTCATAACACCACTCTTTTCCCTTAAACCCAAGAGAATCTCAACTCATCAAATACACTCCAAACCTCTCTTCTAAAGTTCAATCTCATAAGGGTCAAGTCATATAAGGCTAGGAATAATATTTTTGAGGAGTTTCAAACAAAGGCTTAGGCTAGAACAGGGCTACAAACAAAGGATTCACTTCATGGTAGGATATGGAACATTTTTGTGACTAAGAGAATAAAGTTCAAATCAATGTGACAATGCTAGGACAAATCTCATGACGGTCTTGGAAAATAGATAAACACCTCAATAGCAAGTTTTACTAAGCATGCATGAGCTAATCACACAAGAAACATGAGGGATATGCAAATATGAACAAGCATCCCTAAAATGGCCAAAATCAATCTCACAAGGGTCACTCATACTTAGTTGCATAAAGACTCATCCTAGAACTCACATGCTCAATAAAAACAAGCAAGATATCATTAGCTTTCATTTGGACATCTAAGATGGGGTATTTGTAGTCCAAAAACTACAAAACACAAAATCTTTTTGTTGTTTTCAACACAAATTTTTAATTTTTTATGGATTTTTGCAAAAAATTTCCTATACAAAACCAAAGACAAAGACTCATCCAATCAAAACCAAATCAATCATCCATGTCATTCATCAAACCACAATCCAAGAAACAAACATCCCAAACACAAACTAAAAACCAAATATCCTCAAAGCAACAAACATAAACAAGCAAGTGAAATCATGAGCATTTTCCTCACCCCATACTTGATGTCCTTATCAAACAAGGAAATCAAAACTAAAAGTAAGAGAGCAGAGTACAAAGAGCTCACAATTTCTTTATTCTTCAATGACATGTCTAGAATCATTCGAATGGGTTGTCACAAAACTTCTTCACTCGGTGACCATTTACTTTGAAAATATTTCCTCGCTCATCAACCAAGTCCACCGCACCATGAGCATAGATGTGGTGTATCACAAATGGTCCACTCCACCTAGTCCTTAGCTTTCCCGGGAAAAGTTTAATCCGTGAATTGAAAAGGAGAACCTTGTCACCAGCTTGATAGGTCTTTGGGATTACCTTCCTATCATGCCACTTCTTGGTCTTCTCTTTGTACAACTTGGAGTTCTCATAGGCTTTTAACCTCAATTCTCCCAACTCATGAAGCTCTAGAAACCTCTTCTCACCGGCCAAGTTGATACTTGATATCCCAATTCATCTCTTTGAGAGCCCACTTTGCCTTGTGCTCTAGCTCTACCGGAAGATGACATGCCTTGCTATAAACTAGATTGAAGGGTGTTGTTCCCAAAGGTGCCTTGAAAGCGGTCCTATAAGACCAAAGTGCATCATCGAGCTTAGAGGCCCAATCTTTCCTTGATCGAGATACGGTCTTCTCCAAAATAGCCTTGATTTGACGGTTTGACACCTCGACTTGCCCGCTTATTTGAGGATGATAAGGAGTAGCAACTCGGTGAGACACCCTTTACTTGATCAACACATTCTCGAAGCTTCTCTCGATGAAATGAGACTGCCATCACTTATGAGAACCCTAGGCACACCAAACCTTCCAAAAATGTTACTTTTCAAGAACTTCATCACCACCTTAGCATCGTTGGTTCTTGTCGGTATGGCTTCCACCCATTTCGAGACATAATCCACGGCTACCAAGATGTACTTGTAAGGCCCCGATGTGGGAAATGGTTCCATGAAATCGATGCCCCATACATCAAATAACTCAACTTCTAGAATGCCGGTTTAAGGAGTCTCATTCCTCCTTGATAGGTTCCCCTCTCTTTGGCACTCCTCACACTTCCTCACATAATCATGCACATCCTTAGCGTGACCTCCCATGGGCAAGGAATGGCAATGGTGAATGATTCTCTCAACCTCTTCACTTGGCACACACCGTCTATAGATTTGATCACTCCCTTCCTTGTTGTTGGGACAATGTTAAGGACGCCTTCAGTACTTAACATTGTGCATGGCGTCCCTTAGTTTTGATATGAAAAACTCGCCTTGATCTAATAAGTTGTCCAAGTGTTTCAAGGATGCATGTGGAAAAGGACAACAAGTTGTTGTACATGTAGCCGTCCTTAAGGAGTAAGGACACTACATCTCTGAGTGAACGGCTTGGCATAATCTCAAATAAGGACACCATCCTTCATCATTACACCGGAGTCCTTCAAAGCTGGCCGACAAGGTGACATCACCAGACAAGCTTTGATCATGATCTCCACGTGGAAGAAGATCCTGTAGCCAAGCCTAACAGAATTGCCAGTAAGCTTCCTTGATCATCATAGAGACACGTGGAAGCCGATTACTGTAGCAACGTCCTCAAGGGCATGATCGTCAGAGAATGACGCCCTTCCCCATGTCACCATAAATACTCTTCCAGAGCATTTATTGTGACTTGACGCTTCCAAAGAATATTCAGAGAATTTGTCATTCGCTCAAGAACAACCAAGAACACCAAGAACAAGCTCAAGAACAAGTGAGACTTAGGTGTTAGATCGAGCGAGAAGCGTACAACAAAACCACAAACAGTTTGTAATAGAAAAGAACAAAAAGAAAGAGAGAGTCCTTACGAAGAACTGTAAGGACGAGGTGATAGCATCCTTTAGAGAGATTAAGTTAGGTTACATTACAGGCTTTGGTCGGTCCGGATCGGAAGGTCTCAAAATTCAAATTTATAACCGAACCTAGTTGTAGCACAAGGTAGGGTGTCGAACACTCGGGAACTTGTTCGTCGAGTGCACCAAAAAGACTTAAAAAGGGGAAAGAAAGGTTAAAAACAAGGAAAATCAAAGGAAACCACTCGGGACCGACATGGTCACTTCGGCTCGAGATGGATCGACGAAAGTTTGCACGGGACCGACACAGATGTAAGTCGGGCCCGAGGTCTGGGGAAGTCGGACTTTGCAAAATAGGAGAGATCGGTCTTAGGTTTTTGGGTTCCTTCCCTAACTAGATGTGGGTAATTCCACCCCAATTCAGCCAATAAGTGTTGATCCTCGTGAGATCGAGGTTGTTAGCCTTCGATCCCGCCACTCTACACATCGACCCTAGGGAAATCTACTTCCCTTTCGATGCAAGTTCAAGTGATTGGCAATTGATTACTTTCGTTCACTCTTGCCAATCACAAGCCCTTGATTCCTTGCTTTCGCGGAGGAATTGTAGCTCTATGTAGAGTGGATTCCTAGATCAAGCACTCAAGGCTATGGAATTGGGGGTTCAAACCCAACCCTAGCTAGGGGTTTCCCCCATAGCCCAAGACCAATGGAATCTACTCCATAAGGCTAGAGTAAGAAGCAATCAAATCACAAGGCAAACAAATCTCAATCATCCAAATCAAGGCAAAACCAAATTTCATTCAAATCAAAGGGAAATCACAAGATCCAAACTCAAATCCACAAATTGCAAATCAAAATAAGTTCAAACTCACAATTCTTCCCTAGATCTACTCCTTCTATCCACCGAATTTCCTCTTCTTCTCCTCTCCTTTCTTCTCCTTGCTCTCCAAGTCTTCCATGAGCCTTTGAGAGTGACTAAATGTGTGTAAAGTTGGATAATCCTCTAATTGTCTTCTCTCCTTTTAATTAGGGGCCAAGAAAATCCCAAAATGGAAGAGGGGCAAAAGTGGTAGATCACATTTGTATGCCTTGATGCCCAATCCACAATTCCGCCGACTTGGACCGACACGCGTGTACCTCGGGCCCGACTTGCCACACCTCGGTCCGGGTCTCCACGAGTCGATCTCGGGTCCGAGTTGTTGGGCAACTCGATCCTGGCGTCGGTCCACTCTTCTTCTTGGCTTTTCTTGAGCTCCTCTTCATTGATCGCTAGGCTCTTCCGCTCCTTTGTGCTCGTGCCTTGCTCCTCCTTGGGGACTCCTTCCAAAACTTCCTCAAATCATGCTAAATTACCTACAAAATGCAACAAATTCGCATAGTCTCCGAATCTCATAGAAAATCGGAATCTAGGCTAAAAAGGGACAAAACTAACAAGGAAAGGAACAAAAGACACCTATTTACAAGGGAAAATGACCACTAAAACACCACCAAAATGAGAGACATCAGGCTTAAGGGAGTTATTACTAGTGGACTTAGGGACGCCTTTCTAAGTGCCAGGGAAGTGTAACTGCTCGTCAGTGTGTTGTAAGGAAATTCAATAAGAAAGGAAAGAAGCTATTACAAAATCCTCTAAGGAGGTAAAGGTTTACACTCAAGGACTAGTTGGTACTTGAGTGGTTCCTCTATAAATCAAAAGCGTTCCTTACTTAATGTCTTTACTTGTTTAGTCTTTTGATTTTTCTACTGCCACTCAAAGACGTCCTCAGTCTTTACTAAGGACGCCTGAGTAAAGGATGCCCTTAACCTTGTTAAGGACGCCTTTTGTATTAAGACTAACGATTCAACAATTAGTATCAGAGTAGGCGCTCTAGATTCTTATTGAGTTGCAGGTAAAGATGGATATGGAACCTATTGGAATTTCTAGTGTGAAACCTCCGCGTCTGAAGGACGACAATTTCAATCGCTGGAAAATCAGATTTGAGAACTTTGTAAGGAGTCAGAATTATCAGTGCTGGAGAGTAATCGAGAACGGCGATCTTAAAGTTCCACTTGCCATGGAAGGAAAAGAGGAAGTTTGGGGTCCCGATGAGTTCAAGCTGATGGAGACAATTGGAAAGGCGATATGCTTTCTACAGACGTCCCTTTGTGAAAGGGACGCCACTAGAGTAAGTAATTTGCCTACAACTAAACAACAGTGGGAAGCACTTGAAAGATACCACGTTGGAACAGCATAAATGAAAGAGGACGTCCAGCTAGAAGTCAAAAGGGACTTTTATGCATTCAAAATGCTGCCAAATGAAACGGTTATGGACTACTCCTTCCAATTTGAAGCTCTTATCACTAAATTGAAGAATTTGGGAATTCCAGATGCTGAAATCTCAATGAGGAACAAAGTTCAAGTGGTAATTGATGGCTTAACAGGAATATGGAACTTTGACAAGACTACCTTTAAAGAGAACCAGGCTAACAAGACTCTTGATATGGAAGAAATTTATGGAAAGCTAAGGCAGTATGAAGCTAGAAGGGATGTAGACATGGCTGAACTAGGAAAGAATCCTCAAACAGATCTCGCTTTGGCTTCAACAACGCCAGAGTACGCAGAGTACCTTCGTCGGAAAAGAGATCTAGCTTTGATGATGGAAGCTAAGACAAGAGATCATCACAAGAACTTGCGTGTTCAAACTTTGAAAGAAAATCAAAGTAAGCCAAAGGAACAGCTTGATGAAGAGGAAGAACTTGCCCTCTTGCACAATGCTCTCTGTTTTTGGGCTAAAAGGAACAAAGCCTACTCAAAGACAAAAATGCCTTTCAAGAAGGAGAGTCCCAAGTATACTGGCGCTGAGATGAATTAGCTTACTTGTTACAAATGCAACAAGAAAGGACACTTTGCTAAGAAATGTACCTCGGGACTGTCTTCAAAAGATATGAAGAAGAAGGCCTTGTTGAGTGCCTTTGAGTCTGCGTCCTTATTATGTGCCTGGGACGATGATGATTTAGATAATGAGGATCCAACTGAACATCATGCATACATGGCGTACGTTCCAGTTGTTCAGAAGGACGCCCTTGAGTCTGAACAAGAGGTAACTCATGACTCTATGATAAGTTTTATAGATGAGTGCTCAAAGCCTAAATTGATTAAACTCATTGCTCAAATCATGCAAGAAAGTTATGGAATGAAACAAAGGCTTGATGAACTTGAGGTTGAAAACATTGTAGTTGAATGTGAGAACTATGATATAGTGTCTTTACAACTAGAGTCCTCCATTGAAGAAAACAAGTCCCTAAAAACTGAAGTCATGTGTCTCAAACTTGAGAATGCCAAGCTTAGGGAAGAAGTTTAAGTTTTAGGAAAGATTCATATTACTAAGGAAGTCAAACCTATAGTTTTTGTCCCTGCTAAACGAGGACTAGGATATGAGTCGGACTCTAAGAACTCTCTTCCTAGTGACTTTGAAGCCAGCAAAACCTCTGAGCTAGAAATTGAAAGGGAGAAAACTAAGAACCTTCTTGAGCGTATTAGAGTCCTAGAGAGTGGAGAAAAAGGTCACAAGGACTACTATACTAACTCAATCAGCCACAAAATCTATAAGAAAATTGCTAAGGGGGAAGGTTCGAAGGTTTGCAATCTACAAAAGATGGAGGAAAATAGAATTCAACGTCCAAATAAAAAATATTACCTTGGTGATTATTACAGGACGTGCTGGTACTGTGGACAAGGTGGTCACTACAAGTATGATTGCTTTAAGTTGAAGGAAGACCTTGAAAATGGCAAAGCTGCTAGGACTAAAAATGAAAAGAATGAGTCCGTCCCTAAGAAAAATGCTAGGCGTCCTAGACAACCTAGAACTTCTTTCAAGAAGCATGCTACAACCAATGATGTCAATATAAATGACTACATGCCAGAACCAGAGTTTTTCTATTGTAACGAGCCAGGTAAGGAATACCTTGTCTGTGTCGCCAAAAACTAACTTTGTTTTGACAGGTGGAAGTGAGGGGACGCCCGTGGATCATTGATAGTGGCGCCTCAAATCATATGACAGGAAGCCAGATCCATCTCACTTTTATCCAAAATAGTGCCACAGGAGGAACTGTCTTGTTTGGCAACAAGGGCAAAGGAAAGATCAAAGGGACGGGAACTGTAATTCTAAATTCGTCCATTAAAGCATCAAATGTGAGTCTTGTTGAAGGACTTGGCTTCAATCTCTTTAGTGTCTCTCGAATTGTGTGATCAAGGTGACAACCTAGTCACATTTGACTTAAAGGAATGCCTTGTTATCAACAAGAAATCAAACAAAGTTGTTCTCAAAGAAGTACGCCAAAACAATGTCTATATCTTCAACCAAGAGTTCAAGCCTGCTACTGAGTTATGTCTATCTGTTTCAAAAGAGGACGCTGACCTCTGGCATCGCCGTCTTGGTCATGCTGGACTAAGCACAATCCTCAAGCTACACCAACGAAATCTTGTGAAAGGACTTCCCCGAATTGATCCTGAGAAAGTTGAACAGTGTGAAGCCTATATCAAAGGGAAGCAAACAAGAACGTCCTTCAAGTCCAAAAATGAAGTAAGTACGAAGAAGCCCTTGGAACTTCTTCATATGGATCTTTGTGGACCAATGAAGACGATGAGCTACGGTGGAAAGAGGTACATTTACGTTCTCGTAGATGATTTTTCTCGATTCACTTGGGTTCTTTTCTTGGTGTCAAAAGCAGATTGTTTCAACGCATTTAAAATCTTCATCAAACAAGTGGAAGTTGCTCTAGGGACGCCTTTGAGAGCCATACGATCAGACCATGAGACGGAGTTCCAAAACTCAAAATTCCTGGCCTACTGTGATCAACATGGTGTCTCTCACAACTTCTCAGCTCCATGGACTCCTCAACAAAATGATGTTGTGAAAAGAAAGAACAGGACGCTAGAGGATATGGCAAGAACTATGTTGCTAGCAAATAGCGTCCCCAACTACTTTTGGGCTGAAGCTATTGCTACTACATGCTACATCATCAATCGTGCCATGGTTAGACCTCTGCTAAAGAAGACGTCCTATGAGTTATTGAATGGAAGGAAGTCTCACATTAATTATCTAAGGGTTTTTGGATGCAAGTTCTTTGTTCACAACGACAAAGAGAGACTTGGTAAGAAGTGATGAAGCCATATTCCTTGGGTACTCCCTCTCAAGCAAAGCCTATAGAGTTTTCAACAAAAGGACTCTTAAGCTTGAGGAGAGTATTCATGTTGTGTTCAAAGAGAGTTCTTCTCATAACCAAGTAAGAAAGAATGCTCTTCTTCACAACAACAGGACGACTCTGAAGACGAAATTGATGTTTGGTTCTCAGGAAAGTACTATGTTCCTAAGGACGCCAACGCAAATCCAGAAGAAGTCTCAATGGATGTTCCTAGTGTTGATCAAGGAGTTCCCTCTCGTAGTGAATCTCCAGTTCAACAAGATATGGCCGAATCAAGTCAACAAGGTGAGCAATGTCAAGGTGTGGACGCTCTCTTTGAGAGGGAACCCTCTGAGGACGATGTTCAAGATGAAAGTGATGACTCTGATGGTGAGATTGATTCAAGGTTTGCTCAATTATTTCAAAGGGAGTCCCACTTCTCTAGGGATCACCCAACAACTCAGATTGTATCAGATATATCTCAAGGAGTTCAAACAAGGTCAGCTGCAAGCAAATCCTAGAGTGAAAATTTTATTTTTTGTGCTTTCAACGCCTTTGTGTCTATGGTGGAACCTGATCGGTCCGGATCGGAGGGTCTCAAAATTTAAATTTATAACCGAACCTAGCTGTAGCACAAGGTAGGGTGTCGAACACTCGGGAGTTTGTTCGCTGAGTGCACCAAAAAGACTTAAAAAGGGGAAAGAAAGGTTAAAAACAAGGAAAATCAAAGGAAACCACTCGGGACCGACATGGTCACTTCGGCCCGAGATGGATCGACGAAGAAATGGCCAGGACCGACACAGATGTAAGTCGGGCCCGACGTCTGGGTAAGTCGAACTGAGCAAAAATGGAGACATAGGTCTTGGGTTTTTGGGTTCCTTCTCTAGTAGATGTGGGTAATTCCACCCCAATTCAGCCAATAAGTCTTCCTTGAGCCTTTGAGAGTGATTAGATGTGTGTAAAGTTGGACAATCCTCTAATTATATTCTCTCCTTTTAATTAGGGGTCAAGAACATCCCAAAATGGGAGAGGGGCAAAAGTGGTAGATCACATTTGTATGCCTTGATGCCTAATCCACAATTCCGCCGACTTGGACCGACACGCGTGTACCTCGCGCCTGACTTGCCACATCTCGGTCCGGGTCTCCATGAGTCGATCTCGGGCCCGAGTTGCTGGGCAACTCGGTCCTGGCGTCGGTCCACTCTTCTTCTTGGCTTTTCTTGAGCTCCTCTTCATTGATCGCTCGGCTCTTCCGCTCCTTTGAGCTCGTGCCTTGCTCCTCCTTGGGGACTCCTTCCAAAACCTCCTCTAATCACGCCAAATTACCTACAAAAGGCACCAAATTCGCATAGTCTCCGAATCTCATAGAAAATCGGAATCTAGGCTAAAAAGGAACAAAACTAACAAGGAAAGGAACAAAAGACACATATTTACAAGGGAAATTAACCTGTAAAACACCCCAAAATGAGAGACATCAGAATACCCCGTACTTAAACGTGCTTGTCCTCAAGCAATAACAATGTAAGCAAGACCGAAACATAATCTTCAAGTAAAGCCTCATATGAAAAATCAATCAAGTACAAGTGATAGATATTCAAGCAAGATTACATCATCACACATGATCAAGTGTTCATAGGAATGAAGTTTATTGCAACCAAGCCTCACTTTAGGGATATGAAAATGTGTATCACTCATCATGTGTTTAGATATAGCTATGAACACTCAAACACAAGAATCATGCAAGTAAAGACTTTACTATTGAAGCTAATATCACCAATTCCTCCACCTAGAGATGCCTATTACAATGCACACAAAAAATATGAACTTGGCTCAATGGAGGTCCTCAAAGAGGTTCCATTCGGCCGGGTTGTAATGCGGCTTTTGGTATTTCTCAAGGTGGGAATCATTTTGGTCTTGTGGTGCTTACATTGGGGATTGAACTTCCTAATCTCTCACCAACTTCACCAATTATTCCACTTTTAACTTCACTCATCCAAAAGACTTTGAATGTTCTTTTATCAACCCACACTTTCACTTAACATTCCACTTCATCTTTGCTCTTAGGCTTTTTGTTTTTCACACTTTTTGCACTGGACCGACATGCACTACACGTCGGGCCCGAGGTCACTTTGAAATCGGTCGGGACCCTTTTTGATGTGATCATGCCCCAGACTCCGAGAGGCACGCCCGAGCGCAAGAGGGTCGGTGCCGAGAGACCCGCGCATGCGGCCTTTGGCGCCGGTGCCTCGTTTTGGCACCGAATCCGCGGCGCCGGTGCCTCATTTTGGCGCCGTGTCCGTGGCACCGGAGCCTCCCGAGGGCGTGCGCGCCCAAGGGCGGGTGCCGGTGATGGGCCTTCCACTAGGCCGCGTCCCGGGCTGTCAAGTCGAGTTTTCTTGGAGGGAATTCCACAAGTGCCCAATGCAAGGCAAGGCGGGCTCGTCCACAACAACCAAGGCACGAAGACGGGCCCAAGCCCACTCGTCACTTTCTTTCTCCAAGCCCATGCCGCCACTCCTCCTCCTCATCTTTCCTTGGTGGCCAAGTTTGAACTTTGAAGATCGGATGACTTCCGCGCCAAGCAACCGCCATCAATATTTCCGCCTTGGAGCCGAAGTCTTAGCTTAAGCATTCCCTCATTTTTCCCTATAAATAAAGAGGGGATATAATAGAATTTACAATGTTGTTTTGAGCTTGAACATTGCTAAGAGACTCTTGTCCTAGTTAGGTTTCGGGCTTTTCCCGGCTTGTGGGACTCAAGCCGTAGGGCTCTCGTGAGACGCGAGAGCAAGGCGGCGGGCTACGGTTCGTGAGACTCGAGCCATGGCTCCGCCGTTCTTATTTTTCTACCAAACCCCAGCCTTCGGGTAACCGTGGGCTCGGAGGGCGGCTTGGCTCGTGAGACTCGAGCCTCGTCGTCCCTCCTTAGGCATCCTAGCTTGGTTCACTCCGAGCGAGGCACCTACCTATCCATAGGGCCGCTTGGGTTGTTAGGGTTCGGTTCCGCACCCCTTGTATCCCTTAGTCAATTTGTCTCGGTGAGTGGACCGAAGTGAGGGCTCGACTACTTATCCCTTATTAATAAAAAGCCTACAAAAAGAGTTTGATGAATATCAAATCCCACACGACCGAATAGATGCAATTTCTCTCGAATTTCGCAAGTCTGAGCCCGAGCTCACGACCTAGACATCCCCACGCAAGCCCACGAACTCCCTCGAGCCAGAATCGAGTCCGATCCTAAGGCGAATCACATCATATGGTATCAGAGCGTTTCGAGGCGGGTTCAGTAAGTTTTGAAATTGTAAATTGCATTTTCATGTTACTTTCATATATGCTCAACACCGTTTTAAACCTCTTTTGGCCAACCGAGGCCTGAGCCAACTCGAGACCTCACCTTGACTCGGCCACGACCTTAGGGCCTTAGAAGGGTCCGAGAAACAATTCCGAAGTGGCGTGGGGAAAATTTCTAACTCTCCCCATGTTCTTTACCCACGCCTAAGCCTCACCTCTTGCACCCGAAAAATTGGCGAAATTTTATGGAGGGAGAAATTAAAATTCTTTGAGCCGACTTAACAAACTTTCGAGACTTGGAATCCCCGTAAGCTTAAGGGGCAACGTTTTCCTATCAAATCCAAAAACCGAACTAGCCCTAGGGGTGAATGGAGTTTACCTATCCTTAAGTCCGGGATTCACCTCGATAATCACTAGCTTGGAGGCCAAGTCTTGAACCCACTGAAAGAGAGTAATGGGGGCGTCAAAATGGGAGACACCACCTCCTCCTATTCCCACCACCCTCATGCGTGGGCAATTAAGAAGGAGAAGTTCATTAGATGCCATCCATTAAGCCAACTCTCACTTCCAATAAGAAGCCTCAACTTTAAACCCACACCCCTTCATTAGTCGTCCTTAGTGTGCAAGCTAAGGAGGGGTCTTGATGGGAGACTTCATGGCTGCCACCCCCTCCTATTCTCCCTCATAATCACTAGCTTGGGGCCTAAGCACCTAGTCGGCTGCCAAGCCAAGTACACCTATAAAAACAAAGCCTCACTTCATTGTTGTTATCTTCCTAAAACCAAGGAGAGTTTGAGAGCTTTGCCTAGCCCATTCCAACCGTCCAAGAGTTTTGGTTGGACCCTCCCAACTTCCAAAATTTAGTAAGCACGAGAGTGAGCCATCCCTTCCCGAGTTTAGAAGGTCGTTGGCAAAGAACTTCGGGATACAAACTCAAGTTTTCTCATTCAACGTTTCAAGTACCAATCCAAGTAAGTAACGACTTCTCTACACCTTGTCCTCTTCATCCGGAGGTGGGTAATAGGAGTTGTGTAGGGTTGCATCCCTTTCCAAATCCTAGGGGTGTCTTAGCCCCGAAAGAATGGGAAAACCGAACCAAAATTGTGCTTTTGGCCAAGTCCTCCAACCTAAAACCGAAAGCCCCAAAGCCGACACCTATGAGCAATGAAAGTTTTCATGAAATGTGATTTGCATGTTTAATTACTTAAGATGCTTGGGATAGAAGCCAAATGGGGCAGATGAGAGACACGAGACGAGACTCTTAAGAACTAAAACCAAAATGGCGCCCATAGGCTTCAAAAACAAGAATGGGGTCTTGCAAATCGTCAAAAAAAAAAAGAGAGAGACGAGCTCGGACGCAAGCTCGGCTGACTCTAAGAGATGATTCGAGTGTGGGGGCAAGATTTAAAAAAAAACGAGAGGGAAAACCGAGCCCAAAGTTAAGCCGGTTCGGATGTGTGTCTTACGAAGGCCTTTGTGTGTTCATTGCGGAATTTTTCAGGAATTTATCATGGCCTCGAAGATGATGATGGGTGTAAGGAAGAGCGCTTCAAGCCATGCCTTGACTGGCCCGCGTCGTGTGTACGGAATGGTGCCCCGCAAGGAAGATATTGTATTCATCGATCTCGTAAGCGACGACGAGTTCGAGGTGTCGACGAAGGCCGCGAGCGAGCCGAGTGTGAACCAAATGCTCGCCCCGGAACAAGACGTCAAGGATAATGCAAGCTCCGGAGAGGAGACGAACCCGAGCATCAGCACCGGCAATGGGTCGGACGACTCTAGCTCGGGCCACTTTGGTTCGAGCGACGAGTCGGACGGCTACGAGTCGGGTCCGTACATGCCCACCGATGGGGAGGACACCTATGTGGATATCATGGATGATGACGCTCCCGTCGGAGGATTTGAGGGGCCAGCCGAAGAACACTTTGAACCGCTTCAAGTAGTGTATCCGGAGGAAGTCGAGGTCGGAGTCGAGAATCTGAATGAGGGCTTCCCCGAGTGGGAGGTTGATGAGTGGTTTGAGCTTGACAAGCTTCTTAACCAACTTGACGAGCCTATGGAGGAGGGGGAAGTCACCGACGAAGTGGACGATGTGGGTGACATCCTCATGAGCGAAGACGAGGCCGACTTTGACGGGCAAAAGTACAATTTATTTTATTGCCGGGCCCTTGTGTTAGGCGTGGATTGCCTAGTGAACATAAACGGGGGAAGCGCCTCCAATCTCGTGTCCGAGGAGGTCCAAAAGCAGGCCGGACTTCGGCTACAACGACACACCAAACCCTACACACTCGGGTGGCTTGGCGATGAGGATGCCCTACACGTAACACACTACGTGTATGTGCCGCTCGTCATCGACGGGTACCACGATCTAATTCGGTGTGACGTTGTGCCCATGAAGACGGCGCATGTTGTCTTGGGGCGTCCTTGGCAATGGACGAGGTGCGTAACACACGATGGACGGCTGAACACGCACTCCTTCGGGCATGACGACAAGATGTTCTGTTTGACTCCGTTAGAGGCCGGGGAAGTGGAGCCGCTTCTCAAGTGCGGCCCCGCTCGTCTCAACCATCTCGCCACCGCCACTCCCATACGCAAACCCAAGGATTCGAGGTCGAATCCTCCTCAAGAGGGGGTGGATGATGTGATCATGCCCCGGACTCCGAGAGGCGCGCCCGAGCGCAAGAGGGTCGGTGCCGAGAGCCCCGCGCATGCGGCCTTTGGCGTCGTTGCCTCGTTTTGGCACCAAATCCGCGGCGCCGGTGCCTCGTTTTGGCGCCGTGTCCGTGGCGCCGGAGCCTCCCGAGGGCGTGCGCGCCCAAGGGCGGGTGCCAGTGATGGGCCTTCCACTAGGCCGCGTCCCGGGCTGTCAAGTCGAGTTTTTCTTGGAGGGAATTCCACAAGTGCCCAATGCAAGGCAAGGCGGGCTCGTCCACAACAACCAAGGCACGAAGACGGGCCCAAGCCCACTCGTCAGTTTCTTTCTCCAAGCCCATGCCGTCACTCCACCTCCTCATCTTTCCTTGGTGGCCAAGTTTGAACTTTGAAGATCGGATGACTTCCGCGCCAAGCAACCGCCATCAATATTTCCGCCTTGGAGTCGAAGTCTTAGCTTAAGAATTCCCTCATTTTTCCCTATAAATAAAGAGGGGATGTAATAGAATTTACACTGTTGTTTTGACCTTGAACTTTGCTAAGAGACTCTTGTCCTAGTTAGGTTTCGGGCTTTTCCCGGCTTGTGGGACTCAAGCCGTAGGGCTCTCGTGAGACGCGAGAGCCGGGCGGCGGGCTACGGTTCGTGAGACTCGAGCCATGGCTCCGCCGTTCTTATTTTTCTACCAAACCGGCCAGCCTTCGGGTAACCGTGGGCTCAGAGGGCGGCTTGGCTCGTGAGACTCGAGCCTCGTCGTCCCTCCTTAGGCATCCTAGCTTGGTTCACTCCGAGCGAGGAGCCTACCTAGCCATAGGGCCGCTTGGGTTGTTAGGGTTCGGTTCCGCACCCCTTGTATCCCTTAGTCAATCCCTCTCGGTGAGTGGACCGAAGTGAGGGCTCGACTACTTATCCCTTATTAATAAAAAGCCTACAAAAAGAGTTTGATGAATCAAAAATCCCACACGACTGAATAGATGCAATTTCTCTCGAATTTCGCAAGTCTGAGCACGAGCTCACGACCTAGACGTCCCCACGCAAACCCACGAACTCCCTCGAGCCAGAATCGAGTCCGATCCTAAGGCGAATCACATCACTTTTTTTTCACTTAAGCTCTTTGCTTTCGATCCACTTCTTTTTTCCAACTTTTCTTTGATTTCTTTCTCTTAGGCTCAACAAACATGCACTACCCACTTAATTTATAACTCCATTCTTTTTCCCTTTCACCAAAGAGAATCTCAACTCTCCAAATACACTCCATAACCTCTCACTAAAGTCCAATCCCATAAGGGTCAAGTCATATAGGCTAGGAATCATATTTTTGAGGAGTTTCAAACAAAGGCTAAGGCTAAAACGGGGCTACAAACAACGGTTTATCTTCAAGGTAGGATATGGAACATTTTGTGACTAAATGAAATAAAGTTCAAAATCAATGCATAGAACAAATCTCATATTGGTCTTGGAAAATAGATAAACACCGCAATAGCAAGTTTTACTAAGCATGCATGAGCTAATCACACAAGAAACATGAGGAATATGCAATCATGAACAAGCATCCCTAAAATGGCCAAAAATCATCTCACAAGGTTCACTCATACTTGGTTGCATAGGAAACTCATTCTAGAACTCATGTGCTCAATAAAAACAAGCAAAATATCACATCACATTAAAAGCAACATCCATTTAGAGGCTAAACTATCCAAAAATATGCCAAGGAATTTACATGCTCACATCATCATTAGCCTTCTTTGGACATCTAAGATGGGAATTCCTAGTCCAAAAACAAAATCTTTTTGTTCTTTTTAACCAAAATTTTTCAAATTTTTATGGATTTTTGCAAAAAAATTCTCAAAATAAAACCAACTCATCCATTCAAACCAAATCAAACTCAATCATCATTCATGAGATCAAACTCAATCATCATTCATGAAACATATCATGCCACAATCCAAAAATAAACATCCCAAAACAAACTAGGAAACAAACACATGAAACTAACATGTGAAACTATGAGCAACTAACCCCACCCCATACTTAGAATTTTGATGTCCTCATCAAAACAAAGAGACCAAAACTCAAAATAAAAGAGAAGAGAGTTAGAAAAGCTCACAATTTCTTATTCTTAATTGGCATGTCTAGATTTAGTTGGAAGGACGCCCTCGGCGACTTCCTCTTTGGAGCCTTGCATGTCGTTCTCGCTCGTACACTTGGGCTTGGTAAGGATCTTGATTTGGTGGTTGGAGTTGAGGTGTAGGGCGCGTCCATGGATCCTCTCGGGAGGGATAATTCCCGACCATCCAATCGTTGAAGCTTTCTTGGACTTGCCACCTTTGGTCCTCCACCGTCCTTAGATCATCCACTTTACGCCTAGTGTAGGCGAGATTCCGGTTCATCTCCTCTTGTTGAACTTGGAAGACTTCTTGTTGTTGGAAAAGTTGTTGTTGTTGTAGAAACATTTGTTGTTGTTGAAGGTTGATTTGGTGGGCCTCTTGAAGCATGCTTGATTGTTGGAGTTGAAGGTGAGCCATTTGGTTGGCTAGAAACGTCATGTCCACCGGTTGTTGAGGCTCGGGGAAGACCATTCCGGGCCCATACCATTGGGCATAACCTTCATACCCTCCATAGTGTGGTTGCTCTTGCCTAGCTCCGCTCCCTTCGCCTCTCTCAAAATGACTCGGGACCGACTCGAGAATATAGGCATCGGACCGACGTTGTTGGAAGTCGGGCCCGAGGTGCCCTGCATCTCGGTCCAGTAGCGTTGGAGCTTGGTCTCTTGTGCGGAGGTTGGCTAGCAAACCTTGGTAACCTTCATCTTCTTCCGGAGGCGTGTCAACATCCATGGCCTCTCTTCTAGCAAACTCAAAGTTGTTGGGCTCGTCATCGGACTCCGGAGAAGGTTGGGGAGTGGTAAAGCGAATGTGTTGAGCTCGACGTCGACACTCCCTTGTCCCTTCCGGTTCACCAAATGGATTCTCCTTCCCGGCCCAAACTTGGAACCAATTGTAGTAGCTTGCAAGGTCAAAGAGCTTGGGACCCAAAGCAATGGCCACCTTGTCAAAGTTTGAATGAGGTGCTAGATGGGTGGTGAGGTCGGTGATGACTTTCTCTTTGATGATGTTGGCCTTTTTGAAGTACTTGAGGTTCATGTACTCCACTCCATTCGGTGCCGGTGTGTACTTGGATAGATCAACCTCGAGACGACTTGCTAAGCGAGCTATCATCCCACCGAAGTAAATCCACGAGGAGCTTTGGAAGTCTCTAACCATTTTGACCCACTCCCAAGTGAGGTTCAATGGCTTGTCGGTTTGGAATAGCATCTCATGGAGCAACATAGCTTCTTCCTTCATAGGCTTGCTTAACTCGTGTCGGGCAAAGATGGCGCACCCCAAGACACGAATCATGACCCGGAAGAGAGGGCTAGCGGTCTCATTTGTAGAAGCTCCTTTTCTCATCTCATTCCTCCCCGCTACATGCCTCCATAGGTGGTTCACCTTCTCATTGTCCACGCAAGCTTCTTCTCTTGAAAAAGGGAACCCGAGATAGTGCGCCAAGTTCCGAAGAGTAAGCTCTTGTGTCTCATTACCCAATTGGAAGGTGATGATGACTTCACTATCCTCCACGTCTTCATATGTGCAATTGAACGTGGCCATGAACTCCGATGTCAAGGCGGGATAGTGTGGGTTATCCCACCTCAACATCACATCAAGTCCTATGTAAGAGTAGCAACGGGAGAGAGCTACATCCATCCCCATCTTCCTCATAGACTCCCAATCTAGCCACCTTGTATGGTGAGCTAACTCCATGTACCGAGTATACCTCTGGGCTACATCATCATCATCATCAAGTCTCACATCATCCATCTTTGGTGCTTTCTTTGACTTCTTCGACTTCTTAGAGGGCCTTTCCATGTGAGAAGAAGATGCACGGGTTTCCATAGTACCTGCACACACTCAAAGCAAAAGAAACTACAAGATAAGATCCATACAACCTCAACAATATCACACATATATACAACTCATAACTCAATACACAAGAACTACCCTATACTTAGCCTCTAAACATCAATCTCACAAAATCCAACATGTATGAACAAAGGATCACAAAACAATGGTCAAGCTAATAGATACATCATGATGATCAAACTATAACCAACAATCAAACTCATGAATCCTAATGTCAACACAAGAGAAAGACTACTAGAACAAGGATCGACACACTCTAGACGTCGGGCCCGAGGTGTTGTACCTCGGTCCGAAGTGATGAACCGACTCTCTATGTCGGGCCCGAGGTACCTGGGTATCTCGGTCCCCTTCTAAGCTCGTCTTCTCAAATAAGTTCACCCAAAATCAATCTATCATGCACCTAAAATCCAATTTCAACCATCTATATATCATCACTAATCGAAGTTCTAAAGGGATTCAATCATGCATACTCAACAAATTAAGAGCAATTTCACTATTCATGCAAATCCTCCATTGATGCTCAAGCTCCAATCTCAATCAAACATGGCAATACTCAATTCAAGCAACATAAGCACATGATTCTCAAAGAAATAGATAGGAATCGAGTTTCACATACCAAAATTGAAGAGATTAAGACTTCTTAGCAATAAATCTACTTAGAACCCAAATTTCTCCACTTAGGTCAAGAGGAGGGATGAAGAACAATGGAAATCTTGGGATTTTCTCTTTGGATTTGATGTTGGGGAAGGTTTGGGGTATTGGATCGAGATGGTAGAGGGGAAGTAAGGGTGGATCGAGTGTGATGGGGGAGGGGGCTGATTTTGGTGTTGGTGAGGGAGATGGGTATTTTTGGTGTGGTGGTTATGAGGGTGATGGTAGGTAGGTAAGGGAAAGAGGCTTTAAATGGGAAAGAGAAAAAGTCTAGGTCAGAGGGGTAAATTTGGGATTTTCTACAACTCTTGACTAAAGTTGACCGAGTCATTGGACCGACATACCTATGTCGGGCACGAGTTACTGGGCACCTCGACCGGGTTTGGTTCGACCTCCAAACATTACCTCATCTAAGCTACTTCTTTTCCCATAAATCTTTTTATTATTTTCATCATTACCTCTACTCAATCATGAAGCACAAATAACACCACTAATCCGCAAAAATACATGCTAGGGAAAGATTAGAGAAAGTCTAAGCTAAACTAGGAAAATCAAACTAAAATTACGAAAATAAACCTACTAGGCTCGGGTTGCCTCCCGAGAAGCGCTTGTTTAAAGTCATCAGCTTGACTTCTAACCTCAACCTTCATGGTGGATGGAAGATGGTGAATTGATCACCATAGTCATGCCCATTGCCATTGCTTTCATAGCCGTAGAACCACCACTTGTGATTGATGTAGGCATGGCCCTCCAACTCTCTTTCACCTTTCTCCTCTAAAGCATAGGCTTGTATCTCTTGCTCTTTCTCATCTTGATCCTTCGTCCCTACATCAAAAACATCTAAAGAATTTCTAGGAGATTCAATAACATTATAACTCCCATCATCTTTCAAATCACTTAGGCATATGTAACTATCTCCTAAATCCTCTTTTAGATCACTCAAGCAAATATAAGAATTTCCAACATCAAAAGGATACGAGGAAGGATACTCTTCTTTGCCCCTTGGGTCTTCATTGCTTCTTGACTCTTCTTGATGCTAAAATTGATCGATCAACTCTCTAACTCCAACTTGGTCATTGACTCTTTCATTGCTCCTCAAAGGTACTTCTTCTCTTATGGCTTCCACTTCCTCTCTTTTCCTCTTGGCATTCTCTTCCAATTTTAAAATTGCCAAGACATCCGGCTCTTTCAAAGCCTTGTTGAAGTGAAACTCAACCTTGTCTTTTCCGATTTCAAAGGACACCTTCCCATTCTTCACATCAAATTTTGCTCCCGCCGTCGCTAAGAACGGCCTTCCTAGAATGATAAGAACCAAAGGATCTTCCTTCATGTCTAGAATCACAAAGTCGTCGGGGACGAAGTACTTCCCCACTCTAACCGGGACATCATCCAAAATTCCCATGGCTTTTGTGGTAGAGCCGTCGGCCATAGTGAGAGACATGTCAACCGGCTCAATCTCACCAAGGTTTGCCCTTCTCCAAATACTCATAGGCATAACTGACACACTTGCTCCGAGGTCACATAGAGCTTGAAAACTTTGAGACCCTACGCCAACGGGTATAGCGAATCTCCCCGGGTCTCCCAATTTTTGAGGTAACTCCAAAATTTTCACCTCATCTTGCATCTCTACTATGGACCTCTTCTTGCTTAAGATCTCTCTCAAAAACTTAGCATATGAAGGCATCTCATTTAAGGCATCGGTGAAGGGATCTGTTGGATCATAAGTCAGTTAATGAGGGCGTCCTTAACTGGGTTAAGGGCGTCCTTTAGTGCAGCGGAAAATAGACTTAACAGAATACAAGATAAGTGGACACGAGTATTTATAGAGGAACCCCACTAAGACCAACTAGTCTTATGGGTAAACCTCTACCTCCGTTGGAGGATTTTCAATAGCCGTCCCTTATCTTATTAAGAGCGAGTCCTTACAACTTAGGCGAGTCGTTACACTTCTCTGAGCTAAGCGTCCGTCCTTAGCCTCACTAGTAACACTCCTTTCAACCTAACAAGTAACCTAACACTCTTAGCTATAAGGAAGCTATCACTCACGTCTCTCACGGTTCGTTGTGAGAGACAAACTACAACTCTAATTGATTTTTGGTTTGTTTTGGATTTGATGTGGTTGGACTTTCTTTCTCTTGCTTCAAGCTCACTTGATCTTCTTGATCTTCGTTCGTGTTCTTGAATGCTTCGGGAGAGCTTGAGAGAAAGTCTTCAAAGTCCACTCTTGCACCCACATACCGCTATGCATACTCCTTGGAGAGTATTTATAGCGGAAGTGATTCTTGTCCTCTTGCGTCCTCTGAGACTTGGCAGGATCCTCGATCTTTGATCAACGGTGCGATGAGCGTCTTGAGGAAGTCAACTCTGTTGACGGTTGGGAAGACTCCGCGTGGGTAGGGGACCATCGCTGGGAAAGCGACGTCTTTGGCATTGTCTACACGTGCCCAGACAAAGGAAGCTTCCTTCTGAGGACTAAGGCCGGACGATGATGTAATCATGTTGGGGCGGCCTTGATTTGAATTTGAACTTCGTCCGTATTTTGGCGCGCGTCCCTTCTTGATGAGGACTCCGTCCTATCTTGCGCAGGGACTCCGCCAATTACGTTTAGCTTTGGAAGTTCTGGTAACATGCGTCCCTACAGCATAGGGACTGCTGTTCACTTGTTGTCCTTTTCGCTCATGTGCGTCCACTGGACTTACCTGAGATCAAAACTTGGACAACTTATCAAATACATTTGAGTTTGTCATTATCAAAACAAGGGACGATTCTTATTGGTTTAGATATTAACGACTGACGTCCTTAATATCGTCCCAACAGGATCGTTATGTTCAACCCTTGCAAAAGCTTTAAGAACCTCTTGAACTTGCCCTCTATAACATCCTTGGGCTTCTTTGATGGGTAAGGAAGAGTTGTTCCGCCTTGATTCTTATTGGGATCGACCTCCTTGGATCGGATCGGCTCATTCACATTCTTCTCTGCCTAGACCGATGTAGGCTCCACGTCGGGCCCGATGTTCTTGTCCTTGGTCTGGGGGCAGAGTAATGACTGGGGTGTCGGACCGACGTTAGGGCATGTCGGGCCCGATACCCTCTCTTCCTCGGTCCTAGGCAGGGGACCTCCTCTAGCTTCTGGCTCGATGTCTTGGCACGTCGGGCCTGAGTTGCTAGCTAACTCGGTCCGACTCTCTTCTCTTGTTCTTGGCACATGTGGCTCGGGTAGGCTCCGGCCACTCCTCAACCCAATAGCTCGGACTTCATTTTGATTTTGAAGGGCACGGGGATTCTCCTCGGGATGGCCCGGGAGTCTCCCATCTTCTCTAGGAAGTCGAGTAAAAACTTGAGCAAATTGGTTGTCAACTTGCCTTCTCCATACACCAAACTCTCTAAATTGAGTGCCCATATCATTGACTCGCCTCTCAACATCATTGATTTTAGTTTTCACTTCTTGGAACTCGCCTCTCAACTCATTCGCCCATTATGGAGTTTGTTGATCATAAAACCCCGGAGGTCGGTATGGTGGTGGTTGGGCCCTTGGCTCGTTTTGGTTGTAGTTGTTGTTGTAGCCGTTGGCTTGGCCTTGGTTCCACCGTCCATTTCCTCCATTGCCTCCATTGTTGAAGTTTCCTCCATTGTTGAAGTTGCCTCTTCCTCCATAATTCCTTTGAACAAAATGGGCCTCCTCAATTTGCTCGGCCAAGCGAACTTGGCTCTCGTTGGTACACTCTTGTGCAACATGTTTAAGAGATCCACATTCTTCACATGCTCTTGTGGTTTTCTTGAAATGATTCACTTGCCTCCTCAACTTGGTCACCTCACTCTCAAGGAATTGGAGTGTCACATCCTTGTCAATCTCCTCACTCTTCGGATCATAGAGCTTTCTTGTACCATCTCCTTGAACTCTTGCCTCCTTGTTTGTTTGGCTCACCCCGTACATGGCTTCATAGTCGGAGAGTTTATCAAGTAACTCCCAAGCTTGCTTCGGGGTCAAGTCCATAAATCCACAATCGGTGTGGAGATTTAGTTTGTCCTTGGTGGCGGGGTTGATTCCTTGGAAAAATATGTCTTGGAGAACATATGGTTGTTGCCCATGGGTTGGACATTGGCGCAACATTTCCTTGAATCGATCCCAAGCCTCAAAGAGTGGCTCGTTTGATCCTTGTTGGAAACTTGCTATCTTCCTCCGAAGCTCCGTTGTTTTTGTTGGTGGGAAGAACTTCATCAAGAACGCCTCGTTGAGAGCTTGCCATGTCGTGATCGACCTAGGGGCTTGGCTCTCGAGCCAATGTGCCACCTTGCCCCCTAGCGACTATTTGAAGGCCTTGAGTAGCACATACTCTAGCGTCTCTTCATCCGTCGAGATCGTCTCACACATATCCTTGAATCGCTTCACATGCTCAATCGGACACTCTTGAGGTCGCCCCTCGAATTGGTCCCTCTTGATAAGTGATATGAATTGAGTCTTGATCTCAAAGTTCTTGGAGACCTCCGGTAAGACGATGGCTTGCTCTGGCACCTTCAACTCCGGATGCATGTATTGGCATGCATTCCGGGGTTGAGCATTAAGTTGAGCCTCTAGCCTCAATCTTCTCTCACGCTCTCTCCTTGCCTCGGCGTCTCGGTTTTCAATCTCAAGTTGCATACGAGCCATGTCGGCCCTCATCCTAGCAACCTCATCATCATCATCATGTTGTACTTGGTTTTCCATTCTCTTCTTCTTTCGGGCTTCTTTGATGATGCTCTCCGGATCACTCACTAGCTCAAACTCAAGTGCTCCTCGAGTATAGCGAGCTTGCATAAACCTATAAGCAAAGACACAAACAAAACCAAATCAAAACAAACAAGGGGTTTGGGCTAATCCCTCACCCAAATCACTACCAAATCAAAAGACTCAACAAAAGAGGTACCTCAAGCAATAAGAACTCCCCGGCAATGGCGCCAAAATTCTGATCGGTCCGGATCGGAGGGTCTCAAAATTTAAATTTATAACCGAACCTAGTTGTAGCACAAGGTAGGGTGTCGAACACTCGGGAGTTCGTTCGTTGAGTGCACCAAAAAGACTTAAAAAGGGGAAAGAAAGGTTAAAAACAAGGAAAATCAAAGGAAACCACTCGGGACCGACATGGTCACTTCGGCCCGAGATGGATCGACGAAGAAATGGCCAGGACCGACACAGATGTAAAAGTCGGGCCCGACGTCTGGGTAAGTCGAACTGAGCAAAAATGGAGACATAGGTCTTGGGTTTTTCGGTTCCTTCTCTAGTAGATGTGGGTAATTCCACCCCAATTCAGCCAATAAGTGTTGATCCTCGTGAGATCGAGGTTGTCCGCCTCGGCCCTGCCACTTCTACACATCGACCCTAGGGAATTTTACCTCCCTTTCGATGCAAGGTCAAGTGATAGGCAATCGATCGCTTCCGTTCACTCTTGCCAATCACAAGCCCTTGATCCCTTGCTTCCACAAGAGATTGTAGCTCTATGTAGAGTGGGTTCCTAGATCAAGCACTCAAGGCTATGAAATTGGGGGTTCAAACCAAACCTAGCTAGAGGTTTCCCCCATTGCCCAAGACCAATGGAATCTACTCCATAAGGTTAGAGTAACAAGCAATCAAATCACAAGGCAAACAAATCTCAATCATCCAAATCAAAGCAAAGCCAAATTTCATTCAAATCAAAGGGAAATCACAAGATCCAAATCTAGATCCACAAATTGCAAATCAAAACAAGTGCAAACTCACAATTCTTCCCTAGATCTAACTTTCCTCCACCGAAATTCCTCTTTTTCAACTCTCCTTTCCTCCTCCTTGCTCTCCAAGTCTTCCTTGAGCCTTTGAGAGTGATTAGATGTGTGTAAAGTTGGATAATCCTCTAATTATCATCTCTCCTTTTAATTAGGGGCCAACAACATCCCAAAATGGGAGAGCGGCAACAGTGGTAGATCACATTTGTATGCCTTGATGCCCAATCCACAATTCCGCCGACTTGGACCGACACGCGTGTACCTCGGGCCCGACTTGTCACACCTCGGTCCGGGTCTCCATGAGTCGATCTCGGGCCCGAGTTGCTGGGCAACTCGGTCTTGGCGTCGGTCCACTCTTCTTCTTGGCTTTTCTTGAGCTCCTCTTCATTGATCGCTCGGCTCTTCCGCTCCTTTGTGCTCGTGCCTTGCTCCTCCTTGGGGACTCCTTCCAAAACCTCCTCTAATCACGCCAAACTACCTACAAAAGGCACCAAATTCGCATAGTCTCCGAATCTCATAGAAAATCGAAATCTAGGCTAAAAAGGAACAAAACTAACAAGGAAAGGAACAAAAGACACATATTTACAAGGGAAATTAACCTCTAAAACACCACCAAAATGAGAGACATCAGAACCCAAAACCATAAAGAAAGCACTCCAGGATGCTGACTAGATTCAAGCAATGCAAGAAGAACTTAATCAGTTTGAAAGAAACAAAGTTTGGGCCCTCGTCCCTCGCCCAAAGGCAAGAACATCATATGGACGCGCTAGGTGTTTCGAAACAAACTTGATGAAAGTGGACGGGTGTCAAGAAACAAGGAAAGACTGGTGGCTCAAGGATTCAAGCAAGAGGAAGGGACTGACTATGATGAGACTTTTGCTCCTGTTGCTAGAATTGAGGCCGTCCGTCTCCTTATTGCTTTTGCCGCTCACAAAGGATTCAAGTTATTTCAAATGGATGTCAAAACAGCCTTCCTTAACGGGAAACTAAAGGAGGAAGTGTATGTTGCTCAGCCGCCTGGCTTTGAGGACGCCAATCACCCAGATCATGTATAGTACTTAGACAAAGCTCTCTATGGACTCAAGCAAGCTCCTCGTGCATGGTACGACAGGTTTGCGTCCTTTCTTTTGTCTAATGGTTACATAAGAGGTTCAATTGATAAAACTTTATTTATTATGAACAAGGATATTTTGATTGCCCAAGTCTATGTTGATGACATAGTTTTTGGTAGTACTAACATGAAACATGTAGATGAGTTCAAGTCCTTGATGAGTAGCGAGTTCGAAATGTCGCTCATTGGAGAACTTAACATCTTCTTGGGACTTCAAATTAACCAACTCAAGGAAGGGACGCGTATTCATCAACAAAAGTATGTCCGTGAAATGCTTGAGAAATACGGAATGAATGCGTCCAAACCTGTTGCCACTCCTTGTTCTCCCAACTTGCGTCTTTACGCAGATGAACAAGGGAAGGACGTTGATCAAAACCTCTACAGAGGAATGATTGGTTCTTTTCTTTATTTGACCGCAAGCCGTCCCGACATCATGTTTGCCGTTTGCTTGTGTGCACGTTTCCAAGCGAGTCCAAAGGAGTCCCACATGCAAGAAGTCAAGAGGATCTTTCGATATCTCAAGGGAAGGGAAGATCTCTGTCTTTGGTATCCAAAGAAGACGTCCTTCAAACTTGTTGGTTACTCGGACGCTGATTATGCTGGTCATGTGATTGATAGAAAAAAGCACTTCGGGAATGGCTCAATTTCTTGGTTCATGCTTAGTCTCTTGGGGATCAAAGAAACAAAACTCTGTGGCGCTTTCTACTGCGGAAGCTGAGTACATTGCTGCTGCTTCGTGCTGCTCACAAGTCATTTGGATCAAATATCAACTTGAGGACTATGGTATAAATCTTGAAACTATTCCCATTTTGTGTGATAATATCAGTGCTATTGAGATTGCTAAGAATCCTGTTTTTCATTCTCGCATAAATCATATTCACATAAGGCATCATTTCCTGCATGATAATGTTGAACTAGGACTTATTAGTATGGGGCATGTAAGGACTGAGGACCAAGTATCTTATATTTTCACTAAAGCACTTGATAGACATCCCTTTGAGCATCTCAAGTTGCTCTTAGGGATGATAACTTTTAAGTAGCAAGTCCCGTTCTACTATTCCCTCCATGCTTGGCTATGTTTAGTTGATTTCATACTTGCTAAGGACTTTATGCATTAATTTCATATATGCAAGGATGATAGTCTAAAACTACTTTGTGCATATCTTGTGAACGCCATTGAAATTCTCTATTGTCTTGAAAAAGAGTATCCCTGATCACCCAACCCTCATTATAAGCCGAAATTATGGGAACTCTAAGCTTACCCTAGCCGAGAACCCTGCAAAAGTGTCCTATGAGCTTCATATTTTCTTTTACGGGACGTACTTGCTTGGTTTTCAAATTGGCTCTTAAGATGGTTCCAGGACTGGTGCAGTTATTGTGGTCAAAGACAAGGACGTCAGTTATTCTATCAGTACAGGACGCCAGTTCAGTACAGGTTCATCAGGAACACGCCTTTATTTGAAATTTGAAGAGTTGCCAGTTTGAATTTTGAAGAGTGGAAGTCACCAGCGTGCCCCTCACCTACCTCCTATATATACATTGATTGCAACGGCTGTCAGAACTTTCGCTCACTATTCTCTCAAAATCGCGTTTGCTCTAACTTCGCTCTAGAACTCCGGCAGTCTCTCTCTAAGTTTTCGGCCAGTCTCCGATCACTCTTTCTCTCGAAAATGACAAGTGTTCAGAACATGTCCGGTATCTCTATTGGAACCAAGCGCAAGCGTCTCAGCAAGAAGGCGTTCTATGTTGAAGGACCGCCAGAGATTAGAATTGATGAGATCTTAAAGGAGTTCATTGAAACAAAGCCGCGGACGCTCTTCGACGCTGTGGCTCAGTACATGACGCATTGCAAAGATCAAGAACGCTTCCGAAACCTGAGGACGTTCTTACAACGCTTCGTGATGCCAGTTCTTCACAAAAAAAAGGGAAAGGACGCTCCTTTCTGTGGAGGCACCAACACAAATTTCATAAAGTAATAATCCCATTTAAATTTATTTGAAGATATTTATATTTCTTTAGAATTGGTACAAGAGCAAGCTGTTCTTCCGGCAAACCACTATCCATGGCAGCCACTAACCCTCCAACTTATTGTCGTTGGTCTTAGCCCCGCCGCCGCCCCATAAATCGACCCAATCCCGACCCACCGCCGCCCCATAAATCGACCCAGCGCTGACCCACCGCCCTAAAAATTGCCTCGGTCCTGAGCCCTCCACAAATCATCAAATCATACCTACCTTCAACTTTCACCAGTATTATGCACTCATCTTCCACATCAAAATCGACTCCGGGCCTCTTCTTCTTCTTTGAAATCGCTCCCCAAAATTCAAC
The DNA here is from genome assembly GCA_963924305.1 of Polygonum maritimum. Taxonomy (NCBI): domain Eukaryota; kingdom Viridiplantae; phylum Streptophyta; class Magnoliopsida; order Caryophyllales; family Polygonaceae; genus Polygonum; species Polygonum maritimum. The sequence continues at coordinate 16,053,963 of OZ002736.1, read as the reverse complement.
CCAAACACAATTTAAAATCTTTATACATTTATACCCATTTCAATTTTAAATTGACTCCGGCCCTAATATATACATTTCAATTTTATCATTATACGTTTATACCCATTTAATTAATTAATAAATCAATCCTAAACATTTTTCTTCAAAAAGATAAATTTCTATTTAAATAATTTAAAATCTTTAGATCATAATCTTATCATTTTTACACATTTAATTGAATAGTTTATTAAATATAAGTTATGTTCGTAATTTGTTTATACGAGTTTCTAAAAAATCCATCAATGGTAGTAAACTTATCACCATATATATGTCACATATTCATTTTATTAAAATAGTATATTGAAGTTATTTTTTTATAATCATATCATATCATATTAAAATCCATATAAAAATAATAATTAAAGTACTCGATGATATGTTTACTGTAACACCCCGTCTTTCTGACAAGGCGTTACTTAGTAGTAGACCTCACGAGGCACTACCAAGCTAGCTGACAACTGAACATTTGGAACTTGCAACGCGAGCACGACAAGAAAACATCCAACTCGTATTTTATAAAAACTATAGTTCAAGTAAAATATCATGAACCTAACCCATACAACATCTTAACAACAACTAAATTCTCACAACTAACTAATAGTCCATCAATAAAACATTAATGTCAACGAAAGAAAACCAAGGCAACAGCGAATACTCGACTATCTAGGACATGTGCGTCCCTACTCCGCATCACCATTTTCGCCGAGGCTCGGTCACGATATCCTGATCACCTGAAGTGAAAAATAGTTTCCCGAAGGGTCAGATCCTACTCTATCAAGCTAGAATAAGCAAAGCAACTATAAGACGTCTCAAAACAAATTTTTTTAAAGTCAACAAGCAAGTGTCCACAAACACACACATAACTCTAATTCGTTCCTAAATTCAGTTAGTCACAATCACTTCCAAAGACCATATTTAGACAACTAAACTATTACACACAATCACTTAATAACCCATTTAAACACATTCATCAATTTAACACACACGATCATACTCTTCACTTCACCTCCCCCCACACAAACATACACCCACACCAACAAATATCTGAAATCTCATGTCCATTAAAAGGAGATGCAAACCCTTCATCGTCATTGCACCCCGAATCAACGATACAACCCTTCCCCATCATTGCACGTCTGCCCGTCGATGCAACCATTCCTCATTGTTACACCCGGCCTTTCCTTTATACATAGAAAATTCTTTGAAACTTTAATGATACTCAAAAACACTCAAAATCTTTATCAACCATGAAACACATGAAAACAAAGTTGCACACAATATCACACCACAACAAAAATCATTTATAAAAATAAGCGATCAAGACTAGTTCCAAAACCGATCTCATAACCACAATGCAAACTGTAACAAGATAGAACAGCACCGAGTAAGCTGGAAATCGACTTAGCTTAAAGAAGATTCTCTACAAGCTTTTGAGACATTGACTAGATATCTAAAACACAGATTTCCTGAATAGGATCGAAAATCTTCTTCAAGCTTTTGAGACATTGATCGACTAGATATCCAAAACACAAATTTTCTGGATAGGATCGAATGATAAGAATTAATAAACCATAACACTTGATTGGACGGTAAATTCGATTAACCCTACTCTCGTGAGTTGATTAATAACGACCTACTATAGCATCCTAATTCGTACATTAACTATAAGCAACTATTGGTTAGCCACCAACTTCTATCCTAACTTAGCTTCCACACATAGTTCTTGCTTGATGTTAAGGAATACGGTAATCTGACCACCAGCCCCTCACCACACAAGTCGAGTTGATTTTTAATAGCTAGTGATCTTCACCACTTGATTAATTCCAAAACCCAAAGCTTTAATTAATCTAACCCACTCCTAATCGTTAATCTGCCCTCACTCCAGATCCAACGAAGGTTTCCCCTTTTCACAGATTATATATAGGCCAATTTGCAAATATACCCTTAAAAAAGTTTGTAATTGATAAGGATAGAATATTGTAATTCTAGTAAGAAAATATTGTGCATATCTTTTAGTTAGAATATGTGATATTTTCCTTGTACTCCAAGGAGTATTCCTGTACGTGTATATAAACTCATTGAAGCTAATGGAAAGATTAACAAGTCTCCTCATAATTACTCTCTCAAATATCATGTAAATATTTGAGAGAGTAATTATGAGAAGACTTGTTAATCTTTCCATTAGCTTAATGAGTTTATATACACGTACAGGAATACTCCTTGGAGTACAAGGAAAATATCAAATATTCTAACTAAAAGATATGCACAATATTTTCTTACTAGAATTACAATATTCTATCCTTATCAGTAATATGAGGTTAAATAGCAAAGGGGCGTTTTTTTGGGTATTTCTACAACTAAAATTTGAATTCTTTTATTTTCTCTAATTGAAAAAAAGAAACAAATCAATTTTCATAAAAATAATAATCTCATTTAAATTTATTTGAAGATATTTATATTTCTTTAGAATTGGTAGAAGAGCAAGTTGTTCTTCCGGCAAACCACTATCCATGGCAGCCACCAACCCTCCAACTTATTGCCGTTGGTCTTAGCCCTGCCGCCGCCCCATAAATTGACCCAATCCCGACCCACCGCCGCCCCATAAATCGACACAGTCCCGACCCACCGCCCTAAAAATCGCCTCGGTCCTCAGCCCTCCACAAATCATCAAATCATCCCTATCTTCAACTTTCACCAGATATTATGCACTCATCTTCCACATCAAATTCGACTCCGGCCCTCTTCTTCTTCTCTGAAATCGCTCCCCAAAATTCAACCCAAACACAATTCGATCCGATCGATACCAACGACAAAGAAGCTGTCCTTTTTTTGTCAGGGCATGATGTACAAGAAACCAGGAAACTCATTCTTCTCTAGGGACTTTTGTCGAACACCTGGTGGGTGCGCCGATGGATTCGGGTCTTGCACGGAAAGTTTGGGGTTCTAGAGCTCCGACGAGGAGTTAGTGCCAATATCAATCAATATCTATCTATCTATTACTATATACTAAAGCGGAAGCAAATTCTGCCACCATATTGTGCCACATCACCCTCTTATTTAAAAATCTATCTTATTAAATCTTAATTTTATCATAATCTTATACATACTTAGTTAAGATATTAGTTCTATCTTAGAATTTGAGTTGTTTAATTAATAATTTTATCCAAATATAAAAATATCGATCTTATCATTGTACACAATTAATTAATACATAAATCTATCATAAATCTTTTATTTTAAAAAATATATTTTTTTGTCATAATCTCTAAATAACAATCATAATATTTTACCCATTTAATTAAATATCATATTAACTTTAAATAATTTTTCATAATTTTATTATTGTATTTTTTAAATCATCAATGGTAATTCTACCACTATATTTAACACAAATATTCATCCTATTAAAATAATATATTAAATACATTTTTACTATCGTATCATATACAAATATCAATAAAAAAATTAGATGTCATATTTACCTTATATATCGCTAATATTGCGTACTGATTACGCTTTAGAAAAAAGGATAGATTTCTTAATTAATAATTCGTTAACATTTTCATTACATATTTATATATTTATTATTTAATTACTTTTTCAAAAAAACAATAATACATATACGAGATATTTGGTTTTCTATTTAACTTATTAAATATTATCTGTATCTTCAATATTATAATATATTAATCAAAGTTTTTATTTAAACTTATTGATTTTATTGTATAAGTTAGTTTACATAATTTAATTAAATGGCAAAAGATTTGTATCAATTGTTAATAAAATGTGATAATGCATCTTATCTTATGTCATTCTTCCTCAATTATTTAAATATATACATTTATGTATGTATAAAAAGTAACTATACAAATAAATTTTATTTATATATATAATGATATACAAGAATTAATTCATTTTATACTCCAAAAAATAAGCGTCGTTTTAAAACAAAGTATACATATGATAATATTTGTAATTGGTATAGTAAATTTATACACAAAGCAATAAATAAATAAATAACATCCTCGTACAAGGTACGGGTCATTTGCTAGTATATTATAAAAGCCGACAGTTTTCGAGCCACCACGTTGATTCTGGCCCCACCAGATATTTAACCAAAATAATTTTTTAAGCCTTTTAATTAACTACCATAATTTTGCTACATAAATTTTCAATCTTTTAATTAACTATCTTATCAATAATATCTATCCATATAATATCTAACCAAAAATATATAACGTAAATAAAGCATATACAATATCTATCTATAAAATATAGTAAATAAACATGTTAAAAATATCTACTAGATCGTACCATGCACGATATTGTAAATAAACATCTTTTTAATCACGAAATGCTATAATTGAAACTCTTTTTTTTTTTTTCACTTTCAATATCTTTATAGTACGTAAATAATTTCCATAATTGCATGGTTTCTACATATTTGATAAAAATAGCTTTTATTTATGTTATTTCAATTAATCTAATTATGTTCTTATTATCTATTTATGTAAAAGATATGATCAAATTTTTAAATTTTGGTAAGATATTCTATCTTTTCAATATATCACTTATATTTTTTAAAGTTGATTTTGGACCCACCTTATTTTTGATAAAAAAATAGTTTTAATTTGTGATATTTCAATACATTTCATAAAATTATATTATCTATCTATGTAAAAGATATATTCCAAATTTCGAATTTTAGTAAGATATTCTATCCTTTTTAATATATAACTTAATTATATTGAAAAACATGATTCTAATATATATCTTGAATTTTCAAAATATAATTACTATGAACTAATTATATTTGATTTACTTAATTAAATTTAGAATTTTTGAGATAAATTTTTAAATATTTTTTTAATACAAATAATAATTTTGTAACTTTTTTATTTGATTTACTTGAATAAATTTAGCATTTTAAGCTTAAGTTAATTATTTTCTATATTTACATGATCTACTATATTTTTTACCCATTACATTTGATTTTTTTTTCTATCTTGATAACAAATTTGATTTTTTTAGCCAAATAATAATTTCGATTTATATCTTGATAACGTACATCTTTTTCATAATTTTTACTTATTTACAAAATAATCCCACAATTTTTCTCAAATTATACAAATGCCCCTTATTTTCCTAATACAAACATACAAATGGTCGTTTTTGAACCACCACATTAATTTTGACCCTACCTCATATATAAAAAAAAATTAATTTTTATTATTCGCATTATATAAGGTTTTCCTATTGAATTTCTTCTTATGTACTTATAAGAAGAAGCTTTTGTCAAATATTAATTCTGAAAGTATTACAAGGAAATGTCTGTCACAAATAAAATTTAAGAAAAATCTATGAATATTGGATTCAACTTATTTCTTTAATACAAGTAAATTTGTGGTTTCCGACAATTTTTATTAAATTTTTATCAACTTTATCATTTTATCAGTTGATGAATTTTTGTAAATATATTTACATTTATGATAATCGTTATTAGTATATGATAAAAATTGTAAGGAAAATATCAATTTATATTCTTATAATCAGGTTTTATAAAAATATACAAATGAGTGAAAAAATTGTCTTATATATATTTTTTGGGTTATATGAACTTCAAAAACAATATCACTGTTTTTTAAAGATAAAAAACATGTTCATATAATAAACTTATATGATATTTTCCATATAAATATATAAGTTTATTTTAATATTTTGGAGTGAAATAGTCGTGCATGGCACGACAGGTTAAGCTAGTTATAACCAAATCCGAGATATATTAGGATCTATATGTATCTTCATCTTTAAGTAAGGTGCTAGAAAAATAGCTAAACTACATGTATAGGCTTTATATAGATTTGTACTTCTTCCACAAGTTGATTAATTTATTTAAGTTTATATTCAATAATGTATTTTTCGTATTTTATGTATATGTATAAATGAATTCAATCACTTTAATCAACATTTTTTAAGAGTATTAGTTTATCACGTATTATTTAATAAAATTATTTTTAATATTAATCTATTAGGGATCTCATTTATATTTAATAGCTTCTTTTGTATTTTATTTGTGAACATATAAACGCATATTAGCTATAGTAAATAGTAATCTATTATTTTATTAAGTAATGTTGTGTGATATAATCTTTTTAAAATCCGGGTAATCCATTATAATTCATTGTAATACTCAAAGAGATGAAATCCCCACTACATAAAAATAGAGCAGAGGAAGGCGAGGGAGGGGTTCTTATTAACGTGATATTTACAGAGTTAAATCATACGTAAAGATAAATCTGAATTATTTAGCTTTATGTTTTAAACCTGGCTTAAAATTAATTTTAGCCGTACGTTGATTGTGTAATTAATGGTATGTATCTTACTAATTTCGTTTTTTTGTATTTGAATTACGTAGGATTAGTTTGTTGGGAAGTAAGATCGAGAATCACGGAATTTTTATCTGAGGTTTCAAACCAATTTTATTTGGTTTGTTTTTTTGATCGAAACCGATCTCCTCTATATGCGTATTTCAAATTTCTCGCCTCTCTCTCTCGCACTCGCACTCGCTTATTATATCAACCCACACACCTTGGTCATTATCATACGTAATCAAACTAGAGAGACAAACGGAGAGAAATGGCGACGAAACTCGAGGGCGTGGTGGATTCGGAGGAGGAGCACGAGCGGTGCCCGGTGGAGGAGGTGGCCCTGGTGGTGCCGGAGACGGACGACCCGAGCATGCCGGTGCTGACGTTCCGGGCCTGGTTCCTGGGAATCGCCTCGTGCGTGCTCCTCATCTTCCTCAACACCTTCTTCATCTTCCGGACGCAGCCACTGAGCAGAAGCTAGGGTTTGTAATTGGGGAAGAATAAGAAGGAGATCAGATTTTGGGGGGATTTGGGATTTGAGGGCCTTTTTATAGAGGAATTAAGGCCGGATTTTATGTAAATAAAATAGTGTGACAAATGGGTCCCATCGTGAAATGTGGCTATGGATATGTAATTTTTTTTTGTAAAATTTGAAGAAATTAAAAGGAATAAGTTTAAAATTGAATTTATAATTTAGGAAAATAAAATAAATTCAACGTGATCGATCTACACCATTCAATTGTTAATACATGTCATCCATCTAAACAAAACAAAAATGACAAATAAGTTCTTGACATTTGTCCACTTTATATTCTTAAGCTTGTCTCTTCTAGTCCCTCCTAGAGCCATATAACTCTATTTGTTTTTATAATTTTATTTTTCTTTTGGATTTTCTTAGTTATTGCATCAAGTGGTTTTTGTTCATAGTGTGGGTGCTTGCTCGGTCCACCATGTTCAAATCCATGATCATTGATCGATCAAAGTCTAGCGCTTGCTTAATTACGTGTAACGCCAAAAAAAAACATGATTATAGCCTAGGACTTAATCATCCACATCAATGCAAACAACTGATCATCGTTCATTGACAAATATTCTTGTTTGGATCTTTTCTTTTGATACTTGAGATGTTTACGATGCGCCGCTTCAATGACCACACGCCCGGGCACAATATCAGACATTTCGGATTGGGTCACCGGTGAAGACCCGGTCAAGTCCACACACACATCACGACCCCCATCCCATGAGTAGAACAAAATGTCAACCGGACGGAGAGGCTTATCCTGCCCGTCACGCAGCCCAATATTGACCTCCTTACCAGCAGAAATCCCGGACCGGTAGCAGATATCAACAAGGGTGTCGCGAACAACATTATTCCGATGTTTAATGCCAACAATACCAGCACAAGACACGGCATGATCCCCATATATATCACCCATGAAAAACACGGGAGCAAGCAGAGCACGGCTTCGATACTATTGGGACGATATTAAGGATGCTAGTCATTAATATCTAAACCAATAATGATCGTCCATAATTTTGATAATGACAAACTCAAAGGTATTTGATAAGTTGTCCAAGTGTTGATCTCAGGTAAGTCCAGAGGACGCACATGAGCGAAAAGGACAACAAGTGAACGAGAGTCCCTGAGTTGTAGGGACGCACTTCATCAGAACTTCCAAAGCTGAACGAAAAGAGTGAAGTCCCTGCGCAGATAGGACGGCGTCCTTATCAAGAAGGGACGCGCGCCAAAATACGGACGAAGTTCAAATTCAAATCAAGGCCGCCCCAAAATGATTACATCACATTCGGCCGTAGTCCTCAGAAGGAAGCTTCCCTTGTTTGGGCACGTGTAAACAATTCCAAAATATGTCGCTTTCCCAGCAATGGTCCCCTGACCACGCGGAGGCTTCCCAAGCGTCAACAGAGTTGACTTCCTCAAGATGCAAATCGCAGCGTTGAAGGAAGACGACAAATCCTGCCCAAGCTTCAGAGGACACTAGAGGACAAGAACTCATACCCCTATAAATAGCCTCCAAGGGGTATGCATGGCGGTGTGGACTTTGAAGACTTTCTCTCGAGCTCTCCCGAAGCATTCAAGTTCAAAAACGAAGATCAAGAAGATCAAGTGAGCTTGAAGCAAGAGAAAGAAAGTCCAACCACATCAAATCCAAACTAAACCACAAAATAGTTAGAGTAGTAGTTTGTCTCTCACAACGGACCGTGAGAGACGTACGTGAGTGATAGCTTCCTTATAAGCTAAGAGAGTTAGGTTACTTTGTTAGGCTGAAAAGAGTGTTACTAGTGAGGCTAAGGACACACGCTTAGCTCAGGGGATTGTAACAACTCGTCTAAGTTGTAAGGACTCTCTCTGAATAATATAAGGACGGCTATTGAAAATCCTCCAACGGAGGTAGAGGTTTACCAATAAGACTAGTTGGTCTTAGTGGGGTTCCTCTATAAATACTCGTGTCCATTGTCTTATTGCGTTTCCTGTTAAGTCTATTTTTCGCTGCATCCAAGGACGCCCTTAACCCAGTTAAGGACGCCCATTCTAACAGACTTACGATCCAACAGATACAGACAACAAGGGGACACCCAAACGGTAACATAACACACAACGATAAGTCTTACCGTTCATAGTCAGTCCCAAACCAGAAATCGGGACAGCACGAAGCCAATCAGAGGAGTGGTTTTCCTGCTGAGATTTCCACAAAGCCAATTGCCGAGCAGATAAGGAAAATGTGGATTTTGCAGTTCTAGCGGCCTTTGTGAAATATATATCTGCCAGTTTCTTCATAAGTTTGGGGGAAGCGATCTCACTAGGGCTACTCAAAATATCAGTTTCCACAACCTCATTAAACAAACTCAAAGCATCATCAAAGGTAGGTCCCGGTGCAACGATACCTGCTTGTTGAAGAAGAGTATCCTGCAAACAAGCAGACTGCAAACGCGACGCAAGGCAAGTATAATGCAAAACCTCACCTGTAGAATAAACACCAAGGCCGCCAAATTCAAAGGGTAAGGTGGCAAGCCTCCATTGCCAATTGCCGAACCCAGGCCCAGAAGCAGTAACAATACGCTCTAAAGAAGAACGAAGAGCCACGTCAAAGGAGCGCTGAGCCGACTCAAAGACACGCGGGGAGCAAGTACGCAATGCGAAGTAGAGTTTTGAAACTCCAACACAAGCACGGAGAAGCAACAACTCACATTGAGGGTCATTAATTTTAGCAATTGCAACCATAAGCTCAACGGATTTGGATACTCGCTTCATCACAAGCTCACTGCTAAAAGTGAAATCCACACTAACAGGTCCACCCAACAATTCAACACCAAGTGGAGGCTGATGTCTCTCATTTTGGAGGTGTTTTAGTAGTTAATTTCCCTTGTAAATATGTGTTTTTCATTCCTTTCTTTGTTAGTTTCGTTCCTTCTTAGCTTAGTTCCCGGTTTTCTTTAAGATTCGGAAACTATGCGAGTTTGCTTGGTTTTGTAGGAGAAATGGCAAGAATGAGGACATTTTGGAGGAGCTCATGAAGGAGCCAAGCTAAGGAGCGGAAGAGCCAAGCCAAGAATGAAGAGGAACCAAAGGAAACCCAAGAAGAAGACAAGGATCGAGGCCCAGGACCGAGCACCACCACGTCGGGCCCGAGATCGAGCAGCCAGAGACCAGGACCGACGTTCCCAACGTCGGGCCCGATGTTGCCCCGTGTCGATCCAAGTCGGCAATACAGTGCATTGTTCCCCAAGGCATATTTTTAGTAACTTTCCACATTTGCCCCTTTCTAAATTGGGAATTCCTTGGTCCCCAATCCAAGGAGGAGGATAATTAGAGGTGATTAGTGATCATTTGAGGGGGGGAGTAAGAGTTCACACAACACCACACCCAAAATCACTCTCTAAAGGCTCAAGGAAGGCTTGGAGAGCAAGGAGAAGAGAGGAGAAGGAAGAGAAGAGGAGATCGGTGGCCTAGAGAGGAGGATTTGTGAGTTTTGTACTTTGTTTTGCTTTGATCTAGTAGAATTGAGACTTGGATTTTGTTGACACTTTGGATTTGAATGCAATTGGAGTTTGATTGGATGTTGATGATTGAGATTTGCTTGATTTCCCTTTTGATTATGTTTTTCTCTTACCATATGGAGTAGATTCCATAGTCTTGGGCTATGGGGGAATCCCCTAGCTAGGATTGGGTAGAAAACCCCAATTCCATAGCCTTGAGTGCTTGATTTGTGAATCCTCTCTACATTGAGCTTCAATTCTCTTGTGGAAACAAGAGATCTAGGGCTTGTGTTTGGTAAGAGTAAGCGTGAGCAATCTCGATCCCATCACAAATCCCTAGCATCGAAGGTGAGTGAAAACTCCCTTAGATCGAGGTGTAGAGTGGAGGGATCCGGGGCTAGCAACCTCGATCTCACAAGGATCAAACACTTATTGGTTGAATTGGGGAAGAATATCCAAGTCTAGTTAGGGGAGGAACCCAAAAACCCAAGACCGATCTACTTATTTGTGCAAGACCGAGTTACCCAGTAAGTCGGGCCCGACTTCCCCAGTGTCGGTCCCGGCCAAACTCGACCTCGATCCACCCTCGGACCGAAGTGACCAGTGTTGGTCCGAGGCGATCTCCCTTGTTTTTCTTTTCTCCCTTTTTAGTCTTTTGGGTACTCTCGACACACGAACTCCCGTGTGTTCGACACCCTACCTCTTTACTACAATTGAGGTTCGGTTTTATAAATTTAAAATTGTGAGACCCTCCGATCCCGGACCAATCAGAGGCTTGGCAATATTAGGCGGGAAGACACCTACAAGCCTACTACGAGGGTCTTCTTTGGGCCAAAAGACTTCAGTTTTGGCCACATTGAGATGTAGGCTGAAACGAGGTCCATCCTCCAAAATCAACTCTAAAACTTTCCCCACAACCAAGGTGAAAACTGAAAACTTTTCCGGTGAAAACTTTTCTTATCATGTAAGCTGAAAACATAAACATGTGAACATCAAGAATAAATATGTGAATAAAATCAAGTTTTATTATGGATCGTATTAATAAAGGTAATAACACAATTTCTTAATATCATGTGTTATGGACCTGATTACTAACACAAAATCACAAACATTTTTTGAGGTTCACGTATTTTTGTTTTGGATTCACGTATATCTATTTCATGTTCATCTATTATTATTTTATGTTCACGGTTTATAGTTTATAGGTTAAGAAAAGTTTTCATTTGATTCAAATCCATTATTATTATTGTTATTATTAGTAGTCATAGTACTATTTATTATTATAATAAATTTATTTCAGATTATATTTTTATTAGTGAATATTATGTGTTATTACTTTATATTATATATATAGTATACTTTATCTCATTAAATTTATTTCGAATTAAAGTATAATTATTAACTAAATTGTGATTATAAAATGTAATATGTTACTTGTATTGATACGTACTCATATCTATATATATATATTAAGTATTATCTTATTGAATATATTTTTGATTACATGATGCGACTTAAAAAATGAAAGATTTTATTTGGTTACTAGCTTAACCCGTCGTACCACGTACGACTATGTCTTAAATATTAAAACTATATTAAATACATTATTTATTAAATTTATGCACATTTAATTTTACTTACTAATAAAATACACCATGATAGTACTATTATATTTAAATATAATATTGATGTGCTAACAGGTCATATTTTCTAAATATATAACTTTACCATATCATATAAAATCATATTATAAACTATAGGATTATTATAAATTCAATAAAAAAACCAATAAAACATAAATGCATGTGATTTTGCGGGAAAAATTAATAAAACCTAATTCCTACATGTATCATGCATGATTAATGAACGCTACATCATATATTCATATCTCAATAATTTTACTTGGTAGTGTTACCGTAGTACAATTTTACGTGCCACCGATCCAATTTTAATATTATAGTTCTTAGAAGAATTATCAGTGTAATACAATTATAACTTATTAATTCTTAGAAAAATAAAATTAATAAAAGTTTTATCAATGTAATAATAATTAATCACTTATAATTTTTTAAATGTTATTAATGATAACTTTTGAATAAAAAATATAATTTAACAATTTTAATATAATAAAACAATTTTAATATAACAATTGGAAACTTATTAATTCTTATGAATTCTTATTAATAACAATTTCCATAAGAATTAATATAATAAAAAATATAACATATGATGATTAATAATTAAAGAAAAATAAAACTTTTATTAATTCTTATTATAATTTCAATATTATAATCCAATTTTTAAAATTGATGATCAATGTAATACAATTAAAGAATTATAAGTTATAATATTAAAAACAATTTTATTTTTATTTTATTTTTATATATTTGACTAATATGAATTATCAGTGTCATCAACGTGGTGGCTATTAAAAACTTATAATATTCCTTAATTAAAATATATAAATGGTTGGCTATAGAATCAAACATAAAAGATAACCTCAACATATAATAAAACGTTTTCTTGTCCGCTAGATTTTTATAATATAGTTGTGGTAATAGTCATAGTCATATTGTTGGATAGATATTGTATGAATAGATTGTAGCAAAATTAAAAGATATTAAAAATTTACGTACTATATTTTATGGTTAGATATTGTATATGGTTTATTTACGTACTATATTTTCGGCTAGATATTGTATGGATAGATATTGTTGATAAGGTAGTTAATTAAAAGATTGAAAATTTACGTAGCAAAATTATGATAGTTAATTAAAAGACTTTGAAAATTATTTTGGTTAAATATCTGGTGGGGCCAGAATCAACGTGGTGAATATATATCTAGCTTAACCCGTCGTACCACGTAGGACTATGTCTTAAATATTAAAACTATATTGAATACATTATTTATTAAATTTATGCACATTTTTATAAGTATGAGTATCTATATGTATTATTAGTTATAGAATATCTATATGTTTATTTAAGTAAATTAAATAATATATTTTTGATATTCTTCAATTGCCTTAAGACACTTAATTATCATAACATAGAAGAATAGAATATTACGTAATAACAATAAAACCGTGAATCACAAACATAAATATGTGAAATATAAAGAGAAACATGTGATCTAGATACAATCAACCTCTATTAGAAAGAATATTACGTAATAACATAATAACATATAGAAACGGAAACATCCTGCACCTCATACACATAGCTAATATGATGTACCCGATTCATACTCTAATATTACATATCATGTTCATCTTATCTCCTAATTAAGTTTTTCTTACCAAAGAGGTAAAAAATATCATCATTTGAAGCATGTTGATTTTTTGGTAGATTAAAAACATGTAGATATTATAATCTAATGAGAAGGGTCTTATCTTTGTTCAACTACATAAAATAGTCGTTTCTTAGAGTACAAATATTGGTAGCCCAATTTTTATGGGCATCACATTATAATATTGCATTTATTTTTTTATCTCTTTCAAATCATTTTTTTTACTTTTTTCTCTTTTCTTTCTCATGTGACACATGTCACCATGAGAATGAAAGACCAAAGTGCTATTTTGGTCTTGGTGAAGGCCAACTATTCACTATCTCTCTTCATAATTGTACTTTTTCCCACTCTTTTATTATTTTTTTATTACCATGACCAAGAGTTGGTCTACCAATGTACATGCTCTTATAAATGAGGAGGGGAACTCGTGAGCATGTGGAAATTGAATGTTATGTCAAACATATGCTCTTAGTCATCTTTTCGACTTTGCTCTATTCCATTGTGTTTTCATGCATGTTCGTATATGCAAAATCCGATGGTCAAGTCATGCACGACAATATATATTGGAGAAAAATTTTCGTTTATTGTTAATAGTAGTAATAACTTTTTCTGTAGATATGATATGATTTGATAAGATATATAGCATATCAAAAGTTATAATATATGTATATTGAAATTATTTGAGGAAAATAAAATTAAAGATAGATAATATGTTTTTTAAGATTAAATTGAGGATTTGATAATTAAGGAAAATAAAAGATATAAAGTTGTGATTATCTATCTGAGTTGGAAAAAAAAAATTAAAATCAAGCGGGGCCAGAATCAACGTGGTGGCTCGAAAACGATCGGCTTTTATAATATACTAGCTTAACCTGTCGTGCCATGCACGACTATTTCACTTAAAAATATTAAAATAAAATTATATATTTATATGGAAAATAATATATCAGTTTTATTATACGAACATGTTTTTTATCTTTTAAAAAGAGTGATATTGTTTTTGAAATTTATGTAACCTGAAAAATATATATAAGACATAGTAATTTTTTCACTCATTTGTATATTTTTATTACACATGATCATAAGAATATAAATTGACATTTTACTTACAATTTTTATCATATATTAATAACGATTATCATAAATGTAAATATAATTAAAAACATTCATCGACTGATAAATTGAAAAGGTTAATAAAACTTTAATAGAAATTGTTGGAAACCACAAATTTAATTGTATTAAAGAAATAAGTTGAACCCAATATTCATAGATTTTTCTTAACTTGTTTGTGAAAGATTTTTCCCTGTAATGCTTTAAAAATTAATAATTGACAAAAGCTTTTTCTTATAAGTAGATAAGAAGAAATTCAATAGGAAAACCCTATATAATGCAAATAATAAAAATTAGTTTTTTTTATATATGGTAGGGTCAAAATTAAAGTGGTGGTTCAAATCAAAAATAAGAGGCGTTTGTATAATTTGAGAAAATTTGTGGGATTATTTTGTAGATAAGTAAAAATTATGAAACAAATGTACGTTATCAAGATATAAATCGAAATTATTATTTGTCTAATAAATCATTTTTTTATCAAGATAGGAAAAAAAATCAGATATAATGGGTAAATTCCAAATTTATTCAAGTAAATCAAATAATAAAGTAACAAAATTAGTATTTCTAGTAAAAAATAATTTAAAATTTTATCTTAAAACATAAAGATAAAATAATTTTATCTTAAAATTTTATTTTTATATGTTTTATATGTTTTTCGAGAGTTTATTATTGTTGTATGTATATATTATGTTTTATTTTTATAGAGATTCATATATTCATAGATTTTTCCTTGTAATTTTTATCATATCAATTTCCTCCTAAAATATGGTGAAAAAGAAATTAAATTTAATGTACTTTTTTATAAATTAACAAATTACATATATGACTTAAATAAGTAATTATATTAACAAATTACGGTCGGCTTTTATAATGTATATTGATTGATTTGAGTTGGAAAAAAAAATCAAGCGGGGCCAGAATCAACGTGGTGGCTAAAAAACTGTGGATTTTATAACCCGAATATGCCAAATAACTCAAATAATAACATAAATTGTACAACTGATAAATCCTAACCGAATATGTTAAAATATAAATAACTAACCAAATATCAAACATAATATGTTATCTTATAGAATTTTATATTTTAGAAATCAACTAACCTAATATGCGGTGAGTGGCCGGTAAAATTAAACTTTATGTAATACGTACAATTAGTGCATGAGTGGTGAAATTGAAATAACATAAATAACTCAAGGATTCGGTGGTTAAAATTAATGTGGTGGTTCAAAATTATTTATTGTAAATAAAATTAAAGATAGATAGTATGTCCTTAAAGATAAAATTGAGTATTTGGTAATTAAGGAAAATAAAAGATATAAAGTTGTTATAATCTATTTGAGTTGGAAAAAAAAAATTAAATCAAGCGGGGCCAGAATCAACGTGGTGGCTCGAAAACGGTCGGATTTTATAATATATATTGATATTGATTTTATAATCATTCATTTTCTTATTATTAGTTTAGACTACATATGCTCTTGATTTATATTACATCTATATGCACTATAAAATTTATTTATAGCCATTCATTCCATTATAATGATTTTTATCTCGAATTTTCTAATAAAAATTAAATGTTATATCATAAAAAATTACAAGACTCTTTTCAAAATTTCTTTATTAGTTAGTTTTTGGATAATTAATGTCAAAATTATAACAAAAAACATATAGATTAAGGATGTAACTTTTTAAAATTCAGGGATTTATAACTTTTAACCAAGACAATATATTGTTTGAATATAAAAATCAAACGAAACCATATATAGATATAAACAACGGCCACACAAAACTACCAAAATATTACTAAACAACCGCCCCGAGCAACGTCGGGGATGACTAGTTACTCGTAAAATACAATCAGTAGACTTTAATGTACACAACCTAGTAGAAAGAAGTGACCATCTCGAATAGATGTTCCATTACGTTGCAAACCCTAAATTTGGAGATTTTTGGGTGGTTTTTGAATCTCAAAAGACGTTTCATATATATGCTTCTTAAAAATGGAGAAAATCCTCAAAGTAATAGTTGACATTTGTTATAAAATAAGAGTGAACCATAAACAAACAGAGAAGATAAGAGAGGAAGATAGGTTAGATATATCTTGTCTTATTAGATTACCCATAAAGGTCTTTTTATAGATAGTGTATAAGAGTTAGGATAAAATAAATTTTAGGATTTTGATAAGCTTATCCATTTACATTCAAATATCCCCTTGAGTGTACATCCCTAACTAATAAGTTTTTATATATATTGATTTTATATATTTTCTTTTTGAAGAGAACTTAATAAGTTCTAACTATTTATTTTAATGTAATACTGTTGTTCTGTACTTTTACTTCACATTTTATTGTTTTAGTAGTTGAAATAAAATTATTTATCATAAACTGCTTTTGATCTATAAAAAATATTGTAATTCCATGCAGGGCTTTAGTTCTATTTAGAAGAGTATAATGATTGTTTAAAAGCGTGATTATGTGTAATCATATGTTATATACTAGCACTACGTATAAGAAAAGAAAGGATAAACTTAGCGATTAATTTGATTCCTTAATACAGTACCTAGTGATACGTACGGAGTATGTTGTTAGAAAGTAGTGTAGTTTGTCAAGAAAAAGGATACTCCGATTAGTCCGATACTCGGTAATTCGGTACGATATTGAATTTTTTCAATTTTAGAAATTTTGGTATTCAGTTTTTTCAATTTTAGAAAATTTTGTAACGATTTGTTAATTGTAAGAACCAAACCTTTAGGGATCTCGGGGAAAACAGTTTTTCAATTTACGTAGTAGGATTCGTTTTTACCGTATATTACTTATTTTAATTTTTTGAAAAATATTATCAGTACAAAGTTGGTTGGGAATTAAGTAAGAGAATCAAGGAATTTAGAGAATCACGGAAGTTTTATCTGAGATGGACACCGATCTCCTCTATATGCGTTATTCAAATTTCTCGCCTCTCTCTCGCACTCGCGCACTCGCACTCGCTTATCAACCCACAAACCCTGGCAGTATCATACATACCTTGACACAAACCAAACCCGAGAGACAAACCAAACCAGAGAGGGAGAAATGGCGACGAAACTCGAGGGCGTGGTGGATTCGGAGGAAGAGCACGAGCGGTGCCCGGTGGAGGAGGTGGCCCTGGTGGTGCCGGAGACGGACGACTCGAGCACGCCGGTGCTGACGTTCCGGGCCTGGTTCCTGGGAATGGCCTCGTGCGTGCTCCTCATCTTCCTCAACACCTTCTTCATCTTCCGGACGCAGCCGCTCGGCATCAACTCCCTCCTCATGCAGATCCTCGTCCTCCCGCTCGGCCGCCTCATGGCTTTCACTCTCCCCACCCGCACATTCAACCTGCTCGGCTGGAGCTTCACCCTCAACCCGGGGCCCTTCAACATCAAGGAGCATGTCATCATCACCATCTTCGCTAGCTCCGGCTATTCCGCCGGCGGCGGCGACGCCTACTCTATCGGCGCCATCGCCGTCATGAAGGCCTACTACAAGCAGCCCCTCTCCTTCCTCTGTGCCCTCATCATTGTCTTGACTTCTCAGGTAACCATGATTTCAAGTCCAGCTTTGATTGATAGTGTAACTGGCCGGATTTTAACATTCCTGAGTTTCACACACAGGTTCTGGGCTATGGCTGGGCTGGAATCCTACGGAGGTATTTGATCGACCCGGTTGAGATGTGGTGGCCTGCAAACCTTGCTCAGGTCTCCTTCTTCAGGTACCTACTCAATTAACGACGTTGATCCTTCATTTCCTCCTTCATTAATTAATTGCAAGTAGGTTTAAACAGTAATGTCTTTTCTTTCATATAATTAATTAACCAGAGTAATGTTTTTCTTTTGTTTGCGCAGGGCTCTCCATGAAAGAGAACCGAAATCAAAAGGCCTAACCCGAACCAAATTCTTTTTGATCGTGTTTGGAGCGAGCTTTCTCTACTACGCCCTACCGGGCTATCTTTTCCCAATCCTCACATTCTTCTCCTGGCTATGTTGGCTCCACCCTCACAGCATCACATGGCAACAAATCGGGTCGGCTTACCACGGACTAGGCGTAGGTGCGTTCACAATTGACTGGGCCGGCATTTCAGCTTATCACGGTAGCCCCTTGGTCGCCCCATGGACTTCCATTGTCAATGTCGGCGTCGGTTTCGTGATGTTCGCCTACATCATAATCCCTCTGTGTTACTGGAAGTACAACACATTCAACGCTCGCAACTTCCCCATATTCTCCAATAAACTCTTCCGGGCAAATGGCCTCACATATGACACCAACAAGATTCTTACTCCACAACGTGATCTTAATGTTGCTGCATATGATAGTTATGGCAAGCTTTACCTTAGCCCCCTCTTTGCTTTCTCTATTGCCTCGGGTTTTGCAAGGTTCACTGCAACCCTGACCCACGTATTCCTCTTCCATGGCAAGTAAGTAACATGTATTATATGTATATATTCCTAAAGCTCTTAATTTAGCTTGATGCATAAAATAAATTGTTTTGACCCTGGTTATGATTTATGTAGGGATATTTGGAGACAGACCAGAACAACGGTGAACAATGCCAAATTGGATATACATGCAAAACTCATGAGCAAGTACAAACAAGTGCCTGAATGGTGGTTTTCCATCCTCTTATTAGGCAGCATGGTATTGTCTCTTTTGACGTCATTCGTGTGGAAGGATCAAGTACAACTTCCTTGGTGGGGCATGCTCTTCGCGTTTGCCTTGGCCTTTGTTGTCACTCTCCCCATCGGTGTTATTCAAGCAACTACAAACCAGGTGACTTGGTTTTTCAGTTTTTCGCCTTATACTTAACAACATATTCCTAGACTTATTGAACCACTTCTAATTTTCAACATCATGATGTGTCATAATTTATTTTGCAGCAACCTGGATACGACGTCATAGCGCAATTCATGTTCGGATACGTCTACCCGGGGAAGCCCATAGCCAATCTTCTCTTCAAGATATATGGGCGAATCAGTACCGTTCATGCACTCTCATTCTTATCCGATCTCAAGCTAGGCCAATACATGAAAATCCCCCCAAGATGCATGTACACAGCTCAGCTAGTAGGAACCTTGATAGCTGGTGTAATGAACCTTGTTGTTGCATGGTGGATGCTAGAAAGCATTGACAACCTCTGTGACGTCGAAGCCCTGCACCCAAACAGCCCATGGACCTGCCCCAAATTTCAGACTCAATTCGACACGTCAGTGATCTGGGGCTTGATCGGGCCAAGACGGCTATTTGGCCCCACTGGGCAATACTGGAACCTACTGTGGTGGTTCCTTATCGGTGCCATTTTGCCCGTACCCGTTTGGGCACTCAGCAAGATGTTTCCAGAGAAGAAATGGATCTCGCTTATAAATATACCGGTTATCTCCTACGGGTTTGCAGGGATGCCACCGGCCTCGCCGACCAACATTGCTAGTTGGCTGATCACTGGAATGATATTCAACTTCTTTGTGTTTAGGTACCGAAAAGGGTGGTGGCAGAAGTACAATTATGTGCTCTCGGCTGCTCTTGATGCAGGGACGGCGTTCATGGCTGTTCTCATCTTCTTTGCGCTCCAGAATGAAAACAAGGAGGTTAAATGGTGGGGGAGCCAGATGGATCATTGTCCCCTTGCAACGTGTCCGACTGCACCGGGAATTGTGGTTCCGGGATGTCCTATGATCAAGTGAACGAATGTGGTTAGTTGGTGCGGTTTAGCTAGTATATAGGGGGTTTAATTTTCAATAAAAAATTGATGTGGAGATGGTCATTTGAGCTATGTTTTTATGGTTTGCTAAACAGTTTCTATGCGGTAGTCTTGGTAATTGAATGACAGAATGTTTTGGGTCAGTATATTATTTTATGGTAATTTTGATTGGATTTGTTTTGCTTGGGTTGGCTATATTAATCTGGCAAGCTACCTATAGTTGTGGTTCTTCTGAGGCAAACCATTTCTTGTATGTTCCTTCCACGGGACAAACTACGGAGTACTACTAATGGCAAACGTTTGCAGTAAAAAATACCAACTGTCAAAGACTCAAAGCCTGTCAACCTCTATATAATCTGCCCGATTTCCGCCTCTTCTGAGCCAACATCATCTCTTAAAAGCCTCCAATTCTGCATCCATGGCGTCCAACCGCCTCATCAGCGCTGTCGTCTTCATCACTCTCGCCTTCGCATCCCCATCCCTAGCGCTGCGCCATCTCCCATCTGGCGACAAGGTCTCGCTCGGCCTCTACTACGAGAGCCTCTGCCCTTACTGTGCCAACTTCATCGTCAACGATCTCGCCAAAATCTTCGATAACGGCCTCATCGACATCGTCGACCTCAACCTCGTTCCCTGGGGAAATGCCAAGATTAGGGGAAACTCCACTTTCGATTGCCAGGTCTTCTTTTTTCGCCTCTCTGTGTTTTTTGGGAGTCTATTATTAGCGCAGTCGGTTTTGTTCATTTGCAAATTGGAGCTCTGAAATGAGTGCTGTCTGTATATAGTCCTCTGATTGACTTGTGGAAATATCATAATAAGGTGGTGATTTTAGGGTTTGTACATGTTCACTCGAATGGGAAAATCAGGCTCCAGAGCTGTGATCCGTGCTCATATACATTGTTAAGAATTGCAATTCTTCGAATTTCTATGCATTATCTATAATCTATTGCTTGAGCGTTTTTGGCAGCTGGAGAATTGAAATCTCTCATGTCCTTGGACTATACCCTTTTTATGGTAGCAGATTTTGATAGACTATATGGCTGCTATGATTTCTTATATGAATGCACTTATCTTTCTTGTCCGCAGAGATCTAACTCCACTTTGGGTAATTTTTGCAGCATGGCCCATCAGAATGCTTACTGGATACAATGGAAGCATGTGCAATCCATGCCTGGCCTAAGGTGGTGAGTAAATATTCAGATGCAAATTCAACTCTCTAGCAAATGTGTATTTTGAGGTTCTTGATTATCTGCCAATGGGTAGAGACATGAAATGAGCACCATCATTCAAGCAAAAGTTAGAAAAAACATAGCCTGACTTTGTAGAACATGCTTTCAGAAGGAGCATTTTGCATTCATCAACTGTGTTGAGACTCTAGTCTATGAGCACAAATACCCAGAGTGGGAGACATGTTTCGAAAAATTGGATTTGAATGCAACCACCATTTCAAGCTGCTATCTCAGTGGAAATGGGACAGAGGTGAACCTCTGGTTAACTTGTTTTACTTTCATATCTTTTTGCTCTTTCCATTAGTTCTGGTTAGTTTGTAACTTTGAATCCTGGTTCCAGCTTGAGCTCAAGTATGCAGCTGAGACTAATTCTCTCGTACCGCCTCATAAGTATGTTCCGTGGGTGGTTGTGGATGGAGAGCCACTCTACGAGGTGGGTTCATCACTAGCTTTCCAATCATGTGATGTTGAACGCCACAATATCCTTCGTCTTATTGACGTACATATTTGTTTTGGTGTAGGACTATGAAAACTTTGTCAGCTATGTCTGCAAAGCTTACAAAGGAACCTCTCTGCCTAGTGCTTGCAGCAATTCATCCCTCGTTAATGTGCTGAGACAGAAACCAGATAAAATTGCAAGTCCAGTCTGCTATCTAGAAATAGCAAAACCAAAGCCAACATTGCTTGAAGTGGTTTAAAACAGCTTTGGAAGGAACTTAGAAGGGATGGTTAATGTATGTAAATTGCTTGCTACTGCAAAATTATGCAAGCTTACTAGGAAATGGTGAAGGAGAAAAGGGAATGACAGGAGATGCGTGTCTATGCATGATCATACATACGCGGTTGTATCTTTGTATGCAAATAAATTCATGAATAAAAATGCATGTTATGATGAAGATCAAATGGCTTGGAAGACGGTTTTTTTTTCTTTTATTGGAAAATTTCCCACCAAAGTGAAACACTGAAACGGCAAAAAAGTTCTTGAAAAGTGCTTTTATACATAGGAAAGTTTTGCCGGAGAAGTTCTGTGGTTAACGTCTTCATGACAACATTCAGTTTCATTCTCTTTCTCACGTCTCTTCCTGATTATGGTATGTCGTGGAGTCTAATATGTGTGTGCCTCTTCCTGTTTGTGGTATTTCGTGGAGTCTAATATGTGTGTGTAGGGAGATATTAGATGCATATAATCCTAGGGCCTAGAGTTTAGAATTGTAACACCTTTTACATCAATTTATTAAAAAACACCTTTTACATCAATTTTTTAAGAATTGTAACCACATTTTATAATGCAAAACCTAAGTTTAACCACCATAAACTAATTTTTGGTGAAAATTTAAGCTATTTGGACCAAAATACCCTTTTAAAGTTTTTTTCATTATAACTTTGTTTAATTATTAATTTATATAAAATAGCAAAAATATTTTGACTACCGTACTTATTTAGAAAGTCTGTTATACTTTGACAAGTTAAACAAAAAAGAAGAAGAAAATAATAGAACTACCTTATAAAGGGTATTTTGGTCAAAATATGATAACTTCTCACCGAAAATTAGTTATAAGGGTATTTTGGTCAAAATATGATAACTTCTCACCGAAAATTAGTTGAAGATGTTTAAACTTAAGTATTTGCATTATAAAAGGTGGTTTTACAAAAAAGAAATTTTGAAAGGTGGATTCTTAAAAAAAAATTGTTTAAAAAGGTCGTTTTTGACAGGAAAAACTCGTAATATTATAAAACTATTGTCTTCAATACATTTAATATTTCTTTATAATACAATAATATACTTGATGCGATCCAGTCCCGGTAGATCGCCTCAAGGGACTCCTAGTCAACCAAGACCTTGGCGTCCTCCGTGGACCAAGATTTTAAGCAGGGAGAAACCATTAAAGGAAGCGAGGACGCTTCCCATTCAAGGAGGGGAGGATGATGTGATCCCTTCCCTAGCTCCCCAAGAGGAGGAGGACTTCCTAAGAAGAAGACTTCCCAAGAAGAGAACTCCTTTCCCCAAGAAGAAGAGGACTCTAGCAGAACAACACATGGGCGTCCCTAGTAACGTCCCTAAGAGTACTGGCGTCCCTTTCATAGTCCCTATCCATGGAGGAAGCTTGCTGCCAAGGACAATCCTAGGGACTACACCAGGGCGTCCCAGCAACTCCGGCAGCTTCTTTTCCAGCGTCCTCCTTCAGCAGAGTCCTCAGCTCGTCAGTAGAGTCCCTCAGCTCATGGGCAGAGTCCTCAGCAGAGTCCTTAGCAAAGTCCTCAGCAAAGTCCTCAGTAGAGTCCTCAGCAGAGTCCTCAGCAGAGTCCCTCAACTCTTGAAGAGAGTCCTCAGCAGAGTCCCTAAGACTTGTTTGTTCTAGTCTTTGTCTTTCCTTTTCCTAGCTAACTAATGGATAAGTATTACCTTTTGTAGTAGAGACAAGAATATTAGGTCAGATTAGTTGTCTGGCCATTTATAGTATGCATAGGGTATTGGGCCAAAACTTGCATGTTTTAGGCCCAGCCCATAAATGCTAGAGTTTCCTTTTGTTGCCTAAGAGCCTCCACTATATAAGGAGCTCTCCTCTCTTGTATTTTTCACGTTTGCAATCAATGAGTTTTGGCTTGAATCGAGTGATATCTCTTCCCCAAAACCGTGAACGTCAATCCTTCTATCCCTCTTCTCCGACGCCCTCATTTCCCCGACCTCCGGTCGCTTCCTCGTTCGACGGCGAGTTCTTCCACCCGTCGAGTCCTTACCACCGTCCCTATCTCCGCCACCAGCGTCCCTACCACATCCACCAGCGTCCCTACCATCGTCCCTCTACCAGCGTCCTTACTACAATGCCAGCGTCCCTACCGCAGCACAGCTACCAGAGTCCCTTCCATAGCTACCAGAGTCCCTACCGCAGCTACTAGAGTCCCTACCTCAGCTACCAGCTTCCTTACCACCACTACCACCTTCCATAACTCAGCTTCCGCCTCCTTATGTTTCCCTCAATAGTCGGATAAGGCCCAACTCGTAACCTAGATCCCTGGCCAAGCGAGTCCTTCCTGGAGTCCCTAGAAGGCGAACGCATCAACTGGTATCAGAGCCGAGGTTACGTAAGCCTTTTTATTCGAACTATTGCATATCACACTTGCTTCCCTTTGTGTTCCTTGAATCCGTCCTTCACCCCCCCGTCCTTCACCCCCGTCCTTATCAAAAAAAAAAAAAAATTTTTTTGAGCCATGCATCCATATTTCGAGTGGGAAGACGATGAAGATGAAGATGTGTGTTTGGACCCGAGTTGGATCCCTTCGCCGAGTCCTCACCATCAACTTCCACCACGACGGGACTACTGTGATGTGCAGTACAACCCACCACGACGGCGTCCCTATGACTACCACGAGCCATTGCCGAAGGGACGCTCACATCACCATCCTTCACCATCACGGAGTTCACCACCATGTCAGGATTACCGTGATGAGCAATACCACCAACCACGAAGGCGTCCCTATGACTATCATGATCCATCTCCAAAGGGACACTCACGTCATCGTCATTCACCACCACGTCGGGACTATAGTGATAAGAAGCACCTTCAGCCTCGACAACGTCCTTATGACTACCACGATCCATTGCCAAAGGGACGCTCACGTCACCACAAATCCATCGAGGATAGCTGGGAGCCACCAACGAGGCCAACACTTGATCCTAGGGCGTCCCTTAACTTGCCGCCTTGGACGCCACAACCACTTACCTCCACAACGAGCACCAAGGAACAAATAGCAGAGTTAAGACGCCGGCTAGTTGATGTCGAGTCCCTTCTTCAAGCCCAAGCGACAGCTCGGACTCCGCCCACCCCTGTAGCACAACCGCCTACGGACGCACTGAAGTCCTTGCCTCCATTGCCAAAGGCGTCCCTACCAGTTGTGCCCAGAGTCCATTGGAGCACACCTTTGGTCGAGGACTCCGAAGTTAAGGACGAAGTTCGGAACATCAATGATAGTCCTTTGGTTGAGCCGGAATCGAGAAAGCCACCATCGACAAAGGACTTGCCTCCATTGCAAACACTAAAGGCCTCCCTACCAACTGTACACGAAGTACATTTGAGCACACCTCTGGCAAAGGACTCCCTAGATAAGGACTTCTTTTCGAGCGTCAATGATAGTCCTTTGGTTGAGTCAGAGCCACCAACTATAGAACCACCAGTCCTCAACATCGACGACATAGAGCCAACACCGACAAAGCTGTTGGCTTCCATCATCCACGACGTCCATACAATTGTTTTGGAGCCTCCTTTGCCCACTCTCGGGACCAATACTTCCCTGGCCACTTTGAAAGTCCCGAGAGCCTCACCAAAGCTTGGAATCCCTCTACTTCCCACTCTAGTATGCCATCTCTTCCTTTCCCTTCCAAGCTTGAAGCGAGGACGCTTCGAATCTAAGGGGGAGAGGATGATGCGATCCAGTCCCGGTAGATCGCCTCAAGGGACTCCTAGTCAACCAAGACCTTGGCGTCCTCCGTGGACCAAGATTTTAAGCAGGGAGAAACCATTAAAGGAAGCGAGGACGCTTCCCATTCAAGGAGGGGAGGATGATGTGATCCCTTCCCTAGCTCCCCAAGAGGAGGAGGACTTCCTAAGAAGAAGACTTCCCAAGAAGAGAACTCCTTTCCCCAAGAAGAAGAGGACTCTAGCAGAACAACACATGGGCGTCCCTAGTAGCGTCCCTAAGAGTACTGGCGTCCCTTTCATAGTCCCTATCCATGGAGGAAGCTTGCTGCCAAGGACAATCCTAGGGACTACACCAGGGCGTCCCAGCAACTCCGGCAGCTTCTTTTCCAGCGTCCTCCTTCAGCAGAGTCCTCAGCTCGTCAGTATAGTCCCTCAGCTCATGGGCAGAGTCCTCAGCAGAGTCCTTAGCAAAGTCCTCAGCAGAGTCCTCAGCAAAGTCCTCAGTAGAGTCCTCAGCAAAGTCCTCAGCAGAGTCCTCAGCAGAGTCCCTCAGCTCTTGAAGAGAGTCCTCAACAGAGTCCCTAAGACTTGTTTGTTCTAGTCTTTGTCTTTCCTTTTCCTAACTAGCTAATGGATAAGTATTACCTTTTGTAGTAGAGACAAGAATATTAGGTCAGATTAGTTGTCTGGCCATTTATAGTATGCATAGGGTATTGGGCCAAAACTTGCATGTTTTAGGCCCAGCCCATAAATGCTAGGGTTTCCTTTTGTTGCCTAAGAGCCTCCACTATATAAGGAGCTCTCCTCTGTTGTATTTTTCACGTTTGCAATCAATGAGTTTTGGCTTGAATCGAGTGATATCTCTTCCCCAAAACCGTGAACGTCAATCCTTCTATCCCTCTTCTCCGACGCCCTCATTTCCCCGACCTCCGGTCGCTTCCTCGTTCGACGGCGAGTTCTTCCACCCGTTGAGTCCTTACCACCGTCCCTACCACATCCACCAGCGTCCCTACCATCGTCCCTCTACCAGCGTCCCTACTACAGTGCCAGCGTCCCTACCGCAGCACAGCTACCAGAGTCTCTTCCACAGCTACTAGAGTCCCTACCGCAGCTACTAGAGTCCCTACCTCAGCTACCAGCTTCCTTACCACCACTACCACCTTCCATAACTCAGCTTCCGCCTCCTTATGTTTCCCTCAATAGTCGGATAAGGCCCAACTCGTAACCTAGATCCCTGGCCAAGCGAGTCCTTCCTGGAGTCTTTAGAAGGCGAACGCATCAATACTTGTTTAATATGTATTAGAGGGTATAAATTTAGAATAAACACTAATATAGATGCTATGAAACCTGAGAGAGAGAGAGAGAGAGAGAGAGAGAGAGAGAGAGAGAGAGAGAGAGAGAGAGAGAGAGAGAGAGAGAGAGAGAGAGAGAGAGAGAGAGAGAGAGAGAGAGAGAGAGAGAGAGAGAGAGAGGGAGGAATGAAAAGATTTGCTTAAACTTTTTATTAGATTAAATTTTCAAAAAATTACATCCATTCATATCGTAAACCCAAGAAACTCCTCTCAAATCGAGAAACCTTTTTACTTGACCTGATCTTATATTATATACAATAATCTAATATACGAGTTACGTAATAACTTATAGGTGTAATGCTATTTATTTAATTAAGGGTTAATGGTTTTAGTATATACTATTCTATTTTCAAGTAAAAAGTAAGATGATTTAAAGTTTAGGGTTTCATATGTACTATATTAATTTTTGGCTAAAAAGTAATATAAATAGAATAAATACTAGATTGTTATATTTATTAGTATGTCAAAAGATGAATGGAATAAATATTAAAGTAATTTCAATTCTTCAAAATTTATCTTAGACTAAAATTTTGGTAGTTCGAAATTTATTACATCATCTTAATTATAATATGATCATAAGATAAAAGGTCTAATATATTGAAATATATATTTTTTTTTGGCCAAAGGTACTACCCATGATAGTTGAACCGGAGACGTCCGGGTACTACCCTAGAGGCTTAACCGATATACTTATAAATACCCAATACAATAATTTAAGTATATTACATAATTCATACAAAAATATTGCTCAATCCGTAAAATAGTTAGATGTACAGAATTCCTCACAAATATTGGGAAAATAAGTTATATTGTTGAAATGGTTAAACTATATATATTGTATATTAGAGGGGTTATAAGACATATACTACCTCCGTTCAAGAATATTTGTCGTTTTAGGATTTGTCTCTAAAATTAAGAAACCATATGATTTTCCTAAACTATCCTCAATCTTTTGAAGATCTTTTTCCTTTGAGTATATATTCATGTAATTGTTTTTAATCAATGGGGATAATATTGGAAAAATTGTGATAAAATATATTAAATGATAAATATTATTGAACAAGAGAATCATGCTTAAACGACAAATATTTTTGAACGGAGGGAGTAGTAGTTTTTTTATTTACTATATACAGTATACTGATAGTCTAATATATAGCTAGTAGTATACTACATGCTTAAGATTTGTTGTGGGTGAGGATTCATAAATTTTCTTCTATAATTGTGGAGGGAATGTGCAAATTCTTGAGTTGTTTGTTGATTTGAATGGGCTATAGTGGTCATTATGCAAGCAATTAAATTAATCTCTAAACTAAAAGACACGTATAGCATGCAAGTAAAGGGTCGAACCTAGAGGAATAAGTTGTTTTCAGACAATTCAGTTCAATCAAGAGGAAAGACAGGGGTTTTGAACATGGTTTTGATATCAATAGTAGAAAGTAGAGGATATTTAATCAGATCAACATAAAGAATCATTCGATCATGAGTTCATCCAGTTCTTAGACTTCCTTCACTAATTCCAATTCTGATCATAAACAATCACCTGTACGGTCCAAACAATACTTAAACCTAGGCAAAGACGCTTAACCTAGATCTAGCATAAAGAATAAGAATATGTAGGATATCCAATGAAGCAATCAAGCTACAAGTCAATTGCAAGATAAAACAATTTAATCTCTTTCTTAATCCTAATCCACGGTCCTAAAATCAGTTGTCTTCTAAAAAAGATAAGTTCACACAGGCAATTAAATTTAGCAAATCATATCAAACGATAGAATATGACAATTCAATTTAGTTGATCAGGCTGAAAGAATCATGCAGAGCTCATGGAGTTAAGCACAAAGAGAAGAGATATTAATCAAGGCAAGAAACTGTACCAAACTTCACGAATTCATCAAATATGCGTCACTTCATAAATAATACCCCAAAGAGGATTTAGCTCTCCATAATACAAACTAAGAAATCTAGGAATTAAAGAATGAACTCAAGGTACTAAAAACTAAGGAAAACCACTAAATTTATATTAGTCAGATGACATGCCCAACCGAAACTACAAGATAGAGAAAAGATAAGAAGATAGAAAATAAGACGACTCGGATCTGTAGCCCACCACACACGCAACAGATACACTGCGCTCGCGGTCAATGATGGGTCAAAGGCATCTTTAACAGCTTCTACCGCGCACGCGGTACACGACCTGCGCCTGCGGCCTTCATACTTCGAGACTTCTTAATCATGAACAAGAATGCCCCTTGTGCAATTATATATCCCCAATCTCATTATCATAATGGTCTGACAATTAGAAACAACTTCATCCGAATTTCCTTAACCATCATCAATCTTGTATGCAACAGTTTCTTTGATTAATAAACCTTCTACGTCAGTCCTTCAAAGCATGTCATGTGTAATCTACCTTATCTCAAAGCAAAAATGCTAGTCTTACCAATTGGGTAAACTACCCTAATGGTTTTGTAATGACTTGTTAATATATGTATTAACATTAAATAAAATGGTAATGCTGACATGTACAATATTTTTATTATAAACTCGTTCAAACGTGTGATTTGTTTTTGTTTGTGCAGACCTCTCCATGAAAGAGAACCAAAATCAAAAGGCCTACCCCGAACAAAATTCTTTTTGATCGTCTTTGGAGCCATCTTTCTCTACGCACTACCGGGCTATCCTTTCCCAATCTTCACATTCTTCTCCTGAGTATGTTGGCTCCACCCTCACAACATCACAAGGCAACAAATCGGGTCACATGCATGATGTGTTTTTGAACACGAAGGATTTAATTGCAAGTTCTTACTGTTCGCATATAGCTACAAAAAAGAGTATGTTTTATAAGCACTCACTGAATATGCTGTCATCATAATCAAGTAATCAATTCCATAGGTCCTCATCCGTTCTTTACAAAATTTCACAAGTCCTTTGTTCGGATTAATGACTGATTTAATTGTTTGATATGTATGTCTTTTGTGATTTAATCCTTGTTATGCTATATCATTTATAGAGATTTTTTTTTATCATAAACTCATTGAAACGTGTTAATTTTTTTTGTTTGTGTAGGGCTCCATATAGGAGAACCGAAATCAAACGGCCTAACCCAAACGAAATTCTTTTTGATCGTCTTTGGACCGAGCTTTCTCTACTACGCACTACCAGACAATATTTTCCCAATCCTCATTATCTTCTCCTGGGTATGTTGGCTCCACCCTCACAGCATCACATGGCAACAAATCGGGTTAGCTTACCACATACTAGGTCTAGGTGCTTTCACAATTGAGTAGGCCGGCATTTCAGCTTATGACGGAAGCCTATTGGTCACCCTATGGACTTCCATTGTGAATGTCGACGTTGGTTTCATAATATTCGCTTAGATTGTGATCCCTGTGTGTCATTGGAAGTACAACACATTCAATGCTCACAACTTCCCCATATTCTCCAATAAACTCTTTCGGGCAAATGGTCTCAAATACGACACTAACAAGATTCTTACTCCACAAAGTGATCTTAATGTTGTTGCATATGGTAGTTATATCAATCTTTACCTTATCCCCCTGTTTGCTCTCTCTATTGGCGGTGGTTGTGCAAGGTTTACTCCAACCCTGACCCACATATTCCTCTTCCAGTGCAAGTGCAAGTACATAACATATATATATATATATATATTCCTAAAGCTCTTAATAGCTTGATGCATAAAATAAATTGTTTGACCCTTGTTAGGGCATGCTCTTCGCGTTTTCCTTGGCCTTTGTTGTCACTCTCCCCATTAGTGTTATTCAAACAACAACAAACCAGGTGACTTGGTTTTTTAGGTTTTTTAACTTGGCCTTATATTCAACAAACATATTCTTAGACTTATTGAACCACTTTTAATTTTCAGCATCATGATGGACATAATTTATTTCGCAACAACCTAGATACGACATCATAGTGCAATTTATGTTCGGATGCGTCTACCCGGGAAAGCCCATAGACAATCTTCTCTTCAAGATATATGGGTTAATCAGAACCGTTCATGCACTCTCATTCTCGTATGATCTCAAACCCAGCCAATACATGAAAATTCCCCCAAGATGCATGTATACAACTTAGCTAGTAGGAACCTTGGTAGATGGTGTAGTGAACATTGTTATTGCATGGTGGATGCTAGAAAGCATTGACAACCTTTATGACGGTGAAGCCCAGCATCTAAACAACCCATGGACCTACCCCGAATTTCATGTTAAATTCGACGCTTGATCAGGCCAAGACGGCTATTTGGCCCGGTGGGCTTTACCGGAACCTAGTGTGGCTGTTCCTTATCGGTGCAGATTTGCAAATACCCATTTGGGCACTCAACAAGATGTTTTAGAGAATGAACGGATCCCGCTTATAAATATACCGTTTATCTCCCACGAGTTTGCAGGGATGCCACCGGTGACACCGACCAACATTTCTAGCTGTATGATTATTGGATTGATATTCAACTTCTTTGTGTTCAAGTACCGGAAAGGGTGGTGGCTGAAGTAGAATTATGTGCTCTCGATTGCTCTTGATGCAGGGACGACGTTCATGGTTGTTCCCATCTTCTTGCGCTTCCGAATGAAAACATGTTCCTTAAATGGTGGGGGAGCCTGATCGGTCATTGTCCCCTTACAACGTGTCCGATTGTACCAAGAATTGTGGTTGCGGGATGTCCTCTTATCAAGTGACCGAATGTGGTTAGTTGGATCTAGATTAACTAGTATATAGGGGGTTTAATTCCAATAAAATTGATGCAGAGATGTCATTTGAGTTATGTTTTATTGTTTGCTAAAGAGTGCACAGTTCTTGAAATATATCAAAAATTTGTTTTTGCTAGTTAATTTATTGTATTTTTTGTTTTCTATTAGTTAGTCTTTGTAATTCAATGACACAATATTTTGGGTTAGCATATTATTTTATGTTAACATTGAATGGATTTGTTTTTGTTTGATTGGCTATACTAATCTGGCAAGCTAAATTGCATTTGCAAATGTAGTGTTGATGTTGCAACTTGCACAATATATTATGTCAATTTCTGAGAAAATACAGCAAAGTATATGTAGCTAACCAAAAAGAAAAACCATGTAGATGTTTTGAATGAACAAGAATGACCCTTGTGCAATTGTATATGCTCACTCTCATCATCATAATGGTCTAACTACTAGAAACAACTTAATCCTCATATCCTTAAGTATCAACAATCATGCGTGCAACAATTTCTTTGATTAATACACCTTCCACGTCAGTCTTTAGAAGTATGTCATGTGTAATCTACTTGATCTCAAAGCAAAAATGTTAGTCTTACCAATTGGGTAAACTACAATAATGATTTGGTAATGACTTGACTATATATGTATTAACATTAAATAAAATGGTAATGTTGACAAGTACAATGTTTTATCATAAACTTGTTGAAATGTGTTATTTTGTTTTGTTTGTGCGGGGCTCTCCATGAAAGAGAACCAAAATCAAAAGGCCTAACCCGAACGAAATTCATTTTGATCGCCTTTGGAGCGAGTTTTCTCTACTACGCACTACAGGGCTATCCTTTCTCAATCCTCACATTTTTCTCTTGAGTATGTTGGCTCCGCCCTCACAATATCATATGGCAACAAATCAGGTCACATGACGTATTTTTGTACACGAAGGATTTAATTGTAAGTTCTTGCTGTTCGCGTATAATTGCAAAATAGAGTAATTTTTGAAAGCACTACTCACTGAATATGCTATCATCATAATTAAGTAACCATTTCCATAGGTCCTCCTCTGTTCTTTACCAAATTCCATAGGTCCTCTGTTCAGATTAATGACTGATTTTGTTGTTTGATATGCATGTCTTTTGTGATTTAATCCTTGTTATGCTATATAATTTATAGATACATTTTTTTTATCATAAACTCGTTAAAACATGTTAATTTTTGTTTGTTTGTGCAGGGTTCTCCATGACGGAGAACCGAAATACAAAGGCCTAACCCGCATGAAATTATTTTTGCTCGTCTTTGGAGTGAACTTTCTCTACTACGTGCTACCAGGCTATCTTTTCCCAATCCTCACATTCTTCTCATGGGTATATGTTGGCTCCACCCTCACAGCATCACATGGCAACAAATAGGGTCGGCTAACCATGGACTAGGCCTAGGTGCGTTTACAATTGACTGGGCTAGCTTGCATTTCAGCTTATCACGGTAGCCCATTGGTCGCCCTATGGACTTCCATTGTGAATGTCGGCGTTGGTTTCGTAATGTTCGCTTACATTGTGATCCATGTGTGTTATTGGAAGTACAACACCTTCATGCTCACAACTTCCCGATATTCTCCGGTAAACTCTTCGGGCAAATGGTCTCAAATATGACACCAACAAGATCCTTACTCCACAACGTGATCTTAATGTTGTTGCATATGATAGTTATGGCAAGCACCTTAGCTCCCTCTTTGCTCTCTCTATTGGCTTTGGTTTTGCAAGGTTTACTGCAACCCTGACCAACGTATTCCTCTTCCATGACAAGTACTTAACATATATTATATATATCCTTAAAGCTCTTAATAGCTTGATGCATAAAATAAATTGTTTGACCCTTGTTATGATATATCTAGGGATATTTAGGGACAAACCAGATCAACGGTGAACAATGCCAAATTGGATATACATGCAAAACTCATGAGCACATACAAACAAGTGCTTGAATGGTGGTTTTCTATCCCCTTATTAGGCAACATGGTATTGTCTCTTTTGATGTCATTTGTGTGGATGGATCAAGTGCAACTTCCTTGGTGGGGAATCCTCTTCGCGTTTGCCTTGGCCTTTGTTGTCACTCTCCCCATTAGTATTATTCAAGCAACTATAAACCAGGTGACTTGATTTTTTAGTTTTTTCTAACTTGGCCTTGTACTTATCAACATATTCTTAAAATTATTGAACCACTTCTAATTTTCAACATCATGAAGGACAGAATTTATTTTGTAACAACCTGGATACGTCACTATAGCGCAATTTATGTTCGGATACGTCTACCCGGGAAAGCCCATAGTCAATCTTCTCTTCAACATATATGGGTGAATCAGTACGGTTCATGCACTCTCATTCTCATATGATTTCAAACTAAGCCAATACATGAAAATCCCCCAAGATGCATGTACACAGCTTAGCTAGTTGGAACCTTGATAGATGGTATATTGAACCATGTTATAGCCTTGTGGATGCTAGAAAGCATTGGCAACCTCATTGATGTTGAAGCCCTGCACCCAAACAACCCATGGACCTGACCCAAATTTCAGGTTCAATTCGACGCTTTAGTTATCTAGGGCTTGATCGGGCCAAGACGGCTTTTTGGACCCGGTGGGCTTTACCGGAACCTAATGTGGTTGTTACTTATCGGTGCAGATTTGCCAATACCCATTTGGGCACTCAGCAAGATGCTTTTAGAGAGGAAATGGATCCCGCTTACAAACATACTGGTTATCTCCTACGAGTTTGCAGGGATACCACCGGCAACACCGACCAATATTGCTAGTTGTATGAATATTGGAATGATATTCAACTTCTTTGTCTGCAAGTACTGAAAAGGGTGGTGGTAGACAGTGGCGGACCCAGGAAATTATTTCAGAGGGGGCGCATAACTTAGTTTAAGTATAATCGTTAAAACAAGTTAGAATTTAATCAATGTGTTAATATTGGAGCATGGAATAAACCCGAAATAGCTTAATCCAAGTATAAAATTAGTCTTAATTTGAGTAAAGAAAATTACGCAAATTTAAGTTTTTATTAAACCCAAAGTAGATTTCAGGAAATATTATACACAAAAATCCATCTCTTTTTTAAAAATTTAGCTAATATTTAATATTTTTCACTAAACATACATTTCACCATCTTTTTCTTATAATTTGTTTTACGACCAACATATCTTCGTTTCAATTAAGGTGTATGACTAATATTTTTATTTATATATATGCTTTTAATATTCTATTCGTTATAAAATAGTTGTACATAACACCAAAATTTGTTATTTTTACAATATTTATCTATTTCATATTTTCCCCATCTCTTTACATATATACCCCTAATAATTAATTTTATCGTAATCATATACGTTTTTCATATTTTTTATACTAATATAATTAATTCTACATTGATATGGATAATATAAGAAAACCATTTTTTTCTTAATATATATACAAATCTTATTTAGACAATTATTTTGCAACGGAGGCAGATATATATATTAAAAAATTGCAAAATCCCAGCGGGGGCAAGTGCCCCCTCTGGTCCCTGTGTATGTCCGCCCCTGGTGGTAGATGTAGAATTATGTGCTCTCGACTGCTCTTGACGATGGCGTACATGGCTGTTTTCATCTTCTTTGCACTTTAGAATGAAAACATGGACCTTAAATGGTGGGGGAGCCAGATCGATCATTATCCCCTTGCAACATGTCCAGCTATAACGGGAATTGTGGTTGCGGGATGTCCTCTTATCAAGTGACCGAATGTGGTTAATTGGATCTGGATTAGCTACTATAGGGTTTAATTTTTAATAAAATTGATGCAAAGATGTCATTTGAGTTATGTTGTATTGTTTGCTAAAGAGTGCACAGTTCTTGAAATATATCAAAAATTTGTGTTTACTAGTTAAATTATCGTACTTTTTGTTTTTTATTAGTTAGTTTTGGTAAATCAATGACACAATATTTTGGGTCAGTATATTATTTTATGTAAATATTTAATGGATTTTATTTTATGTGAATTTGTGAATAACCCGAACGAAATTCATTTTGATCGTCTTTGGAGCGAGTTTTCTCTACTACGCACTACAGGGCTATCCTTTCTCAATCCTCACATTTTTCTCTTGAGAATGTTGGCTCCACCCTCACAATATCATATGGCAACAAATCAGGTCACATGGTGTATTTTTGTACACGAAGGATTTAATTGTAAGTTATTGTTGTTCGCGTATAATTGCAAAATAGAGTAATTTTTGAAAGCACTACTCACTGAATATGCTGTCATCATAATTAAGTAACTATTTCCATAGGTCCTCCTCTGTTCTTTACCAAATTCCATAGGTCCTCTGTTCGGATTAAGGACTGATTTTGTTGTTTGATATGTATGTCTTTTGTGATTTAATCCTTGTTATGCTATATAATTTACAGATACGATTTTTTTAATCATAAACTCGTTAAAACATGTTAATTTTTGTTTGTTTGTGCAGGGCTCTCCATGACGGAGAACCGAAATCAAAAGGCCTAACCCGCATGAAATTGTTTTTGCTTGTCTTTGGAGTGAGCTTTCTCTACTACGCGCTACCGGGCTATCTTTTCCCAATCCTCACATTCTTCTCATGGGTATGTTGGCTCCACCCTCACAGCATCACATGGCAACAAATCGGGTCGGCTAACCATGGACTAGGCCTAGGTGCGTTTACAATTGACTGGGCTAGCTTGCATTTCAGCTTATCACGGTAGCCCATTGGTCGCCCTATGGACTTCCATTGTAAATGTCGGCGTTGGTTTCGTAATGTTCGCTTACATTGTGATCCATGTGTGTTATTGGAAGTACAACACCTTCATGCTCACAACTTCCCGATATTCTCCGGTAAACTCTTCGGGCAAATGGTCTCAAATATGACACCAACAAGATCCTTACTCCACAATGTGATTTTAATGTTGTTGCATATGATAGTTATGGCAAGCTTTACCTTAGCTCCCTCTTTGCTCTCTCTATTGGCTTTGGTTTTGCAAGGTTTACTGCAACCCTGACCAACGTATTCCTCTTCCATGACAAGTACTTAACATATATTATATATATATCCTTAAAGCTCTTAATAGCTTGATACATAAAATAAATTGTTTGACCCTTGTTATGATATATGTAGGGATATTTAGGGACAAACCAGATCAACGGTGAACAATGCCAAATTGGATATACATGCAAAACTCATGAGCACATACAAACAAGTGCTTGAATGGTGGTTTTCTATCCCCTTATTAGGCAACATGGTATTGTCTCTTTTGATGTCATTTGTGTGGATGGATCAAGTGCAACTTCCCTGGTGGGGAATCCTCTTCGCGTTTGCCTTGGCCTTTGTTGTCACTCTCCCCATTAGTGTTATTCAAGCAACTATAAACCAGGTGACTTGATTTTTTAGTTTTTTCTAACTTGGCCTTGTACTTATCAACATATTCTTAAACTTATTGAACCACTTCTAATTTTCAACATCATGAAGGACAAAATTTATTTTGTAACAACCTGGATACGTCACTATAGCGCAATTTATGTTCGGATATGTCTACCCGGGAAAGCCCATAGTCAATCTTCTCTTCAAGATATATGGGTGAATCAGTACCGTTCATGCACTCTCATTCTCATATGATTTCAAACTAAGCCAATACATGAAAATCCCCCAAGATGCATGTACACAGCTTAGCTAGTTGGAACCTTGATAGATGGTATATTGAACCATGTTATAGCCTTGTGGATGCTAGAAAGCATTGGCAACCTCATTGACGTTGAAGCCCTTCACCCAAACAACCCATGGACCTAACCCAAATTTCAGGTTCAATTCGACGCTTTAGTTATCTAGGGCTTGATCGGGCCAAGACGGCTTTTTGGACCCGGTGGGCTTTACCAGAACCTAATGTGGTTGTTACTTATCGGTGCAGATTTGCCAATACCCATTTGGGCACTCAGCAAGATGTTTTTAGAGAGGAAATGGATCCCGCTTACAAACATACTGGTTATCTCCTACGAGTTTGCAGGGATACCACCGGCAACACCGACCAATATTGCTAGTTGTATGAATATTGGAATGATATTCAACTTCTTTGTCTGCAAGTACTAAAAAGGGTGGTGGTAGATGTAGAATTATGTGCTCTCGACTGCTCTTGACGACGGCGTTCATGGCTGTTTTCATCTTCTTTGCACTTTAGAATGAAAACATGGACCTTAAATGGTGGGGGAGCCAGATCGATCATTATCCCCTTGCAACATGTCCGCCTATAACGGGAATTGTGGTTGCGGGATGTCCTCTTATCAAGTGACCAATGTGGTTAATTGGATCTGGATTAGCTACTATATATGGGGTTTAATTTTTAATAAAATTGATGCAAAGATGTCATTTGAGTTATGTTGTATTGTTTGCTAAAGAGTGCACAGTTCTTGAAATATATCAAAATTTTGTTTTTGCTAGTTAAATTATTGTACTTTTTGTTTTCTATTAGTTAGTTTTGGTAAATCAATGACACAATATTTCGGGTCAGTATATTATTTTATGTGAATATTGAATGGATTTTATTTTTCTTTGATTGGCTATACTAATGTAGCAAGCTAAACTATTGCACTTGCAAATGAAGTATTAATGTTGCAACTTGCACATTATATTATGTCACTTTATGAGAAAATAAAATAGAGTATATGTGCCTAACCAAAAAGAAAAAAACATGTAGATGTTTTCGAATGAACAAGAATGATCCTGATCCTTATGCAACTGTAAATGCCCACTCTCATCATTATAATGGTTTGACAGCTAGAAACAAATTCATCCGCATTTCCTTAACCATCAACAATCTTGTGTACAACAATTTCTTTGATTATTACACCTTCCACGTTAGTTTTTCAAAGCATGTCATATGTAATCTACCTGATCTCAAAACAAAGATATTAGTCTTACTAATTAGGTAGATTACCCTAATGATTTCGTACTGACTTGGCAATATATGTATTAACATTAAATAAAATGGTAATTCTGACATGTATAATTTTTTTATCATAAACTTGTTGAAA
The DNA here is from genome assembly GCA_963924305.1 of Polygonum maritimum. Lineage (NCBI taxonomy): Eukaryota > Viridiplantae > Streptophyta > Magnoliopsida > Caryophyllales > Polygonaceae > Polygonum > Polygonum maritimum. Next base: position 16,014,681 of record OZ002736.1, on the reverse strand, counting down.
CATCTTATATCTTTTGTTTGTGCAGGGCTCTCCATGAAAGAGAACCAAAATCAAAAGGCCTAACCCGAACGAAATACTTTTTGATCGTCTTTAGAGCGAGCTTTCTCTACTAAGCACTACCGGGCTATCCTTTCCCAATCCTTACGGTCTTCTCCTGAGGATGTTGGCTCCATCCTCACAACATCACATGGCAACAAATTAGGTCACATGATGTGTTTTTGAACACGAAGGATTTAATTGCAAGCTCTTGTTGTTCGGGTGTAGTTGCAAAAACATAAATTTTATGAGCAGTCACTGAATATGCTGTCATCATAATTAAGTAACCAATTCCCTAGCTCCTCCTCTGTTCTTTTCGAAATTCCATGGGTCATTTGTTCAGATTAATGACTGATTTTGTTGTTTGATATGTATGTCTTTTGTGATTTATTCCTTGTTATGCTATATCCGTTATAGAGACATTTTTTATCATAAACTCGTTGAAATGTGTCAATTTATTTTGTTTGTGTAAGGCCCTCCATGAAAAAGAACCGAGATCAAAAGGCCTACCACGAACAAAATTCTTTTTGATCGTCTTTGGAGTGAGCTTTCTCTACTACGCACTACCGGGTTGTCGTTTCCCAATCCTCACATTATTCTCCTAGGTATGTTGGCTCCACCCTCACAACATCATATGGCAACAAATTGGGTTAGCTTACCACGGACTAGGCCTAGGTGCTTGATGGGTTCCGGATCGGAGGGTCTCAAAATTTAAATTTATAAACAGAACCCCAATTGTAGTATAAGGGTAGGGTGTCGAACACACGGGAGTTCTTGCGTTGAGTGTACCAAGAAGACTAAAGAAAGGTAAAAGAAAGGCAAAAACGAGGAAAACCAAAGGGAACAACCCGGACCGACTTTGGTCACCTCGGTCCGAGGTTGGATCGATGAGAGTTAGCCGGGACCGACACTGGGGAAGTCGGGCCCGATGTACTGGGGAACTCGGTCTTGGCAAATATGTAGATCGGTCTTGGGTTTTTGGGTTCCTCCCCTAACTAGACTTGGGTGATTCCACCCCAATTCAGCCAATAAGTGTTGATCCTTAGGAGATCGAGGTTGATTGCCTTCGATCCCTCCACTCTACACTTCGACCTTAGGGAGGTTTCACTCTCCTTCGATGCTAGGTCTAGTGATGGGCTCGAGATCGCTTTCGCTTACTCTTACCAATCACAAGCCCTAGATCCCTTGTTCTCACAAGAGAATTGAAGCTCAATGTAGAGAGGATTCATAGATCAAGCACTCAAGGCTATGAAATTGGGGGTTCACACCCAATCCTAGCTAGGGGATTCCCCCATAGCCTAAGACTATGGAATCTACTCCACCAAGTAAGAGTAAAAAGCAATCAAATAGCAAATCAGCAATTCTCAATCATATATCCAACTCAATTCAAAGCCAAATTGCATTCAAATCAAAGGGATTCACAATATCCAAATCTCAAATCCACCAAACAAAAGCAAAACAAGTTCAATACTCACTAATCTCTCCTAGAACTCCACCGATTTCTTCTTCTCTTCTCCTTTTCCTTCCTCCTCCTTGCTCTCCAAGTCTTCCTTTGAGCCTTGAGAGTGATTAGATGTGGGATCCCCCCTAAGCTTCTCTCAGCTCTCTCTAATTATCCTCCTCTTTGATTGGGGACCAAGGAATTCCAAAATTAGAAGAAGGGCAAAAGTGGAAGATCACCAAAATGTGCCTTGGAGCCCAATCCTCACTTAAGCCGACTTGGATCGATACGGGTGGACCTCGGGCCCGACGTTGCCAACGTCGGTCCGAGCCTCTGAAGCGCCAAACTTGGGCCCGACCTCATGGGATGTCGATCCAGGACCTCGATCCTCTTCTTTTCTTGGTTTTCCTTGAGCTCCTCTTCGTTCTTTGCATGGCTCTTCCGCTCCTTTGCTCCTTAGCTTGGCTCCCCCTTAGAAACTCCTCCAAAATGTCCTCAAATGCGCGATTTTACCTATAAATCACAACAAACTAGCATAGTCTCCGAATCTCATAGAAAACCGGGAACTAAGCTAAGAAGAGACAAAACTAACAAAGAAAGGAACAAAAGACACATATTTACAAGGGAATTTAACCACTAAAACACCACCAAAATGAGAGACATCAAAATACCCCATACTTAAACTTGCTTGTCCTCAAGCAATAACAAAGTAAGCAAGACCGAAGCACAATCTTCAAGTAAACCCTCATATGAAAAACTCAAGTAAGAACAAGTGAAAGACATACTAGCAAGATTACATCATCACACATGATCAAGGGTTCAAAGAATAAAGTCTAATGCAACCAAGCCTCACTTTAGGGATATAGAAATGTGTATCACTCATCATGTGTTTAGGCTTAGCAATGAACACTCAAACTCAACAATCATGCAAGTAAAGACTTTACAATTGAAGCTAATATCACCAATTCCTCCACTTAGAGATGCCTATTACAATGCACACAAAGAATATGAACTTGGCTCAATGGAGGTCCTCAAAGAGGTTCCATTTGGCCGGGTTGTAATGGGGCTTTCGGTGTTTCTCACGGTGGGAATCACTTTGGTCTTGTGGTGCTTACAATGGGGATTGAACTTTCTAGTCTCTCACCAAACTCACCAAATCATTCCACTTTCAACTTACACTCATCCAAAAGACTTTGATTTTTCTTCTTTTCACAACTTTCAACCCATACTTTCACTAAACATTCCACTTCATCTTTGCACTACACTTTTTGGTTGGATTTTTCACACTTTTCCATTAGGATCGACTTGCACTAACTCGGGCCCGATGTGCACTTTAACTCGGTCGTAGCCCTTTTTCTACACTTAAGCTCTTCTGCTTTCAATCCACTATTTTTCCAACTTTTCTTTCTTTCTTCACAACAAAGATGCACTACCCTCTTGGTTTATAACTCCATTTCTTGCCCTTCACCAAAGAGAATCTCAACTCTCCAAATACATTCCAAAACCTCTCACTAGAGTCCAATCCCATAAGGGTCAAGTCATATAGGCTAGGAATCATATTTTTGAGGAGTTTCAAACAAAGGTCTAAGGCTAAAACGGGACTACAAGCAACGGTTTATCTTCAAGGTAGGATATGGAACATTTTGTGACTAAATGAAATAAAGTTCAAATAAATGTGACAAAGCATAGAACAAATCTCATATTAGTCTTGGAAAATAGATAAACACCTCAATAGCAAGTTTTACTAAGCATGCATGAGCTAATCACACAACAAAAATGAGGGATATGCAAATATGAACAAGCATCCCTAAAATGGCTAAAAATCATCTCACAAGGTTCACTCTAGCTTAGTTGCATCAAAACTCATCCTAGAACTCATGTGCTCGATAAAAACATGCATGATATCATATCACATCAAAAACAACATCAATTTAGAGGCTAAACTATCCAAAAATATGCAAAGGAATTTACATGCTCACATCATCATTAGCCTTCTTTAGACATCTAAGATGGGAATTCCTAGTCCAAAACAAAATCTTTTTGACATTTTTTTTTCACACAACTTTTCAAATTTTTATGGATTTTTGCAAAAAATTTTCTCAAAAACAAAACAAACTCATCCATTCATGCCATCAAATTCAATCAATCATTCAAACCAAAGAACACATCATGCCACTTTCCAAAAGAAAACATCCCTTAACAAGACAAGAACACAAGAAACCTACACACGAAACTATGAGCTACTAACCCACCCCATACTTAAAATTTTGATGTCCTCATCAAAACAAAGAAATCAAAACTCAAAAAATAAAAGAGAAGAGTTAAGAAGGCTCACAATTCCTTATTCTTGAATGGCATGTTGAGGCTTAGTTTGGAGGGTGTTCTCAGCGGCATCCCCTTTGGAGCTGTGCTTGCCTCTCTTGCTCATACACATTGACATGGAAAGGATCATGACTTGGCGGTTGAAGTTGGGGTGTGGGACGCGTCCATGTGTCCTCTCGGGAAGAGTAGTTCCCGACCATCCACTCATTGAAGCTTTCTTGAACGCCCCATCTTTGGTCCTCTACCGCTCTCAAATCATCCACATCACGCCTAGTGTAAGCAATGTTGCGGTTCACTTCTTCAAATTGGGCTTGGAAATCGTCTTGTTGGTGGGAGAGTTGTTGTTGTTGGAAATTCAAGTGTTGTTGTTGAAGGTTGAGTTGATGTGCCTCTTGTAGCATGCTTGATTGTTGGAGTTGAAGATGCGCCAATTGGTTGGCTAGAAAGTTCATGTCCACCGATGCTTGAGGTTCGGGGAAAACCATTCCGGGCCCATACCATTGGGCATAACCTTCGTACCCTCCAAAACTTGGTGGCTCTTGCCTTGCTCCACTTCCTTCTCCTCTCTCATAAGCACTAGGAACCGTCTCGGGCAAGTAAGTTTCGGACCGACATTGGTGGACGTCGGGCCCGACGAGGCTTGCATCTCGGTCCACAAGCGTTGGAGCTTGGTATCTCTCGCGGAGGTTGGCTAGCAAATTTTGGTACCCTTCGTCTTCTTCGGGAGGCGTGTCAACGTCCATAGCCTCTCTTCTTGCAAACTCAAATTGGTTGGGCGCTTCATCTTCGGATTCCGGAGAAGCTTGAGGGGAAGTGAAACGAATGTGTTGGGCACTTCGTCTACACTCAAGTGTCCCCTCCGGCTCTCCAAAAGGATTCTCTTTGCCCGCCCACACTTGGAACCAATTATAATAGCTTGAAAGATCAAAGAGACGTGGCCCCAAAGGAATGTGCACCTTGTCGAAGTTAGAGTGAGGTGCTAGGTAGGTGGTGGCACCGGAGACTTGCCTCTCCTTGATGATGTTGGCTTTCTTGAAGTACTTAAGATCCATGAACTCTACACCATTCGGGGCCGGCGTGTACTTTGAAAGATCGACCCCAAGACGATGAGCCAAGTGGGCTATCATTCCTCCAAAGTAAATCCATGAGGAACTTTGGAAATCCCTCACCATCTTCACCCATTCTCAAGTGAGGTTCATCGGCTTCTCATTTTGGAACAACATCTCATAGAGCAACATGGCTTCTTCCTTCATGGGCTTACTTAGCTCGTGCCTAGCAAAGATGGCACATCCCAAAGCTCGGATCATCACTCGGAAGAGGGGACTTGCTATTTCATTGGTTGAGGCTCCTTTCCTCATTTCACTCCTTCCGGCTACATATCTCCAAATGTAATCAACCTTCTCATTGTCCACAAAAGCTTCATCTCTCGGAAAAGGAAATCCAAGGTAGACCGCCAAATTCCTAAATGAGAGCTCTTGCGCTTCATTTCCCAATTGGAAGGAGATCATGCCCTCACCCTCAACTCCTTCATACGAGCACTTGAATGTTGCCATAAACTCGGACGTTAAGGCGGGATAATGAGTGTTGTCCCACCTAAGCATCACTTCTAGCCCAATATTATAGTAGCATCGGGTGAGCGCCATTTCCATGCTCATCTTTCTTATAGCCTCCCAATCTAGCCACCGAGTGTGGTGAGCTAGACCCATGTATCGCTCATATTCTCGAGCCACATCATCATCCTCAAAGTGCACATCATCCATCCTTTGCACTTTCTTTGACTTCTTAGACTTCTTTGAAGGTCTCTCCATTCGTGAAGAAGATGCTCGGCTTGTCATGGTCCCTACACACAATCAAAGCAAAGAACTACAAGATAAGATCTATACAACCACAACAAGATCATGAGCTTTCACAACCAACAACTTATCACACAAGATAACCCCATACTTGTCTTCTAGACACTCCATCTATAAAATCCAATCATGCATGAACAAAGGATCATACCACAATGGTCAAGCTACAAAATATATCATGATAAACAAGCCTTAACCAATAATCAAGCTCATGAATCCTAAAGCTCACACAAGAGAAAGCCAAATTGCACTAGGACCGACCAACACAAGACATCGGGCCCGAGGTTCTCAACCTCGGTCCGAGTCTTGGACCGACTACACAACATCGGACCCGAGAGCTGGGCATCTCGGTCCGACCATAAAATCGACTTCTCTACCTATTTCACCCAAAAATCACTCTAGGATGCTCCTAAAATCCAAAATCAACCATTTCTCATCATCAATCGAAGTTCCAAGTAGGCTATAGCATGCATGATCATCAATTAAGCACAAATTCCACTATGCATGCAAAATCACCATGGATGCTCAAGGTCTAAGCTCACTCAATCATGGCAAATCTCAATTATAGCAATGAAAGGATGAAATTCACAAGGAATCAAGTAGAGATCGAGATTCACATACCAAATTGGAAGAAACAAAGACCTCTTAGCAATCAAACTCTTGAGAACTCAAATTCTCCTCCTAGATCTAGGAGAGGGATGAAGAACTATGGGACTTGTTGGGATTTTCTCTTCTATGGATCGATGTTTGGGGATGGCTAGGGTGTTGGATCAAGATTGTTGTGAAGTTTGCTTGGGGATCGAGTGTGATGGAGGTGTGGATCGATTTGGGGGTTTTTTGGAGAGAGCTTGGTATTTTGGGAAGGTGGTTATGAAGGTGATGGGTGGTAGGTATGGGAAAAGAGTCCTTAAATGGGTAAGAGACAAAGCTAGGTCAGAGGGGTATAAGGGGCATTCTCTCAAAATTAAGACCAAGGTTGAATGGCTAAGTTGGACCGACGTCACCCACGTCGGGCCCGAGGTACTGGGTACCTCGATCCGGCTCGGTTTGGCTTCCTAAAATTCCCTCTTCTTGGCAATTCTTTACCCACAAGTCCTTTTATTGTTTTCACCACAATACTCAATCATGAAGATCACACAACACACAATTCCACAAAACACATGCTAGGGAGATTAGAAAGAATCTAAGCTAAGACAAAGAAAAACAATCTAAAAACTACGAAAATGAACTTACTACGCTCGGGTTGCCTCCCGAGAAGCGCTTCTTTTAAGTCACTAGCTTGACTTCTAACCTCGACCTTCACGGTGGATGAAAAATAGTGAATTGATCACCGTAGTCATGTCCATCTCCACGCCCCTCGTAGCCATAAAACCACCATTTGTGATTGATGTAGGCGTGGTCTCCAAATCCTCCTTCACCTTTGTCCTCCAAAGTGTAGGTTTGCACTTATTCCTCCTTCTCAACTTGATCTTTATTCCCTACATCACAAACATCTAGAGAATTTCTAGAGGACTCAATGACATTATAGCTCAAATCTTCCTTCAAATCACTCAAACATAAGTAACTATCCTCTAGATCCTCTTTCAAGTCACTTAAACACATATAAGAGTCTCCCACATCAAAAGGATATAGAGAAGGATACTCTTCTTGGCCTCTTGGACTATCTCCACCTCTTGACTCCTCATAGACTTGAGCATTGACCATGTCATGGCTCCTCAAAGGTGCCTCTTCCTCTCTTATGGCCTCTACTTCCTCTCTTTTACGCTTGGCACTTTCCTCCAATTTCAAGATTGCTAAAGCATCCGGTTCATTAAGAGCTTTGTTGAAATGGAACTCCACCTTATCCTCGTCAATCTCGAAAGTCACTTCCCATTTCTCACATCAAATTTGGCACCCGTCGTGGCTAGAAACGGCCTTCCAAGTATAATCGGCACCAAAGGGTCTTCTTTCATGTCTAGGATCACAAAATCGTCGGGGACAAAGTACCTCCCAACTCTAACCGGGACGTCATCTAAGATTCCCGTGGCCTTCGTAGATGAACCATCGGCCATAGTAAGACTCATGTCAACCGGT
>OZ002736.1:15932220-16006759 GCA_963924305.1 Polygonum maritimum | reverse complement strand
ATCGACGTCTGGAACCTTGGTCCTAGGACAGAACACATCCGGGAACATCGGTCCGACTTCAGGGCATGTCGGGCCCGAGTTCAACTCCACCTCGGTCTTGGTCAGGGGACTTTCACCGTCTTCTGGATCGACTTCTTGGCATGTCGGGCCCGAGTTCCTGGGCAACTCGGTCCGATTCTCTTCTCTTGTCCTTGGCACTTGTGGCTCGGGCAAACTTCGTCCACTCCTCAATCCTATGGCTCGAACTTCATTTTGTTGTTGTGGGGCACGGGGATTCTGCTCGGGTCGGCCCGGGAGTCTCCCTTCCTCTCTTGGAAGTTGATTCGCCATGTCAACAAATTGGTTGTCCACTTGCCTTCTCCAAACACCAAACTCCTTGAATTGGGCACCCATTTCATCAACTCTTCTCTCCACATTGGTGAATTGATTCTTCAAGTCCTTGAACTCGCCTCTCATCTCTTGTGCCCATTGTGGAGTTTGCTCGTAGAACCCCGGAGGTCGGTATGGCGGTGGTTGGGCCCTTGGCTCATTTTGATTGTAGTTGTTGTTATAGCCATTGGCTTGGCCTTGGTTCCACCTTCCACTCCCTCCATTGTTGAAGTTGGGTCTTCCTCCATAATTTTTTTGAGCATATTGTGCCTCCTCGATTTGTTCGGCCAATCGGACTTGGCGTTCATTGGGACACTCTTGAGCCCCATGCTTGAAAGAACCACATTCTTCACATGCTCTTGTGGTTTGCTTGTAGTGACTCATTTGCCTCCTCATCTTATTCAACTCATCCTCAAGAAATTGGATCTTCACATCCTTATCCACCTCCTCATTCTTCGGGTCATAGAGCCTCTTTGAACCATCTCCTTGGACTCTTGCTTCCTTGTTGACATTACTCACCCCATACATCGCCTCGTAGTCCGAGAGCTTATCCAACAATTCCCAAGCTTGCTCCGGCGGTAAGTCAATGAACCCACAATCGGTGTGAAGGTTCAACTTGTCCTTGGTGGCGGGGTTGATTCCTTGGAAGAATATGTCTTGGAGGACATATGGTTGTTGCCCATGCGTTGGACATTGCCTCAACATCTCTTTGAACCGATCCCAAGCCTCAAAGAATGGCTCGTAGACTCCTTGTTGAAAACTTGCTATCTTCCTTCTAAGCTCCGTTGTCTTTGTTGGAGGGAAGAACTTCATCAAAAATGCTTCATTGAGAGCCCTCCATGATGTGATGGATCGAGTTGCTTGACTCTCCAACCAATGCAATGCCTTGCCTCCCAACGACCACTTAAAGGCTTTGAGTAGCACATACTCAAGTGTCTCCTCATCCGTCGAGATGGTCTCACATAGATCCTTGAATTGCTTCACATGCTCGATCGGGCACTCATTCGCTCTCCCTTGAAATTGGTCCCTCTTGATGAGTGAGATAAATTGAGTTTTGATCTCAAAATTCTTTGACACCTCCGGCAAGACATTGGCCGGTTCCGGCACCTTCAACTCCGGATGCATGTATTGTCTAGCATTCCAGGGTTGAGTGTTGATTTGAGCCTCCAATCTCATCCTTTGCTCACGCTCTCTCCGGGCCTCGGCATCTCGGTTCGCCATCTCAAGTTGCATACGAGCCATGTCGGCTCTCATCCAATCAACCTCCTCATCACGTTGTGCTTGGTTCTCCATTCTCTTCTTCTTTCGGGCTTGCTTAAGAATGCTCTCCGGATCACACACAAAGTCGAACTCAAGTGTTCCTCGGGCGGAACGAGCTCGCATACACCTACAACCAAAGACACAAACAAAAACCGAATCAAAACCAACAAGGGGTTTGGGCTAGTCCCTCACCCAAATCACTACAAAAGCAAAGACTCAACAAAAGATGGTACCTCAAACAAGTAGAACTCCCCGGCAACGGCGCCAAAATTCTGATGGGTTCCGGATCGGAGGGTCTCAAAATTTAAATTTATAAACCGAACCCCAATTGTAGTATAAGGCTAGGGTGTCGAACACACGGGAGTTCGTGCGTTGAGTGTACCAAGAAGACTAAAGAAAGGTAAAAGAATGGCAAAAACGAGGAAAATCAAAGGGAATAACCCGGACCGACTTTGGTCACCTCGGTCCGAGGTTGGATCGATGAGAGTTAGCCGGGACTGACACTGGGGAAGTCGGGCCCGATGTACTGGGGGACTCGGTCTTGGAAAATATGTAGATCGGTCTTGGGTTTTTGGGTTCCTCCCCTAACTAGACTTGGGTGATTCCACCCCAATTCAGCCAATAAGTGTTGATCCTTAGGAGATCGAGGTTGATTGCCTTCGATCCCTCCACTCTACACTTCGACCTTAGGGAGTTTTCACTCTCCTTCGATGCTAGGTCTAGTGATGGGCTCGAGATCGCTTTCGCTTACTCTTACCAATCACAAGCCCTAGATCCCTTGTTCTCACAAGAGAATTGAAGCTCAATGTAGAGAGGATTCATAGATCAAGCACTTAAGGCTATGAAATTGGGGGTTCACACCCAATCCTAGCTAGGGGATTCCCCCATAGCCCAAGACTATGGAATCTACTCCATCAAGTAAGAGTAAAAAGCAATCAAATAGCAAATCAAGCAATTCTCAATCATCCAACTCAATTCAAAGCCAAATTGCATTCAAATCAAAGGGATTCACAATATCCAAATCTCAAATCCACCAAACAAAAGCAAAACAAGTTCAATACTCACTAATCTCTCCTAGAACTCCACCGATTTCTTCTTCTCTTCTCCTTTTCCTTCCTCCTCCTTGCTCTCCAAGTCTTCCTTTGAGCCTTGAGAGTGATTAGATGTGGGATCCCCCCTAAGCTTCTCTCAGCTCTCTCTAATTATCCTCCTCTTTGATTGGGGACCAAGGAATTCCAAAATTAGAAGAAGGGCAAAAGTGGAAGATCACCAAAATGTGCCTTGGAGCCCAATCCTCACTTAAGCCGACTTGGATCGATACGGGTGGACCTCGGGCCCGACGTTGCCAACGTCGGTCCGAGCCTCTGAAGCGCCAAACTCGGGCCCGACCTCATGGGATTTCGATCCAGGGCCTCGATCCTCTTCTTTTCTTGGTTTTCCTTGAGCTCCTATTCGTTCTTTGCATGGCTCTTCCTCTCCTTTGCTCCTTAGCTTGGCTCCCCCTTAGAAACTCCTCCAAAATGTCCTCAAATGCGCCATTTTACCTATAAATCACAACAAACTAGCATAGTCTCCGAATCTCATAGAAAACCGGGAACTAAGCTAAGAAGAGACAAAACTAACAAAGAAAAGAACAAAAGACACATATTTAGAAGGGAATTTAACCACTAAAACACCACCAAAATGAGAGACATCAGTGCTTTCACAATTGATTGAGCCGGCATTTCACCTTATCATTGTACCCCGTTGGTCGCCCCATGGACTTCCATTATGAATGTTGGCGTTGCATTCGTAATATTCGCTTACCTTGTGATTCTTGTGTGTTATTGGAAGTACAACACATTCAATGCTCACAACTTCCCCATATTCTCCAATAAACTCTTTCGGGCAAATGGTGTCAAATATTACACCAACAAGATTCTTACTCCATAACGTGATCTTAATGTTGTTGCATATGATAGGTATGGCAAGCTTTACCTTAGCCCCCTCTTTGCTCTCTCTATTGGATTTGGTTTTGCAAAGTTCACTACAACCCTAACTTTCTCTTCCATGGCAAGTACGTAATATATATATATATACTAGGTTTTAGGTTTTAGAGACAAAAGGGAAAAAAACTAAGCTTTATATTATTGTTGTAATATGGTGAATTAGTCACTATGGTGGGGCAAGACTTACACGTGAAAAAAAACACAAAAGAACACAGCTTGTAGGATTCGAAAACGTGATGATTTGATTTAAGAATGGGCAGCATGCCACTAGGCCAAGAAGGGTTTGTTTACATATATGTGTATTTACATTTATCAAAAGATATTCAAATATACAAACACTTAAATAAGGGTGTGTATTTATGAATGATATATGTGAACATTAAGTCATTAAGTATGAATACGAGCATTTTAAGAATACTCTTGTGTGCCGTATAAGTGTAGGTCAATCCGATATAACCGAAACAACATGAAGCATTATAATTCTAAAAAAATCGAATCCAAATAACACCTGAATCTGGATTGACCCGAGCTGAAATTATCCGATTCGAAGCAATCCGAAGAGGACCCGAACCGTACTAGACCCAAAATCGAACAACATGAAATGCAAACAACATCTGATCTGAATTAATCCGATCCGAACTAATCCGAAATATTACGACCCGAAAATGACCCGAATAACTAGACCCGAACCCGAACAACATCCGAACCCAAACCGAACCGAACAAGGCTCATAACTGTTTGACCCGAACGGACACGATCCGAACGACCCGATCCAAACCCTATTAGAATGACCCGTTTGACAGGTCTAGACGACACGCATGCCATAATACAACCAATATACTTATCCGAGAAACAACTCACATGAAGGGCCGAAGCAATGTAACCCCAATCCAACCTCTCATAGGATTTTTTGAGATCTAGTTTCAAGATTATCCATCCCATTGACCACTTCTTTCTTCTCATAGAGTGCAATGCATCTCGAAATATATCAAGAATTTGGTCCGGCTACTTAAATTATTGTATTTTTTGTTTTCTATCAGTTAGTCTTGGTATTTCAATGACACAATAGTTTGGGTCACTATATTATTTTAAGGTAACTTTGAATGGATTTGTTTTTCTTTGGTTCACTGTACTAATTTGGCAAGCTAAACCACTACACTTGCAAATGTAGTGTTGATGTTGCAACTTGCACATTATATCATGTCAATTTCTAAGAAAATACAACAGAGTATAGGCGGCTTAGTATACAAGTTGTTAACAAAAAATGTACAAGTGGTTAACCAAAAAGAAAAACTATATAAATGTTTTGAATGAACAAGAATGACCCTTGCCTATTGGAACGTGAGGGATATTAAGAGAGCTAATTTCTAGGATGAAATTGCTTTCCTACGAAAATAAATAAAATTAACTTTTTATGCCTAGCTGAAACAAAAAACGATGATCAAACCGATTAATCCAATTATAAACAAATCTGGCTTCTATGACTGCATTTTTTCCCCTTATCTGGGCACGAAGGGGGGAATGACTTTACTTCTAGTACAAAATGAATTCACTTGTATATTCCAATTACTTACTCAATCAACAAATTATATTATCCTAAAAAATACTGACCTGATTACTCCATTCATGTTAGTTTTTGTATACGATCCCTCTCGAGAAGAGAACAAAGTGGAATTTCGGAATCCTTTTAGGTTAATACTTAATTCTCTCAAATGCTCATTCTTTCTGATTGGATCTAAATAAAATAGACTGTCCTTCCAATAAACTGGGTGGGCTCCCCCGGGCCCCAATAGATTTAACCGACTTCGTAACATCCAAAATATGTTAGGTGCGTTAAATACCAAAACTACAGGCTTTCCCAACACTTGGAGAAAAAGCTTAAACTTTGATCACAATACTTTGAATGATTTGATCGTGTCTTAATACACCAATCCTTAACATCTTTTTTTCTAAATTTTCAAACACATCATCACCCCTTCACTACTTCTGATCATTGCCAAATTTCGTTTGATCTATATAAACACAAGAAATACTATAAATACCCTTTCAGATTTAAAAATGTTTGGATCCCTAAACCTAAATTTGCTAATCTTGTAAATAAAGTTTGGTGTTATAAACTTAATGACTCATTCATGTTTAAAATTACGATGAAAATGCAATTGCTCAAGAAACATTCTAAGCAATGGGCTAAGAAGCATATAAATAATAATTTTGAACAACTTAAAACTTCAGAAAGACAGCTTGAGGATTTACAGGCTAGTTTGCGTCAAGAACCATCTAATACAGAAATTTTCACCAAACTACAACAACACTTAAACAAATATAATACCCTCATTGACTTCCTCATAGGTTCTGGAAACAACGTGTAAAAATTACACACTTACAAAATGTTGATAAAAAAATACTAAAAATTTTCAAACTATCTCTAAAATTCGACGATTTAAACAAAATATTTTTTTTCCTTTCAAACTTAGGATGGTTTGGTTCTTAAAGAACATGACACTATCGCACAACATATCATAGAAGAATTAACAACACGATTTCAAATCAATACAACATGTGTACAACGCCCAAGAGATCTTGATATTATTCCTTCTTTGGTTACAAATCTAGATAACATTCAACTTGCTAAACCGCCCACACCTTCATAAATAAAAAACTCGGTTTTTGATCTTGCACTGAATAAAACGCCTTGTCCGGATGGATTTACTACGGAATTCTTCCAACATTTTTTGGCCCACTATTGGTCCTGGCAGTTAATGTTTTTTTTTTCATTTGGGCGCAATGCTCTGATCTATGAATAAAACATTTATTGCCTCAATCCCTAAAACTGATACTCCCTACTCAATCAACCATTACCGTCCAATTAGTTCATGTAACACGGTATATAAAATCATCACAAAATCATTGTCCAATAGCATTACTCATATCTTACCTACATTAGTTTACCCACTTTAAACTGCATTTATTAAAGGCAGACTTATCCAAGATTTCTTATAGCACATAAAAAATTTCACTACTTTCATAGAAAGAAAAAAGGCGACCTTGGTTGGATGGCAATAAAACTAGACCTCAAAAAAGTATATGATAAACTTAACTAGAACTTTATCCATTTAATTTTGACCAAGTTTGGTTTTGACACAAAATGGATACATCTTGTAATGACTTGTATCAATACATCTTGTTCTTCAGTCCTGGCTAATAATGAACCTGGATTTGAATTCTCACCTTAGTGTGGTATCTGCCAAGGTGATCCTATAACACCCTTTATTTTTGCTCTCGTGATGGAATTTCTTTCTAGAACTATTAAAAATGATGCAACTTTTGCCTCAAAACGTGTTGGTGTTCAGCTTGTCCAAAATGGAACAACTATTTATTTCTTACTTTTTGTTGATGATACCATTATTTTTGCACACGCCTCTGTTGCTAACCTGGAATTCATTAGACCTTTCTGTTGACAACTTTACCCTTCTTTCTGGTCGATCTATTGATTATCATAAAAACTTCTTTCAAGCTTTGGTTAACATCTCACGTAAGACCTCGCTCTCCCTTGCAATTATACTTAATATTCAGGTCACATCTTCAATGGAAAATATTTGGGAATTCCTATCCTAGAAGGTAGAGTTCAAAACAACATGTTTTCTAATATTGTTACTAATCTACAAAAACTACTCTTGCAATGGAAGGCAAATTCCATTCATCAGGCAGGATGTGTGATCCTTATTCAGTCCTCTTTGTTGAGTAAAGTCAACTATCTCATGCAAAATTTTCTACTTAAGGAAAAAATCAGTTTTTTTGGAAAGATAGATAAGGTTGCAAAATCGCTTTTTTGGAACAAATTCAGTACCAATTATCATCATCCTCTTCCTAACTAGAAAAAAAAACATGTAAACCAAAATCTTATGGAGGTCTTAGCCTTAGATCGGCACAAAACATTAACCTAGCCTTACAAATGAAGCTTCTCTAGAAATTGGTAGCTCAACTTGATAATATTTGGCTTCAGATTGTCTCTAAAAAATACTTTCACAATCAGTCTATTTTTCATTACCATAAAAATACATGCTCTTGGCAATTTGGCGACTTTTAAATATTCGGGAGCAATTCTCCAAAGGTATACGCTGGCTTATTGGAAATGAAAATAATATCAAAATTTGGTCTGATCCCTGGGTCCCAAATGTTGAGTTACTTTCCTTTTTTGATAATACAGACATTAATATGCGAGTTTTGACTTTTATTTTACCTAACCACTTCTGGGATCTGCAATCATTACACCAAATACTACCATCCGATCCGTTGTGGTAGATATCATTTCTCAAATAAGAACTCCCATTACTCTTGCTGATGATCGCCTTATCTGGCTATTAGCTACCGATGGGAATTTCTTTGCCCAAATGGCGTCAACACTCCTTTCTTCTTCAATCTCAATTCCTAACGACAATATTTCATGGATTTGGAAAACTGACCTGTCACCTAAAGTTCATAATTTTTTTTGAAAATCTTGTGCGAGTTACCTTCCGACTATTGATAGACTTAATCGGTTCGTTATATGCGTCCCAAATCTACCTTGAAACATAACCAATACTGATACAACCCAGGCCCGAGCCCCGATCGATCGTGGCTAGCCCAAGACCATGGCGTTCACCTTGGGTCCCGACATGTGTATCTCCACTCAACTGAGCTCGGACTTGACCTCAAGAAGCCGGCTTTGTCTCCAGAAGGGTCGGCCCCGACCTATCCAAGGTCGTCCGCGACCTCCTCTTAAGAGTTCCCTCCATGGTGAACTAGGTCGGCTGCGACCCCCCTATGGTCGGCCGCGACCCTCCTCTGGCGGACATCCGCGACTTATGTTTCGAATTCCTTTCGAACCGCCTATCCTTAATTAGATTTTCTTTTATTTTTAGTCAAGTTATTATTTTAGGATAGTTACTTGACTTAATATTAGATAGCTTGTTTCTTTTATTTGATATCTTTTATTTTAGGATTTTTGTAACAAGTCATATCTCTATCTTTCCATAGATAAGATATGATTTGCTAGATTTATATCTTTTCTAGTTAAGAGGTATAGGGGGCACGAAATTCCCTCTATAAATACTCTTGTAATTTCATTCATTAAGTTTATGCAATATTGAAATCCTTAAAGTCAAGTTGAGTTACTCCTTCTCCTGGGATACCGTTGCATCAACAACCTCGTTCGTACATAACGAACCTCATCAATCGCTTCCGCATCGTTGTTATTTTCATCATCCATCATTCAATCAAGGGAAACGCACTTACGTCTACGATCTCGATCGGGACATTCGTGTTCTTGTCGACCACGAGGGGCAAGGACGCATCAACTGGCATCAGAGTCACGGATCGTTTGAGTCTAGTAAGTACTTTTCTCTTACTCCACACGGAATTTTTTTTTCCCACATCCTAAAATTTTCGGCCCTAGATCCATATCACCCTTCATCCATCTAGGTTTTACCCGAAAATTTTGCTTTGAATTCATTAAGTTGAAACGAAAGCCCTATCATTGCTCGAACATAGTATTTTCATTACTTGACAATGAATTCGTGTCTCTGACAATTTGAATCTTGCAGGTGAAGAAAACTCTTAAGTTCGGCACTTTCTTTCCTTGTTTTTTGTAATTTCTTTGTTTCCGTCGTAGGTTGTACTCGACCCCCTACAGGTCGTGGCCGACCCCCCAGCTACATTAGGGTTCGGCAATTTTCGAAAAAAAAAAAAACTTTTGTGAAGAACAACCAAAATAAGGTAACCTTCACAAGATCAAAAAATAAAAAAATCGGTGCATTGAAAGCCAAAATAAGGTAACTTGCACTCCAAGCAACAAGTTTTGAAGTGTAAAAAGTTCTTAAGAGGCCTCCTTGCATTGATCGTTGTCATTGTTTATTGAATCTCTTTGGATTGTTTTGTCTTTTCTATTGTCTTGAGTACGCCTTAAGCCAACCGATACCCTAAACCGTTTTTCAAAACCGTGTGGTTAAGGGTTAAGTCGTAGACTTAAAGCGTACCCAAGGCAACGTTCCATTGTCCTCTTTGATCCTCTCGATTGGTTTCTTGATCATTCAGGTCACATCAATTGGCAACAGAGATAGGAGTCGTGTACGATGTCGAGGCGAAGATCCAAGTTTGATCCATGGGATTTTCGTGATCCTGATTGGATTCCACCGCCGAAGCTTCCACAAAACCAAGCGGCATATTGGGGAACTACATAATATGGGGCGCTACCCTCTACCCGGCGTCGTCCCCACTATGACGAGTCGTCACCCCGGCGATGTCCCCACTATGACGATCCACCACCCAAGCGAAGCCCAAAGGTGCATTTTCAGTGCCGAGACGAGCCTCCTTCACCGCCAACTCGCCCGGATCCAAGAGAGGCGCTCCTCCAAGAGCAACTCCAACATCACCAAGCGAGGCTCGCCAAGCTTAAGCGCTTGATTGCCGAGATTAAGACTCAAGATAGCCTTGCTCGTCCGCACACCATGGAGCCGACCTTTACAACCGCGGTTTCGACCTTTTACACTTCAGTTTCGACCCCTTCGGATCCAATCAAAACACAACACACAAAGGAGAACCCCAAGAGTAATACGTCAGAAGTTGCTCACCTCCGGTCTAAGCATCTACACGTGGTTGACGGACCACCCCTTCTCGGCTCTTGCGAGAAGCGCTTGCTCTTAGATCGACGACATGATGTAGCACCCATAGCTCGAGGTAACTTCCCTTGTTTTTTGGTTGCTCCTTTGCTTACTTCTACTATATCCTCCTCTCCGTCACCTCCGGACTTGGCATTGCCGAGTACCATATCTTCTAGTTTTGAGGATTTTCAGGATGTACAGCCGAACGAGCTCCTCGTAGGTTTACCGCCCATTCCAGGCATTGAAGGCCGGAGTAATCTCATTCTGGGTATGTCGTTCCCTTTTGAGCTCGGAGATCTCGTTTGGGTACACTTCAAGAAAGTACAGTTTCCATTAAAGAGGAAGACCAAGCTTCACCCAAGCGGCGATGGGCCATTCAAGGTCTTTTTGCTGCCCACTAATCATCGTCTCTCCCTAATCCACCCATGCTCGAAGCGAGGACGCTTCGAATCTAAGAGGGGGAGAATGATACAACCCAGGCCCGAGCCCGGATCGATCGTGGCTAGCCCAAGACCATGGCGTCCACCTTGGGTCCCGACATGTGTATCTCCACTCAACTGAGCTCGGACTCGACCTCAGGAAGCCGGCTTTGATCTCCAGAAGGGTCGGCCCCGACCTATCCAAGGTCATCCGCGACCTCCTCCTGAGAGTTCCCTCCATGGTGAACTAGGTCGGCTGCGACCCCCCTATGGTCGGCCGCGACCCTCCTCTGGCGGACATCCGCGACTTCGGTTTTGAATTCCTTTCGAACCGCCTATCCTTAATTAGATTTTCTTTTATTTTAAGTCAAGTTATTATTTTAGGATAGTTACTTCACTTAATATTAGATAGGTTGTTTCTTTTATTTGATATTTTTTATTTTAGGATTTTTGTAACAAGTCATATCTCTATCTTTCTATAGATAAGATATGATTTGCTAGATTTATATCTTTTCTAGTTAAGAGATATAGGGGGCACGAAATTCCCTCTATACATACTCTTGTAATTCCTTTCATTAAGTTTATGCAATATTGAAATCCTTAAAGTCAAGTTGAGTTACTCCTTCTCCCGGGATACCGTTGCATCAACAACCTCGTTCGTACATAACGAACCTCATCAATCGCTTCCGCATCGTTGTTATTTTCATCATCCATCATTCAATCAAGGGAAACGCACTTACGCCTACGATCTCGATCGGGACATTCGTTATCTTGTCGACCACGAGGGGCAAGGACGCATCAAATACAATAACCCTCTCTGTTTTCTTTGGTGGTTTATTTAGGCTCATAGAAACACTAAATTGTTTAACCCTTCGATAATTAACCCGTCTAGACTCTTCTCATAACTTGCCTTCTCCCACTCCCTCGAGTGGGATAATGCTAATAAACTAGTAAAACCTAATTCTAAAAAACAGCTATAGAGAAAAGTCAATGAAATTTGGATAAAATCGTCACTACATTATACAAATTAAATTTCAATGCTTCAAGACTAAGAAAGGGATCCTCTTTTGCAGGATTTATCCTTCGTAACGAATTTGATCCTATTTTAAAATGTGAAAGATGAGAATTAACTAATATTTCTGTAGTTCAAGCTGAAGTTTATTCATTACTTATGAGGCTTTAAAACTTAGATCTTAACTCTATTTCTAAAATTATTATTGAAGGTGATAACTTAATTGTTATCAATTCTTTAAAACGTCTATGGAAAGTTCCCTACGAGATCATTTCTATTATAAAACATCATACACCTTGTTTTGCATCTTTCTCATGTTGTTTTTTTACCTTGTTTCAGGGAGTGCAATTACGCGGCAAGTTTTCTGGCAAAGAGACTAGTCAATACTTCTAGTCTTAATAATGTACTATATTTCTAGTTTTTCCACTTCCGTAAATCGTTTCCCTCTTTTATCAGTAATTCAACTTCAAGGCTTGTTGGGTCAACAATGTCCGCTGTTTTTTTTGAAGATTATTCGTTAGGATGATTAGGCTCACCTTGTAATATTTTGAATGCCTAATGTTTGGCGGTACGAGTTAGTCCCGACAATTTGTCGATTCTATTGTGGTGTATCGTTCTTGTCATTAATAACCTGTTTGGCAATCGAGATTCGATGAGAAAAGAAATGAGAGGGATGTACGAGAAAGGAAGAGAAGAGAAAAGATGAGAAAGTTATAGACGGAAATATGAATTTCTTATGTTTTTTTTTTTTTTTGAATGGGTGAGAATTAGGGTAGCCCGAGTACAACTCGAGCTAGCCTAGAGCACCTGTGAACAGGTGAGAGCTATGCTCTGAAAATTCAAATTTGTGGCTTCGTCGCCAGTGAGGATCGAACCGGGTACCTCGGGTTCTCCCCATTGAGGTCTTACCGCTAGACCAAGTGCCCTTTGGCATGAATTTCTTATGTTTGGATACATATGGGTTTTGATGAGAACATGTGAATTAATTTTATTTTATCTTTTTCGTTTGAAAGGGAGCATTTCATTTTCCCACCGAATCCCACCACACCAATTTGGTGAGATTCATTTTCCCCTCATTTTCTTTCAAATTTTCTTGTAAAATTTCACCCAATCTCATCTCAAAACTGACCCAAACAAGAGAAAATTATTCCCCACCATTTCCCATTTTAAATTTCCCATCAAAACCCATCCACCAAACATATCGTAAATCGTTTTTCACCAGTAAAAATCCCAATAGCGTCGGAAAAAAAAGTGAAAAAAATCTTTATCCCAAAAGTTGCCACGCCGCCGAATTGAGCCCAAACGGATAAGGCGAGAACGCCAGAGAGAAGCAGAGAAGAGGGTGAGGAGCGAAACAGCGGTCCGAAACAGCATCATCAAATGGCGACAATTCAGTTGGTCGACCTGTCGAATTCCGCCGCGCTCTGCACCGCCCGTCGAGCTGGCCTCCACCGGCAGTCCCGAGGGCGGCGCCTGGTAGTCACCAGATCATGCTCTCAGCAGCCACCGGAGCTCCCTGGCCGGAGACACTTCGTCACCTCGCTTTCACTGTCGCTCCCTCTTCTAGGGCTGTCTCCGACGCTCGTGGCCAAGGCCGACGAGCCACTCTCCGACTGGGAGCGAGTTTATCTTCCCATCGATCCTGGCGTTGTCCTCCTCGACATTACTTTCGTTCCCGACGATCCCAACCATGGTACCTTTTTTCTTCTTTTTCTATGTTGCAAATGTTTCTTATCCTTCCAACTTGCAACAATCCTTCTTGTATCAAAGTCTAAATGCGCTTTTTCCGTAATTGATGTAGCTCTAGCCTCTTCTGTTTAGCTCTGAGCCTCTGATCTTGTTCGGCTTCTGACGAAATCACTCAAATGAGTTTTGTGTTTCGGTTCAGTCTTTTTTTTTTCCTGCATTTCGTACCGCAGATCAATGTAGGTGCTTGTTTGGTTAAATGTAGGAAGTATAATTCATAAGAATTTAATTCATGTGAAATAATTTCCTACAATATCTTCTAAGAATTGATAAAATTTGAACTAGGAATAATGTGTGAAGAAAATCATACTCACCATTAATTAAATTCTTATGAAATATATAGGAATTTAATCATCAAAACAGGAAAATAAACAGTTCATTGATTTGAATTGAATAATTCTTTAATATATGTTAATCACACACATATGACACAAGTCTATATTGTCCAAGATGGCCCTCAAACATTCCATATCATACTAGGTTTATTTATGACTTTTTAGTTGTATTTCTGTAATTTCATTTCTTGTTGGGAGGCCTTATAGTGATTTCTCCCAATAAGAAATTGTTTCCTATGTAAGAGGATTTTCCTGTTATACATGACCACAGGTTTTGAATGTCTGTGAGATTGATATTTGTTAATCAGACAGCGCCTTGTAACTTTGTTATTTAATATGGAGTTGTTTTCTCTTTCCCTCTGGGTGTTCATGGAGTGTGAGCTAGGGATTGTAGACTGGTTATTGTTGACTCAATTCATTCTCTACAGCTCTGTCAATCAGCTATATTACAAGACTTTGGATTCAACCATTTTTAAATGTCAACAGAAAGCAGAAAAAATGAACACAAGGAAGTTATATGATTATTATGCAGATTAATGCAACCTCTAGTGATTAGCTTACTTTTTTTTATCTGCTCGGTCAAGTGCGTGTTGACAAGCCGTTCAATTAGATAGACTGAGGAAGAATGGTGTGGCTTGCAGGATTTCTTTTGGGGACAAGACAAACCATCTTGGAGACCAAGGATGCAGGAAATACTTGGGTCCCACGTTCAATAGCATCAGCCGAAGAGGAAGATTTTAACTACAGATTTAACTCCATTAGCTTCAAGGGAAAAGAGGGGTGGATAGTTGGGAAGCCCGCAATATTGCTGTACACCTCAGATGCTGGAGAAACCTGGGAAAGGATACCATTGAGTGCTGAGCTTCCTGGGGATATGGTAAGATGGTATTCAGAAGTCACTGCTCTAATTTGGTGTCCAATATCACATTTCTATTGCATGGTTATGAACTCGAGACATAAACTCAACTTATGTTTTGTATTAGATTATCTTCAGTGCATGTCCTAGCATTGACCTGATAGTTTTTGTGTCTGGGACAATTCCGCAACTACCATAATTCAGGTCTACATAAAGGCAACTGGGGATGCGAGTGCTGAGATGGTGACTGACGAAGGTGCTATTTATGTCACATCTAACAAGGGTTACAATTGGAAAGCAGCAGTTCAGGAAACCGTTTCAGCCACACTTAACAGGTAATTATTCTTTGTAACTCTGGGATGTTTGACTGTGATAACTCTATGCTGGAACCACAATTTTAGGAACAGATAAATTTGATGCAGATACCATTCCGACTATTTATGATACGTGCTAGTCATCTAATCCCACCCATGGCTTAATCGTTATGCTTCGTGCTGGATCTCTGATTTTGCCGAAGAAATTGCTTCAAGTTCTGCTTGTACAATATGAAAAATAGTGGAAAGGATGTGTGGAGATAATATGTGCGTCCATTGACATGCATTTTCTGTATTTCAGAACAGTATCCAGTGGAATTAGCGGTGCAAGTTACTATACTGGTACATTCAACACTGTAAATCGTTCTCCTGATGGGCACTATGTTGCAGTTTCGAGCCGTGGAAACTTCTATCTGACATGGGAGCCTGGTCAGGTGAGCCTAACTCAAATGAAATAAACAACATGAAATAGATCGCTGCGTCTTTGGCATGACCCATTTGCAATCATAATCTCCTAAAGTGGGAAATTTTATTAACGCATTTTTAGAATTAACAAAATATCGTGAAAATAGTTGTCAAAAGGCTGCAAACATGTCTTGTTTTTTGCTGTTTCATTCATGAACTCACCTTCATTGCTGCTTTCAAACAAAGAACTAACCTTGTTTTCTGCTATGGGCTCTACTTTCATTTGACTTCCCTCTAGTCTGTCCCATGTAGTCCTAACAGGCAGGATTCCTTTCTCCTTCCTTGGAGGCTAAGGATGTATCTCACAAGTACTCATTGTCCTACACTTTGTATCTATTTCTTCATTGTGAACTTGTGACCTTTTGCAGAGGATCAAAAGGTGCAAGAATAGGGTTCTTTCTTGTATGATTCAAATGAACGCATTTTTCTATATTCTGGCAGTTTATTTCTCCTATTGATCATCAATCTGGAAAGTAGTTTTTGTCGACATCCATTGTGCTTAACTAAAAATCATTCCAGGACCATTTTTCGAGTGGTTTGGTTAAGAGAGCTTAACAAAACTATCAATTTGGAGAGGAGTGTCAGTTCATCACATGTTCTTATTAAAAGTATGAACATTTTCATCAAATACAATGCAAAGCCAAGATAGGAAACATAAATCCCCAAGTCAAAAATTAACATCATAGGGTTGAGACATGTAACCTGATATCACCATTTAATCACTTGGCCGGTTAAAGAAGGACAAAGGGGAATTAGGGCAAGTGGGGACCAAAGAGGTGTTAGACAAATGGAATTGAAGAATCGTGGTGAGTACATGCCTGGCAAAGAATAGAAGCTTAGGTGTGGGGACTGGGGAGACCATTGATGGTTAGAATTCAGAATGTTTAGCTGTGAAGGGAGGTACTAATCCTTGGATGACATGTGCATTGATATTACTATAACTGGGGCACTATGCTTATCGTTGCTGAATCTATTTTGTGTGGAGCTTTTATTCCCTCAGTGATTGGCCTATACTTTGCTTTTACAAATAATTGATCTGTTATGCTCGTTCAAGGAATTCTCAAAACTCCAATTAAATCACTGAACAATGAGGACCTTTATTTTTATTTTTATTTTTTTCCGCTTATTCACTAACCACCGTTTGCAGCAGCCAGAAAGAGGCATTAGCAGGAGGTACAAAAATTTAATTGCTATGCAGAAAAGGAATTCATCCTAGAAATATGATTTCATTTTAACCTAAGAAATATCTGTAGTAACTTTCGGCACCTACTTTTAACATTGTTATATTGCAACCGTAATAGTTTGAACACTTTTCAGCATCCATTTGTCATATGCAGGCTTTCTGGCAGCCACATAATCGGGCAGTTGCGAGGAGAATCCAAAATATGGGATGGAGGGCAGATGGTGGTCTGTGGCTGCTTGTTCGTGGTGGAGGTTTATATCTCAGCAAAGGAACTGGGGTATGGTTATATATCCTTTCCGTTTGCATCAGAATGTACTAAATGTATGCTTGGATCTAATACACTTTTGACTTTACATATTCCGTTGGAATTATTTATAAACCTGAATAAATGGAACATTTTTTTAATATGGATATGTGTTTTATGCTTGAGTGAGAAATCTGCACTCTTCTGGATCCCAAATGTTTTTTTTTTATGAAGCTTTTTGTTTGCTGTGTGTAATGTAGTGATATAAGATAGCTGAAAATGGAAATTCACAGGCATGTCAAATGTAGTATTTGGCCTCTAAGATTTATATTGTATAAACAACATCTAAACAAGTAGATGTGGATGTGCAGTCATGAGTACTTCACTTTTCCTTTTACTGTTACCATTGGCAGATAATTTTAATACACTGAGAAAAGCTTATTTTTCAAACAACTACTGAAGGAAACATCATTCTCTATAATTCTATTGCAGCTAACAGAGGAATTTGAAGAAGTTTCGGTACAAAGTAGGGGTTTTGGCCTTCTTGATGTCGGATATCGTTCACAGGTACTACATGGATAGGTTGTTTGGTTTGATCTAACTTATGTTTGTGCAAATAGATGATGGATGGCCTTCTAAATAGATGTTTCTTCTCCCATGCACTTAAAAGCACGTGGAAATACAGAGTTAGGATGATTTGTCTTAAAGACGAATATGCTTTTACAAGTTTCATCAGAATATATGAATGCTGGAATCATCTGGTGCCATATTGCATTCATTTTCCACAAGGAAATTGATTTATAAGTAGCATGCGCTTACTATCACTGATCACTCCAATTTTATCACACTTGACAAACTAATAGAAAAAAACCGTTATGCTGCAGTCCCACTGTCATCACCTGGACTTTCTTCTTAAGAATGCGAAGATCAACGATTCCTTTTACAGCTTCCTCTGATCACAATATTCAAAAGGACATTTATAAGGGAAAAATTGATCCTTGGATTTTGTTTAATGTCAGTGATATACAAAAATGGAATTGCATTGAATGCTTATAAATACAAGTATTTACTAACATGGAAGGTAAGATCAGTAACTAAACCATGGGATTGAGAAGTATCTCAAGTATCAGGAGTTAGCAAAATGTATGAGAATATACAATAGAAACCCTGGAGAATCAATTGGCAAACTCTGCAGTCAATAGCTTACCTAAATGTTCCTCATCTAGTTTGACATTCTCAAACTACTTAGCTACATGAAAGGTGTATAATCATTTTTTGAGGTAGAGTAACAATGTTCATGGTTTCTTCTTCAACTAGTAGGTTCATTTGGCTCACAAATTACTATATCCTTTTTGTATACCTTACTTGGGAATATAGAGAAATACTGACACGGACAGTTCATATGATACACACCTTCTTCCTAAGATCAATCTTGTATTGTCATGTAGATCATCTCTTTGTGTGGGATCTATTGCATTCCATAACTGGCAGTTGTAAATGAAGTTTCTCAAATTACAGTTTTGAACTTTGAATTTAAGTTTCTGTTTCTTGTTTTTAAACAATGTTCCAAAGACATAAGCTGCATTCAACTTTAATGTGTTAGGAAGAAGCCTGGGCAGCTGGAGGGAGTGGGATCTTGTTGAGAACCAATAATGGTGGCAGGACATGGATACGTGACAAAGCAGCTGACAACATTGCAGCAAATCTTTATGCTATAAAGTATGATTCATGACCTTATCTGTTCAATTGCTATGTATATTATTCCATTCAAAGGTAAAGTGTTCCTTCTTTCTTTTGATTTTTTTTTCATTCTTTGACCTGATTGCACTGCTACATCTTTCATGATCCTCTCTGCAATTTCAGTTCCTATCCCTGCATATTTTTTATGCCAATTAGGAAATCAGGGTCATCTGTTAAATAGAAATAGAAAATAGTAGCTTTTTTAGGAGATAATTAATAAATATTAGTCTACTACTAAAGTATGATTTAAAGATTTTACTGTAAATGATTTCGATATGGTAATTGATAAGGTATAACAAGGTATTGGATATGGTGATAATGTGCTGATATAGCAACTGATAAGGCAAATGTATGTTTGCCAGACACTCTGAGTCATCCCATATTTGTTGTCCTTATTGTTAAAAGACAATTTGTTGTTTGCAGGCTTCAAATTGCATATTTAAGACGCTTACTAATTTTGTAAAACAAATACATTTGACCAAAAATGGAGGATTAAAACCGAACCATACAAAACAATGTAAACCTGAATGAGTTGTCACCTAGCCCTTCTCTAGCTTCATTGTCCATTTGCTGCCATTGGATTCTTTCTGGAGACGTTACAATTTATGTCACTCCTTTAGTCTAGGGATTGCTCTACTCAAATTATGTGTATGCATGAGGGCAGATCTCCTCCAGAACGATGAACAAAAAATTTACACAAAAGTACCATATAGCACAACCTGAAGGCTCAAAAGTTGAAATCAGCACTTTGGAGGAATCAGTTTCCTATGTACAGCAGAGACCAAATATCAAAACTAGGCCACTAGAACTCCAGGGTGTACAAGTCTGATGATAACTACTTCATCTATAGCCAACTTTACGATGCAAATACTGTATAAAACAGTTCTATCTGACAACAAGCATTAATACATTTGCTTGTTGACTTGATTGCATTTATGTAGTTACTAATGTTCTTTAATAATGTTCTTGTAAGTTTGAACTTACGCTGAATTATAAATTTGTTTTTAGGTTTATCGATGACAAAAAGGGGTTTGTTTTGGGAAATGATGGTGTATTGCTCCGGTATCTTGGATAAGCATATAGAGCAGATCGGTAAGTCAATCAATTATCTGTTTCCAAGCATTCTGTATCCTTGCTCATTTCATGAATCGTTTCCTTTAGCATGTATCCGTGGGACCTCTGAGAACAAATGTTGCATCACGGATCAATAAAATAAAACGTTGATAAACAAACCCTTGCCTTTTCCTTTAAATGCACTGATTTTTCTATTAAACCGACTTTAGGTTAGTAGAATATACTGAAGCAGACGTCTACCAAAAAGAATACACTGAAGCAAATGGACCAATAAAATGTACTTTCCCCCTCTGCCTTCAGTAGTTTAAGGGCTGTACAACTGAGTAGCTGATCTTCATCAAACCCCTATATGGATCCTTAATGCACTAGGTGGTATTGCAATTGTTATGCTCTGTGATTATTAGTTAATTCGAGAGTAGAATATTCTTGACGCCACTGAACACACAGATTTGTGAATGAGTCGATTTGGAGATTGGATAAAAATGGTAACAGTCTCATATTACTTTGATCAAGAATGCTTTTAAACTCATTAGAGCTTCCTGATAAGATAATCTCCACTACTATCTGGTGATTTCATTTCAAGTGGCGTTTGATAGTTCTGCTCTAGGTTAAACACCTTTTGCTGCTTGTGAAATCCATCTTTTGTGCATCTAAAATAATTCCAACTCAAAACGCTGCCTATCATCTGTCGTTTTTAAGGTATGTTTACCAAACAGTTTCTTACTACAGTCAGTCATCTTTACATTTCATTGTGCAGGTTCTTCGCAATGATTTTGCGATTTTTGTATGCTATGTGAGAGTGGTGTATACTGGTTTGACCTCAAATATCATTCTTTTGATGTTATAACATGTAATTATGTAATACCTTCTCCGTAAAATACTTGTCACTATAATAGAATGCTTATATGCCGTGTTGTATCATATATTTGTCATATAATCTTATTGTTTTAGGTAATTTGTTATGTCCTTGCGTTTTTTGACTTATCCTTTTGATGTCCTAAGAAATAAACTTATTCTTTTTAATAGTCACGAGGGTTTTGTCTTTTCCAATAGATGCCCTTCTTGGTTTGAATTCATTAAATTTAAGTTTACTGATGTGTTCTTAAGCCTAATGAACAAATAAGAAACATGATCTATCTGTATAGATGCCCTTCTTGGTTTGAATGCATTAAATTTAAGTTTACTGATGCCCTTCTTGGCTACACATTATTTTTTGATCATAAGTGGTTAAATAGATGTATTTTGTCAGAAACCACATGTATGATAGGTCATGTAACCCTAAACCATGCGTTTAATTACTAATTACTGGAAACCACCTGTATAATGGGTTCTGTTGGAAATGACCACCTGTAGATATCTATCGTTAAAATTCCCTCAAGTGTGTGGACATGTGGCTTTCCTCTTCCATCCCGCCAGCCATCACCATCCCTCTCATCGGAAATTCTCTATCCTCGTGTTTGTTGATAGGGTTTCTTGATCATAAACAAGCAAATAAATTTATATATCAAAGCCCCATTGTTTATAGAGGAATCAGGTTCGTCCATGAAAGCCTAGTCGTCAAAAAAACAAACAAAATCGAACAAAACAAAGCAAGTACACCAAACACATGGTCGGAATGACCTTGGTACTGACCTTGTTAGGGTCAGTATCGAACTCATCCTTCACAGCACAAGACTCAACAATCAACCAAGGAATTGGCTCAATACCGACCTGAATTGGCTCTGTAATGACCCTATAGGAACACTTACGAGATACATAAATATGTTTAAAACTTCTAAAGCAAGAGATTATCACAACAAAGCTATACATGCAATCTACTCCCTCCGTTTCAAAAAACATGACCTTTTAGACAATTTAGGTTGTTTCAAAATACATGACCATTTCATATTTTTTCCCTCTTCTTTCCGGATATGCCCCTCATGATAACCCCAATTATTGAAAAAGTAGAACATGCAAGCATACTTTTTCTTTTTGATAAATAACATGCATGACTTTTACAAGGGTAATTTAGGTAATATGAAAATTCCTTAATATGCGTGAAATGTCTAAAAGGCCATGTTTTTTGAAACGGAGTTTTATTCAATGATCAAACAAGTTCTTATTTCAAAATAATGACTTTCATCAATTAATTAAAAAGTTTATCTAAATTTTTACACAAACAAACACTTTTTTTTATTTGATTCCTAAGGAAGTTCAACTTTCGTCTTCAAAACCCAATTATTATTCAAATTCACAAATTTATCTTTCAATTCGATTGAAAACAAGAACATGCCTGAACTTTCATCAAGGAATTAATGTCAAATAAAGAGGATAAAAGAGATATATAATAAGAACAACTTTGATCATGGAATCATGAATTAACATGCATAACCTTGTTGGGTTTTTACCCCAACCCTATAAAAAAGGATTACGCACTACTCATCATGCAAATCATAACAAAAACAATAAGATAAGACATGATTTCAAACAAGAACACAACTTTGAATAAAAAAGAGAAGAACTTACGAGTTTCTCCCAAAATACTCCTTACTTGCACTCTAAGTCTCTTTTCTCTCATTTCTCTCTCGAACAAAGGTTTTTCCAAATTAACCGGACGAGTCTTGGATGATTTTTAGGCCATTACAAGATCTTATTAATAACTAGTTGGAAGAACTAATAAAGAAACAAAACAAAACCTAAAAAAACCCTACAAATAAAACACATAAAAGTCTCTTGCTTGCACTTTGCGTAATGGCACGTACCAACCCAAAATGGGTCAGGACCGATCCACACCCGGGTCGTAATGGACAACTTCAATTTTCTTTCAAATAACCCTTCATAGGAGGCTCGATACCGACCCCTCCTGGGTCGGTAACGACCTGGCTGAAACCTTGTTTTCATCTTCTTCTTTCCTTCAAATCGTGCAGGCTCGGTACGAGGCTTTCTAGGCTCGAAACTTCTTCTCTTTAAGCATGATCAATCTTCTCCACACCTCGTACGGTAATGATTCTTCTTCTTCAAACTCTTTTCTTGACTTCTTCCTTGAACTCTTCCTCACACATCAACTCTTGAACACTTGACTGCACCAAACACCTCAGTACGAGGCTTTCTAGGCTCGAAACTTCTTCTCTTTAAGCATGATCAATTTTATATAAAGTGTTTTAAAAGAATAAATCTTGTATTAATGGTTTTTTTCTTATGAGATTTATTTTAAGGATATATAACTAATTTAAAATATATTTATTGAAAAATTATAAAGCGTGAATTTTCATTATGTGTACAATTTTGGATATTTTTTAAAGATTTGGATAGATTTGTTATATATATAATTTAATGTAAGGTCTACATTGAAATTTTCAAAAAGTTAAACAAATTAAATTGTTTTAATAAAGATGGGTGATGCGGTCCAATGAGAAATCGACATATGTCGTGCTAAATATTATTTTTAACTTCCGCTTTAGTATATAGTTATATGATTAGATGCGTTGATTTAGGAAATCTAATGGTTATAATGAGACACACACTTCCTTTATATTTTCTTTAAAATAGGGGTATATTGGTCTTTCTATAGATCAAACTTAAAATATTGCTATGAAACTTGGAGTTGTCTTTACATGGTGGAGGATACATATGAAGCTTGAGTTGGCCAATTCTCCAACACTAGGCTCTCTATGCACATTTCTGCCAGTGTCATTCAAATCCTATTCCTTTGACTCCTCATCCTCGCTTTAGAGTTTTAAGTTTTAACAAGCATGCATCTGTTTGTGATTAGGGCAAGTTTTGTCTCATAACAACCTGGTGTGTATTAATATTATATCACATAGTTAATTGCAATTAGTCAAACTAATTTTACAATATTTTAATAAAAAGGAAACAATTACAAATAATATTTTTTGCCCCGATGTCATTGAACTCGATAGTTGATATAATTGTTATAAGAAGTATTATGAACCTACACTTATAAAAACATGCACCAAAAGAAAAAGTGTCAAGAATAACAATATATGAAGCCAAATATTTAATATGAACATGACATAAATCATGTTAGAATTAACTTATGTAGGATTTGAACTCACTTATATGCATGTGCACTCTACTTTACCCTTTGAACTAATAGGTTAGGAAATAAGTTTATATAGTAACTTTCAAGTTTCAAGCATTCAACTCTGTTTATATATATATATATATAGAGAGTAAAGATCCTATGAAACCCTTCTTTATAGTGTAACTAGTGAACAAATTATAAGCGTTGGATCTGATAATTTTAATGGATGAGATTAAAAAAAAATAGGTATATATGGGTTAATTTTAGAGAGAAATACTAGATTGTCTACAACTTCTCTCTCCATATCTTAAAAAAATCTAAATAAACAAATTCCATTATCTTCTACTATTATTAAGGTTATTCTTACGTACATTCACGTGTAAACAGAAACCAAATTTTCAATCTCTTCCTCTCACCATTGGAGATTTGGAGATGAGAGCAACCAATATAATACCAAATTATTGATCGATCCACTACGAAATTAATCTATTTGTATAGATTACATGCTTCTTTTGATATTTTTCGTTTCAATTTGGTAAGAAATTTTGTTTCGCAATTGTAAATTGTCTTTAATGCTTTGATTTTCTCATGGATTATGATATATGTTAGATTTTTGCTTGTAGGGTTAAAATTAATTGATTTATTTTAAAACTTTCGTATATGGTAGTCGGATCTAGGGTTCGAGATTTTTGTTGAATCAATTTCGAATTTAGGGTTCGGGATTTTCATAGATCATGAATGTTGTTACGTATGTTTTGAATATATTAGTGATTAGGAATTTGTGTTTTACTGACTGAATTCTATGTACTATAATATGAATTTTTACACAATTCACTCGAATGTCTTTATGAATCATGTGAATATCATAATTTGAATTTTTAATTGAGTATTTTGAATATGTTTATGAATATTTTGAATCTAGCATCGTTTAGAATTTATTAGTATACTATCTGAATTTTAATTAATTACAAATAACTTTAATGTGCTTGTTGAAGCAATTTGTATTTTACTGATTGAATTTTATCTAATATAATTTGAATTTTTATACAATACACTTGAATGTTTTTATAAATATTTGAATATCGTATCTGAATTTTTAATTGAGAGTCTTGAATATGTTTTTATAAGTTAAATATGTGCATATTAGATAAACAAATGTGAATTGATACTCATTCTGCTTTGAATGTTAATGTGGTTTTCTTGAATATGCAGTATTGAAGTCGATGAAGATTGAGATGGCTGGGGAATCTAGAGAAGTCAAAAGAAAATGGAAGCAAAATGATAAAATCAAAGACGGTGATGAGTATTAAAAACGTCTTATAATCTGTGAAGAAAACTTATATGAATCTTTACGGTGTATTCGAATTCGATTTGTTCGTATTCATTCACGGAATTGGAATGAGAATGTGAACTTCCCTATTTTATCAGATTCAATGTATTTTAATAAATATTCTTTATCCACTATATTTACATTCAATGTAAGCTCACCTCAAATAAGACAAAAGCTTAAATAATCAAAAAATTCCAAAACATTTTCAACTATGTATATGAAAATTTTCAAATATTTATACAATTGAATATTGAAGCTATATAGTCAAATATTTATACAGTCAAATATTGAAGTTGTGTAGTTGAATATTTGTACAGTCGAATATTAAAGTTGTGTAGTCGAATATTGAAACTGCATAGTCGAATATTGCACTGTCGAATATTAAAGTTGTATAGTCGAATATTGAAGCTACGTAGTCGAATAGCGAATCACTGTAATCGAATTCTTGATTAGTGATGAGTCGGAATATACGAGATATCATACGAGTAATGGTTTACTAAAATCTGGTACAGTATTCAAATTTTGAAAAATCAAATCTTCAATATCAAGGATATGCTCTAAATTTATTGAATTTTCTATAAATCAGATTTTGTTTTTGTTTGAATCTGGCAACTAGTCCTATTTTTAAGGACCTTCTATTTAAGTGTGTTAATAATTATTAATTTATTAAAATTCAGTTTGCTTCCCTAAAATTCAGCCTAAATCGTGACCCTTGATTTACGGTGATCTTACGCTTAATATTTGTTCATCCGTTTCATTATAAGAGGTGTTTTACTTGAACCTCCCTCTCTATATATATATATATATAATAGAATGAACCAAGAGAGAGACAACTATCAACCTATTAATATAAACTATGAGCCTAGATTAATTAATCACGAACCTTCTTATAAGGGAGAGATAAGTCTCTTCTTCCCATATCACAACCCTCTAAATGATTCTAATCTCCATAGCACGAAAATAACCAAATTAACCTACTCATCATACACCAAATTTACATCCTCTTAACTGTTATACAATCACTCTTCTTCACCTAAAAATTTCAATCCAATAAGAAGAGTTTAGTTTCCTATTTAGTATGCTTATAATGTCCCACAATAGAAAAACTGTTCTATTAAATCATAATATTTATGATCACAACTAATGTATAAATGTGAAGCCAATGGATTATTTTATTATATACCTGTCGTGGCGCGTGGGCATGACAGCATTTTTTCGACATTGACTCCACTTTGATAACACTCCACATAATTCACTCAAACAAAGCTATTCCATGGTCATTGAACGGTAATCATAAGAAAAACATCGAACACAAACATTGAAGTAGAGGAGGAATGACGATCATGCAGCCGAACATTGCTATACAACACATCGAACTTCATGCATCTGAAAATGCATGCACGGCTACTTTTTTGTCTTGTCTCGTTTGAAATCTCAAACAATTAGGCTTTGAACTTTCATCTATCTATATACTACGATGCAGGATATGTTTAGCAAGACGTCTATAGTTACTGAACCATACTATATCATGTACATGCTGTCCTTCATATCCAATGTGCAGCTTCCAACAAGTGTGAAGGGCGTTGTGCAATCCATTACGGTTAGTAAAGCAATCTCCATCCGGCCTACAGGTCAAATGCGGAAGTTCCCTCTCCGAGAGTCTGTAACTGGTTCATCTGAAAACCAGAGTCTAAAAAATTGAGCACTTAAGATAACAGAGTCTACAATTAATCAGAGCACATTGTAACGCTAATCAAACTGTACAGAGCTTTTTACTACCTACTTTCATTAGTTTTGTCCTTTTAAGTTCTGATCTTATTCATAAATATTTGCCATTTCACACATATTGCACAATCTTCTAATGGTCTACCTTAAAGTTAGTTTACTGCCATTCCCAATGTGAGAAACTAAACATTTAATTAGAAGTATTATGGTATAATCTGGAACTTCCTCATATATGTGCCCAATTCTATAAAGGGAAAACATTAATGAACAAAGGGAGTAAAATGCAGGGCGTACTCAAGTAGCCAAATGAGTAAGTATTAACATCAGCCCTGATAAGAAAATTAATACTTCTATTGCTTTTTACCTTCTTCATCATCTGAGTTCTGTGTCGTGAAGAAGGGGGTCAAGTAGTTTCTGTCCAGTGTTGTAAACGATGATGTGCTGCACAAGAAAAAGAGTGCATTTGTTACAATGTAACGGAGGATACCAAGGCTAAAGTATGAATACTTCTGAGAAAATAATACTTGTTGCGAAATTCTTTTAGTCTCATCTTGAATCTGCTACCAGAAGACGACATGCCATTATCATCTTCTTCCTCTGAAGTAGATGGAATGTAGCCATTGTTCATGTCATAGACCTAGGAATGGAACCTTGTGTCAACAACAGCCGTAAATGCTAAAGGCTAATAAGAAACAACAAAAGCAAAAGCGTATACGTTGAAGGAAATACAAAGGACGAAAAAAGGGGCACAAAAATATGAGCAGGGGGGGAGGGGGGTGGAATGATTGACTAGGATTCTATCAGAATAAGATCGTGAGCTGATACAGTATGCTCTTGAGAATCCAAGACGCTATATTCATTTGCAGTTTCAGCCATTAAATGGGTATATGAAAGTTACAACAATTAGAACTTACTTCTTCACCCGGGCGGACCTCATGGTCATCACCTACAACATCCAGGGCTTCCAGCATTGTACCCGTGGATCCTCCTATGAGTAGGACCTGAACAGATACCAAAATGATGTTACATTAAATGACACAGCATGTATGCACACATGAAAGAACAAAGATACTGACTGAAGGGAAGAAAATATAAAGGATGTAAGCAATCTCTGCCATTTTTGAGGATGCAACACATCTGATATGTCGAAAGCATACAATAACAAACACTGTTCTTAAGAAATTTAGGTTTAAGCCAAAAGTAAACACTAAGACAGCTGCAGAAAGCTAACATTGCATGGACTTCGAAACTATATGACATGATGTTCATGTGCTTTATCTTGTAGACCACTTTCATAGGACAGGTTGGGGACACAAACAGTAAGTAAAAAAACAAAAGGTCGGAGAAGAATTGTCTTTAGTCTTATTTAAAGTGGTCACTATCCCATTGTATATAGGATTAGAAGAGGCCTTTAGTTGTTCATCGGCTTCAGCCTACTTCCCACAACCAACTATGCACACTGCTTTACATGGTGGGAGAATACTCACAAGTCGGACCATAATGATTCATCACAATTACTTAACCATAACAAAGCATACCAAACAGTACAAACAACCTCTTTAAAATTTAAAGTATAAGCCAGTTATGAATCATGTTCTCGTGCTATTTCATGAAATACATAATAGCAATAACAAAACTAATCAGTTCTCACTACATACAGACCATTCTGCCTTATTTTTTGTGACATGCAAGATCTTTATTTTAAAAACAAGAAATAATATTCATTCAAAGAATTTCATACTGCATAATGATAAATCTATATAATAACATAGGCAGATTTCTGTGAAATGTTCTAAACTTAAAAGTCATGACTGAAAGTGGAAATGCAAAGTTGGTCAGAATGGTGGTTTGATTAATACATACTATTTTGAAAAGGGTTTTTTGACAGTCACTGCTTCCAGTAAAAAAGGAAATATATAAACTAAATGCTCAAAAGCGCTTGATCATCATTTGTTGACACCTAAAAATGTATCCCTGTTATAATGTCGTTAGTCCATTGAACAACAACTGCAGTACATGCTCTTTTTGCATGCATTGTATTCTTGCGTACTCACATATTATCCACGATGAAACATTTTACAGCCTCAGTATAAGAAAAGGAAGCCACAAAGAAAGGGGGTATCCAGTGACAAGGAACTTTCTCAAACAACATACAAGAGCCAAGATTCTTACAGTCAGGACTACTATTGCTGTAGTTGCTGTGAATATTGTCTGCCCATGTCCTTCTGGCAAATCATGAAGTGACTGAAGTGCCAGGGCGAAAGCCATAGCACCTCTTAGCCCTGCATATCAATGCCATAATTACTTAAGAACATTTTGTACCAGAATAAACATAGCTTCATTTATTAGACAGAAGAAACCTAAATACGAACACAGATGATAATCGACCTCTTACCACTATACCAAAGTGCTTTCTGATGTTTCATTGGTATTTTCCGATGTGCAGGTCGAACCAAATTAACCAGACATCCACAAGAAAACACATTTGCAGCCCTAAATCATTCAATTATTAAGTCCATTAAAGCTGGAATGCACACGAGCATATATATTACATGTATCACAGCATATGCCACTGCTAAGTGACGGAAATGTTTTGCAAATAGATAGAAGATGCACAAAATGAGAAGCATAAATTCAATAACAATGAGGTTTGACTATTATCACAGTAATGGCAAATGATACGAATCTACTACCTGGCCACAACGATAAATATCTGAAGAGGTTCATGTCAAGGAACAGCAAAATAAGCAAAGAGACAGAAGGGTAGCATTAAATTTATAATTTGCTTTGTCAATAATTAAATTTATATATTTGCATTCATGACAAAGGATACAATTGAGAAAAAGATGAACCCAATGTGAGACCAGTTATGCTGCTCCATAACAATGTCAAGACCCATGTAGATAAATCTGCATGATCAAATAACTTAATTCAGACTTGATAAAGCAGCTGATAAATTAGCACTCATGAACTAGCAAAACAGAAATTCTTACATGAATGTCTCAGCCAAAGATGATATTAAATGGAAAAACTCAGATACAAATTGTTGAGATCTCTCAGACAAATTAGAGTAAGCATAGTGTTTCATAACCTGAAATGCAATAATTTGTAGCACTCAAGATATTAATTTAAATTTGACTACAAAAAAGGGCATTCCATTGATAAAATCTTAGCTACTCACAATGCCTGTGAACAATATCGACACGATACCAGAGAGACCGAGGCCTTCCGTCAGCATGTACCTGCAAGTAAGCAACATTTAATTGTACTCATCCAGAGTTAAGCTCGATTTTAACAAATGCATTTGGGCACTAAGTCTGGGGCTTCTGGTAGGGTAGACATAGCACAGTACCAGAATCCTTCGAAGGCGAACATCTGGGAAAGGTGCGGTGAATGAGCAAGTAGGGTTTAATATGGGTAAATATATTAATAAAGACTAGAAGTTTGTTTAATTCTTCCAAACATCATATGCAGTCACATGAGGGCTTTCAATGATACTTGACTTAGAAAAAATACAGAATGGCAATGTTGCATGAAGAACTATTATGACTTGAAAATCACCTGTTGTACTTTATGTCTGTTTTATGTATTTGTGTTACAGTGGTATCTAGTAACAAATTACGCTTCTACTTGTCAATGTATGCATTTATAATATAAATGATATTGTTTTGAATACAAAAATATGTTCTAATGATCATTCTATGTTTTTAGCACGTTTGGTGTGCCTTGCCACAAAAGGTGCACGCATAGCAGCACACCCCATCCCCGTGCCTTATAACTTCAAGACTTGAGGAATGTTGAAGCGACTTGATTAGAATAAAAAGAGTACTTACGAGAAATATGGGAATAAGACAAAAAGGCAGCATTCCAAGTTCTGCAGGCTGCACAGGTAACAAAAGAAATGTAGTTTGATTACATGACTATTGCTTTTAGTACGAGATAGAAAAATACTCAAGGGTCCATCATACATACTTGTCGATATTTAGACCTGCATACTTGAAAAGGTTCAAGGAGTCAAGGTTGACAAGCAAATTTTCTAAACCTAGAGCTCTGCCCACTGACAGTGGAAACATCATATACTAAAACCATTACTTCACAATCATTCTAACAATTAAAGGATATCAGAGCAGAAATGAATCCAACACCAACCCCTGCAAACCAAGAATTTAACTTGTTCAGTAACAGTAGGACGCAAGCTGAGACAATTGATAGGAGAAAAGAAAATCTAACGAAAACATCCAAGGATAATAGTTAAAAAGAAGATTCCAAGTCAGTAATGCAGAAGTATACTAAGGATATGTACTACAAGCTAATTAGTCAGCATGTATAACTCATTCCAATATGATCGTAGGAATCCACACACCAATAAAATATTTGCAAAAGAAAACAAATCACACACAATGGAACCACAAGAAACCTAACCTGCAGACAAAGAACCTACGAAAGTCTCAAGAAACCCGAGGATGAACATGAAAATGTTTTGACCTGATGATCCACTACCATTCAGCGACGATATTGTCCTGTGAAATTTTGCGCTCATTATAATTATTTGGGTGCTATTTCTTTGGTAAAAATATTCTTTACAATTACAAGGAAACTGCAACGATATAACAAATTATATTGTTTATGCACCTGTACAAGGAAATCGCAACCTTCCGATAGGGACAAACGGAATTACGGGAAAAGTTAAACCAAAAGAACAAGTTAGCAGAAGTTTTACAGAAAATAACAACAGTAATTATCCAAATCCAGTAAAAGCTTACTGCATCATTTAAAACAGATTCCCCAAACACCAAGGCATAGAGATTAACATCTGTGCCGAGTTCCTGCAAACAGAAGGAAAGATTCACAAAATTGAAATATATCTACTGAAGAGTTTTGAAAAAAAAAAGCTGCATAGATTGCTGAAAGAGTGGTCTCAATGCGATGGTGTATCTTACATAATGGATACTGCTCCAAAATAAGGGTATTTTCTCATAATGGAAATCTAAATTGCTTCCCACCAACAATCCTGTACAAAATTGGA
The DNA here is from genome assembly GCA_963924305.1 of Polygonum maritimum. Classification (NCBI taxonomy): domain Eukaryota; kingdom Viridiplantae; phylum Streptophyta; class Magnoliopsida; order Caryophyllales; family Polygonaceae; genus Polygonum; species Polygonum maritimum. The sequence goes on along the minus strand of OZ002736.1, from coordinate 15,975,011 downwards.
AGCTAGGTTCTAGCTGTAACACTTTTCTGAAACATCTCTGTTGCAACAAGTTACACTTTCCAAGTTTATGCTTATAATATAAACAGAGAGAATGCACATAACAAGTTTCAGAATTTAACACTCGGGCAAAGAAACAATCGTCAACATGTTGAGGAATCTAGCCCAGTTTGTCAATGCAACATATTTTCTAGTATCTTACCACTTTAGAGTAAAAGAAAATATTTTCAGCCGTTTGAATTCTTTTTCGAGCAAAAAAAAGCTCTTTCTAATTGTTTTCAGTCTTCCAAATCTAGTAATCTACACTTCTAGGTTTTGTAAAATTTTAAGGATGGTTCTACGGACTCTAAGAAACAGCTCCAAGGTGCCAAATCCCATTAGCATCATACTGGTCTCTCTCTTCTGTTGGATTTCAGAGTAAGATGCAACAGAGAACCACACCAAATCACAAAAGTACACCAGAGAATGATCAGAATGGCCAATCCGTGCTACACTGATTCCACTTCCTTACAAGTTGGGATAGTTTTCTCCATGCACAGCCACAGAAACAAACAATTTTGCTCTCCTTAAGAAGACACATCCTCACTCATATCCTTGAAAAGCTCTTTCTGCTAAACAACTTTCAAGAATATTGATTGCTATAAAATATGAATCGTCCATCTCTCCCACTCTCTGGTTTAATTGCTAGGTCATGCAATATTTCAACTTCCCTTCATTCTTATCTTTACTAGAGGTCTGAAGGTGGATTGTACATGAGCAGTATCATTCAAGATAAGTTGAACTCAAAAGACTTGCTGTTTAAATTGAAAAGTATAGATAACTACCCATATAAAGGGTTTCTATATAAATCACAACATAGAGCACCATTGCAATTTAAAAAACATTGGAGACAGAAGAATATGAAGGGTAAAAGGGAATGAAGCACCACAAGTTTAAAATTTGTTCAGCAAGAAAGGGCAGTAAGGGCTTTTCCAGACTTTTTGTTTTACTCTTCAATCCGAATGGTGCATCAGGCGGTAGCTATAAACAAAACTCACAAAACATGTGGTTTTTATTTTAATTTCATGAGGGTGGTTTTACTAGATATAACATACAAACAGATGTTGACACGCAAGTAAGCCATTTGCCAAAGCTACTGCAGTTATAAACTCAAGCTATTTTTGGGTCAGAATATAAACTCAAGCTATAGGTAATAGCTAGTTGTAAAACTATGAAGTGATGAAGATTACCTGAAATATGGACAAGACTGTGACAGGATCAGTTGATGATATCAAAGCACCAAACATCATACATTCAAGAAACGGAAGCCTATACATGAGGAACGCGAGTCCACCGAGATACCTGCAAAAAGGACAGCATACTTAATTCATGGAAAGATGCAGACATACTAAAAAAGAAGGGGGAGTATAGAATATACTTACACTAGAACACCTGTCAAAATTGAAGCTATGAAGGTTCCCAGTACAGAGAATGTGACGATGGCTCCAAAGTTCGAAAAGAATGGCTTCTGAGCAACACACATATTTTCAAAACAAACAGAGGATTCTTTCAGGCACATTGGAAGGATTTTAGTGTAACATGTGAAGTATAGGTAAGGTTATGAAAACTTACAGGTGAAAGACTGAACCCTGATTGGGTAGCAAAAAGGTCAAGGAAACAAGCTAGAAAGAAGTCACATCAGAACTACAACAACTACATGAAAAATAACAGGAAAGATATCCTAGTAGCCAACAGTGACATTAAATTCTGCGAAAAAAGGATATAAGATGATAGGAGGTAACAGGAAAAGGAAGAAAAATTCTTCATGGAAATTGAACCAAGCCCTGCCAAATGATCACGAGCATGATTTTAGCCAGATACAATATACAAAATGAGAGTTCTCTATTCAAGATATATACTCAGGTATTTGAAAAGCCAACAGAGATATTTCAATACTAGAGGAAATAAACCTGATGCTGGTTTCTGTATTTGAAATGTTAGCAAGTCCACCAACAACTAAACCTATCAAAAATAATGAAAATCCGAGTTAATAAAAAATCCAAGGCTTGGTTGAACACTAAATACAGAAGGTAGTAGAAGGTTAAATGACAGTGTCTCTAACTAGGAAGTTTCCGCTCATCCAAAATACAGCATTTAGCACATTCAAATCAATGACATAGTAGACTGATGGGGCTTTCATAGCTAGACTTCTAACAGAATTATTTGATTTACTGCAATCTGATCAGTATATCCATAAACAAGGACTGAACTCTTGGAATTCATCCCAGTGCCATGTAGCTGAAGCTAGAATCAAACCAGGTTGTAGACATGATTTGAGAATCAATGGAGTAAACATCAAGCCACGTAACTCAAAGTCAACAACACTCGAACCAAAATGATAGCAACTTGAGATCACACCCTATAAACCCTAGCACTAGACCTCGAATCGAAAAAAGTAGGAAGGCAGAATTTCCAGTAAACGTTGATTAGGAGATCACAACTTGCAATTACCAGTGAATTACAGGAAAGAAGATAGAGACAAAAACCTATGAGAAGAGAAGCGCTTGCTTCGGGGAGGTAGTAGAATTTGTGGCGACGGAGAACGTGGCCAATGACAAAGGAGAGAACAAGCATCATAATCTGGAGAAGAATTCCGACGCCAGCAGCCTGCTGCTCCATGCCAGGGGTGCTCCCCCGCGGATCGGCCGGAGGGATCAGCTCTCCGTCCATGGTGGCCGATCACTACAACTCTCCCAGAAGGTTGAAGCGATATGACGGCTGCTAACCAAGATATGGATGGACTTGATGGATTCTTCTTCTTGAAAGAAAAGAGGACAAAATTGGTTTGAACGTAAAACTAGGTTTTTCCTGTGTTCTTTGCTGATGGGAGAAGCGAAAGCGAAATACAGGGAGACTTCAGTTGCTACAGTAGTATTTTTTGTCTTTCCTTATGCTTTGGAAATTTTCCCAAACATACCACCTTAGCAACGCATCGCATATCTGATTTTAACCACCCACTCCCTTACGGTGTGTTTGGGTGGTGGGATTCCATGTGATTTTAATGGGTAGGAAATGATGAGAATAGTTTTTTTTTTCGATCAAGAAATGATGAGAATAGTTTTCTAGTGTTTGGTTTAGTTTTTTTATGGGATTGAGTGGGATTCTGTAAGAAAATTTGAGGGGAAAGGATGGGAAAGTGAATCTCACCAAATTGGTGAGATTTGGTGGGAAAGGAAAATACACACTCTTATAAGAAAAAAGAAATTTATTTACATTCTCCCATCAAAACCCATCTTTATCCAAACGAAAGAAATATACATTCCCGTATCTTAATTTCCTACCCTTTCTCTTCTCTTCCTTTCTTATTTTTCACCACCCTTTCTTTTCCCATCAATTCCCAATTTGTGTTTCTTAAATATTGGGTGTTGCGTTTTGACTTTTGACGCACCCTTTTTTTTTTTTTGAAATAACGCAGGTATAAGAAGCATACCCGAACACGACTTTTTGTAGAAGTTGTTGCCGTTTTCTTTAATAGAAATCCAACCCTAATTTGTCTCAACAATGTCCTTCAAGGTGCCCGGACCTTTAAGTTTGGTGCATGTTCTTCCCTAAGCCTCCTCTACAACTTCCGTTCAAGGTCCGAGCCGAATCGTTTCCGTTTTCAACCTCTGAAAAATTCCGACCGAGCGTTATTACTCGCCGATCTCCACCTCCGGCCGCCTTTTGTCGGTCTCTGCCACCACCACCACCGGGTAGCGCCGCCGCTGTCCGCCATCGGAGCCTCGACGGAATCGCTGTTGTTGTTGGGTGTTTTTATGTCGCTGCAAAATGATTTATATGTCTTCTTCACTCAAAAATTGTAATTTTGTATCATTGATCATTGATTTCTGATCATGTATCAAACATTGTATCACTTTTGATGTAATATAAGTTCAAATTTTCATTTTTATGAATCGAGTTGTGTTACCTATCGCTTTAGGTGACTTTGGATGGGAAAATCCGATATCATTGACATGTAATACCCATGGTTTCAAAATAGGGGTGTTACAGTTATGGTATCAGAGCTGAACGTTTTTTTTAACCGAAGTTTTATCAAACTTCTTTGAATAAATAAGATTTCAACTTAAAATATCATTTTCAAAAGAAATCTCTTCTCTAATTATTTTACACTCGAGTACTAATTGCTTTCAAAGCAAATTTCTTCTCGCGCTCAAGAGTTGGTTCGAGCTGGGATCGAGTCGTGTCTAGTCGAGGCCATGGTCGAGTTGGTTCCCGAAGATCCCTCATCTAGGTGAGGGCAACGTCGTGGTGGTCCTTTGTGCACTCCATAGATGGAGATGACCCGTTTCTTCCTGCGTACTGGCGGTACTGTTTCTTCAGTGCTTGGCTCAAGCATCGCTGCTCGGCTTTTGATCGTTTGTTAAATTTTTGCCATGCTTGGTTGTGGGTTTTTCTTGTTGTTTTCGCTCGTCGGTTTGACCGACTGCCGATTGTTTCGGCCTCTCGATGTACCAGGCATGTCTGGTACATCGAACTGCTTTCCTTATCCAAAACAAAAAAAAAAAAAAAGCAAATTTCTAGATTTTGTATTCTTTATAGAACTTCAATTCAAAATTTATAAATGAACTTTTTGTAAGTCAAATAGGGGTGGAGGGCAGCTTTAGGGGTTTTGTGTGACAAGAAGGTCCCTCTCAAGCTAAAGGGCAAGTTTTACAGATCTGTTATAAGGTCTGCGATCCTTTATGGTGTAGAATGTTGGCCTACAACCAAGGCTCAAGAACAGAAGCTCGCAGTTGCAGAGATGAGGATGCTCGGATGGATGTGTGGCCACACGAGGATGGATAGGATCAAGAATGACGAGATCAGAGGCAAGTTGGGGGTAGCAAGCATAGGAGACAAGCTTCGGGAGTCGAGACTTCGTTGGTTCGGTCATGTTCAGAGGCGTAGCCTTGACGCCACAGTTAGGAGGTGTGAGTGCTTGGACTTTGGGGTCTGTAGGAGAGACAGGGGTCGGCCGAAGAAGCGATGGATGGATAACATTAAGCAAGATATCAGCATGTTAGGGATTTCAGTGGACCTAGCTCAGTGTAGAAAGAGTTGGAAGGAGAAGATCAGAGTGGTAGACAACGAGGCATCCAGTTGATGGAGTTTGTCTTCTTTTATGTATTTATTTATTTATTTTTCTCTTGCATTTCTGTAATGCTAGTTGTTTCTCGATTCTTGGGTTTTCTCGGGCGCATTCCATCTAGGTCTGAAATGCCTCCATCTTGACCCCCCAGACCCTGCTCGCGCGGGATTCACTGGGTAATGTTGTTGTTGTTGTTGTTGTAAGTCAAATTAAGATTTTCATTTCTTAAGCTTTAACGAAACTCCTTGAAAGTTTCTACATCACAAGTAAAAACGGTTTTCATAAGTTTTACAAATCAAAACTCCTTTGGGAATTTCAAAGTTGAAATCTCACACACACACACATATATATATATATATATTTCTTTCCTTTTGAGGATTATGTTAGAGATGAAAGAGCAAATTTAATGATAAGTTCTTTAGAACCTTTTAGTAGAGAAGCCTTTTGAATTTTCAAAATCTTGAGGGAAGTAAAAGTTTTCTAAACACAATTCAAAGAATATTTCTAGTTCTAAAATACGTATGTTGCAAGTCATTCTAAATATGTTTTTGGGACCCCTTTATTTATAAATAATCACAAATTGATTTTTAAAGTTTCCTTCCAATCTTCATCTTCAAATATAGAATCACAAAGTATTCTATATTAAGGTTCGCCCACCTTCCATTCTATAGAAGGCTACGCTAATGGAGAAAAACCTAGAATCTTCATGGTCAGCAATTATCAAAAATGCCTCATAGGAGGAGTACCCTAGAATTAAGGGATATATTGGGATCGCAACTTGTAAGAATCCTTAGAAAGCTTGCACGTTTTCAGTTTAAGCTTTGTTGGCTTGAATAGGTTTCAAGATAGAGATGAAATCATGAATAAGTGAGTTGGACTCTACTAAAGAAGAAATTCATCAACTTCAATCACACCTTAGCCTAAACTACACTAACTAAGGAGATCTTGAGTGAATCATCGTCGGAGTGAAAAACTCGTATATGCAGTAGCCAAGTGCTAATAGACTAGTCACCTTAATCACAATAAAATAATTGAATATAGCATTCTTTTCCTCAATAAACCTTATCTCCGGTCTTAGGTCGATGGGATACGCCCCAAGTGTTTAAACCATTTATATGTTGCTAAACTTCTATATTTGAACTGATCTAAGCCATACCTCTTTTTCAAGTATCCATAATATAAGTGATATCTTGCAAAATAGTTTCCATTCTAAATAAGACGTTACTAATCACACAATGTATAAAGAAAAAGAAGAGAGAGTCAAAGTAAAAGATTTGCTTAGCGTGGTAGATTTGAAAATCATGTAGAAAGGGTATATTATCAAAAAAAAGATTTGCTCCCCGTTGAAAATTTGATCAACTATAAGGTAAAATAGTTATTATAAAAAAAAAAGGAACTTGGAAGAGAAACTATTTGTTACCAAGAAATAAAATTGTTTCTTTTGTATTGTTTCAAAATTTATTTCTTGATAAATAAAAGAGCACCATGAGAAAACATTCCAATTGAAAGTCTTCCTATATATGTTTTGAAGTGCTAGATTATTTTTCTAATCTAAATTAAAGTTGAACATTGATGTCTCTCATTTTGGTAGTGTTTTAAGTGTGTTTTCCTTGGTAGTTTTAGTCCTTTTTCCTTCTTTTCTTGTGTGTTTTGTCCCTTTATAGCTTAGATTCCGATTTTCTATGAGATTCGGAGACTATGCGTGTTTTGTGCATTTTGTAGGCATTGTGGAGCAAGAATCATGGAGATTGGAGCATGGAATCATGGAGGAATTCAAGGATGAAAAAGGATCCAAATGGAGCTAAAAATGCATGGGAAGAAGCCTCAAAGTGAAGACGAAGAGAATGGCGAAAGAATCGAGTCAATCGGAGCTAAAACGAGAGAGAACGGAGCGAAACAAGCTGAAAAGTGCCTTAAGACCGAGGTACCCAGCATGTCGGGCCCGAGGTACCATGGTGGCCCGAGGTGGTGGTCCGAGGTGTGGCAAGTCGGGCCCAAGGTCCCTAGAACGTATGCCCTTGGACCGAGGTTGAAGCAAGTCGGGCCCGAGGTTCTCCGTGTCGATCCATGTCGGTCGTGGCTCCGGATTCCCTTCTTTTTGGGATTTTCTTATTAATTCCCATAATTATATTTGCTTCCTTGGAGGTCAAGGAGTCTAGAAGCCTTGGAGATCAAGGAGTTCTAGAAGCCTTGGAGGTCAAGGACTTTCCTTGGGGATCAAGGAGTTTAGAAGGGTAATCTAGTCTTTGTAGTAGGGGGAAAAATCTCTATTTAAACCCTTGTAATCTCTCATTAGATAATCATTCATCACATACACTTTGGGAGTGAATTGAGAGTGAGGTTTGAGAGAGTAGAAGGAAGAAGGGGGTGGACTCTTTTCCAAGGGAGGGAAAGAACCCAAGATCTAGAGGAGGATTTGGGTGAATTCCTTTCCTTGGAGAAGAAAGAAACCCTTAGGCTTGGAGCGGGAGTAGAGATTGTAAGAATTCTTTCTTAGTTTAATTCAAGTTTGCTTTGGCTTTGATTTTGAGTTTGTGTTGTTGATTGTGGATTTGACTTGCATGATTCATGATTTATCTTTGGTCTTTAATGAATGCTAGTTTGAATTCCATGATTAGCGAGTAGTTAGTTTGATCTTAGGGTAGGGGGCGAAAACCCCAACTCAATTGCATGTGCTTGAACCAATTTCATGACTTGATTGCCTTGATCCATGTCTATTTACCTTATGAGCAAGATCCTTAGATTGACAACCTAGGAAAGTTGGTTCGAAGGGAGGAAGAGAAAGTCTCTTGATCCCGCGGTCGAATAGGAGTAGATAGAGAGTCGTTTGGCTTGAATGAATGCGTGAGCCTAGTTTCATGAGATTAATGGCATGATTTGATTGGATTTGTTGATCTATGTCTAAGGCGAAAGCCTCTAGTTCATTTATCTATATGAGAGCATGTGAAGTTGATGTTGGCATGAACCCCTAGCCCTAGGATCTCCTTAGCCTAGCTTGTTTTTCCCCTTTCGTATTGATTGTTGAGTCGTGCCCGAGTCCCATAGCCTCGAGCCCAACTTTGTTTGTGCCTAGCTACCTCGGTCCCGAGATTGACAACCTCGGTCCCGAGTTGCTTCGTGTGATTTATTCCCATTGTGTTTGTGTTAGACAATCAACCGTTCAAACGCGCATGAAATAATTCCCTGTGATCGACCTCGACCACCGTACTGATACAAATTTCTTTTGTTGATTGACCTGGGGCCCTATCCTTAGTTTGGTATAGCACATCGGGCCTGTCATCAAACATAATCTTTGTATTGGTATCTGAACCTTAATATTGAAATCTCAAATTTTATAAACCTTTCCTATGATGAAAAATAATTATTATCATAAGGATTTTTTTTAGGAATTTGGAGAAGAAAAGAAAAAGGAATGATTTCGAATTTGATACTAATTGTCAACGAATTTCGATCTTATCAATCATTGGTGTTATATTGTCAATATTTTGATTTCTATCATACTGGCCATTTGCTTATGTCAACTCAAGATACAATTTCATGCATTAAGTATTCATAAGTAAGAAACTGTTGAAATCATACTTAAGTTTTGGTTGAGAATAAATGTTAGTTTTGTAATACTCCAACATGACTGACAGTTTGTCTTTCTATTTTCAAAGGTCAAGCAACTGTGTTTATACTCTATGACAAATCCCCTTTCAATATCAATACATCCTAAATGTTGACTCTACTGTCAATAAAGATTGTACCGTATGATTAGTTACCCATGTTCTTAAAGCTACTATAAGTCATCTTGGTTTTGTGATTTTATGACAACATCGAAATATAAGCGACCATCTGAGTTAAAATTTTCCTATATTATGTTCCTATAGAATATAAACGGTCAAAATCGTAATATTGTTTTGTTGTTTTGGAAAAAGTTGTATTTTTATAAGTTCTTACAAAATTCCTTAAAAAAAATATTTGCAGTTTGTAATGAGATTTCGAATTAAATTTTCCTACGGTTTTCATGGTGGTGAGTAAGAATGTGTTTTGTCTTCCATCCTGATCACATGGTAAGACAAACTCACATGTCTTATTTCCATGAAAATGTTGTAAAGGATTATGCTGATTCTACACCCCATTCTGATCACATGGCGGGATAAGATCATATAATTCCTTAAGGACAAGTTTGAAAACCAAATTTCAAAAAGTTATATTTTGATTTATTACAATTCTCTATTTGAGAATTTGGAATATTAATATTTTGTGTTAAAAGTTGGAAGTAAGCAAATTTTTCCGGTTAAAGCAATTCAAAGGAACTTTGAGTCTGTGTTATGATAATCGTATATTGTTACTAACCTCGATTCATTTTTTTTGGAACAAAATGTATTTGGGCGATCATGTATTTATACTTCGCTAGCAAGTTTGCATAAGGTTTGAAAGACAATGTTATTTGCCAATAAATGAATTGTTTCATTCAATATCCTATAAACCTTTTGGGTTTAGACAAGTCCCGTATTTTTTTAATTCATCAAAGAGGTTCAATTAAATCATTAAGGAAAAAGAAATTTCTTGTAAATTTTAAATAATATGTTATTAATTGTGATTGTAGTCATAATAGCAAGGATGCCCTTATGACAATATCTTCTAATATATCAAAATAGAATTTTTGACTTGGTCATGTAAAAATGTTAAACTAAATACTTATATCTTCAACAGATCAATTACCATTGGATAAAGAACTTTGTGTATATGTACACATCGTACGGGTTCTATAAAACTTGTTCTATATTTTACAGCTTTGAAAGTTTTATATACTTTAAATTAGGTGTGCTTCTAAGGGCAAACTTTAACAAAGGATTGTGTGTAAGACAATGAGAAAACTTAAGGAATTCGGGAGATTGAGCAAAAAAAAATGTGAAAACGCTTCCCAAATTATTGCAATAAAAGAAAATTATGTCAAAACTCTTTTTAAGAGGGTACTTAATTGAAAAGGGTAAGTATCATTTCTTACAAATAAAGTTTTTAAGTTTATTCTTCCCTAGTTCAAGCCGACCCTCGTTCTCCCTAGTTTCGTGGACGAAACTAATTTTAAGGGGGTACTATTGTAATAACCGCTATTTTTCTTTATATAAAATATACATTTTATTGGAAGTGTAAAACTATATTCTTATGAATTCGTTTTCTTAATGATAAACAAAAACTTTCAAGAAGTAATATTATCTATTATAATTTAAAATATAAAATAGAAGTTTATAATCTAAGAGTTGTTCCCTTATATATAATATATCAAAATAGTTCTTAAGGTATTTCTTCTTTTGGTTATGTTATCAGGAATTCGGAGGGGGTCCCTGTCGTACTGGATGGTGGGTATCTTGGACGTCGCTCTGTGGTGTTTTCCGAAGCTTTTGCGCTTCGGCAGGGGATTATGGAGGCTATTCGTCTTGGCATTCACCGTCTTCTTATTGAAGGTGACAACCTGCAGGTCGTTAATGTAGTGTTGGGCGATTGGAGTTGTCCGTGGGAGGTGGAGCTTATGCGTGCAGACATTCAGTCTTTGCTGGGTCAGTTTCAGAGTTGGGGCATCAGACACATCTTCAGGGAAGCCAACTCAGTGGCTGATTTTATTGCAGGCTCGTTTCGTCGTGCGCCATCTACTACTTTGGGTTCCGATCCGGTCCTGCGGGACCTCATCCGCAGGGATGCTATAGGATAGTTTTCTGTGTAAACCTAGCCTAATCTCTTTCCTGAAAATAAAATAAAATATATATATATATATATATCAAAATAGAATTTTTGACTTGGTCATGTAAAAATGTTAAACTAAATACTTCTATCTTCAACAGATCAATTACCATTGGATAAAGAACTTTGTGTATATGTACACATCGTACGAGTTCTATAAAACTTGTTCTATATATTACACCTTTGAAAGTTTTATATACTTTAAATTAGGTGTGCTTCTAAGGGCAAACTTTAACAAAGGATCGTGTGTAAGACAATGAAAAAACTTAAGGAATTCGGGAGATCGAGCAAAAAAAATATGTGAAAACGCTTCCCAAATTATTGCAATAAAAGAGAATTATGTCAAAACTTTTTTTAAGGGGGTACTTAATTAAAAGGATAAGTATCATTTCTTACAAATAAAGTTTTTAAGTTTATTCTTCCCTAGTTCAAGCCGACCCTCGTTCTCCCTAGTTTCGAGGATGAAACTAATTTTAAGGGGGTACTATTGTAATAACCGCTATTTTTCTTTATATAAAATATACATTTTATTGGAAGTGTAAAACTATATTCTTATGAATTCGTTTTCTTAATGATAAACAAAAAATTTCAAGAAGTAATATTATCTATTATAATTTAAACTATAAAATAGAAGTTTATAATCTAAGAGTTGTTCACTTATAAATAATTTACAAGTCTAGTTATTATATAGGGGATTAAAAATATAATTTAAGAAGGTTAATGTTATTAATTAACAAAAATTATTCGAATAGGGTTAATTATTAATTTTGTATAATTTAAACAAGAGATTTGGGCCTGGTCTTTCGTTGGGCCTAAAATCCAACTAAGCCCAATACCTTAATCTTTGGAAAAAAAAAATAGAAGAGTATAAGAGAGCCCAGATTTGAACCCGAGACCTTTCTGACCTCCTTCCTTTCTCTTACCAGCTGGGATACGAGAGCTTCTCATTATATTAACGAGACGCGTTTTACTTAAACCCGAATTTGGTTTTTGACCAAATCTTTGACCAGCGATCCCCGTCCTTCTTCGCCACTTCTCCACGCAAGAGGCCATCGATTGCAAAATCCGGCGAGATCGTACTAATGTCCTTCCCCACTTATTACCCCCATCACCCTACTCCACTCTCAGCTACAGAATCCGATTTGCAATCGAGTGCCAAATCCGGCCAGATTTCGCAATCAAGTGCAAAATCTGATTTGGACAAAAAATTTCGTTCAAGATTCTCGGGCTCAATTTCAGCTATAGATAGGCTTCAGTTCGGCCAATAGAATTCGGATTCATACTCCCCTAAACCTCCTCTACAACTTCCGTTCAAGGTCCGAGCTGAATCGTTTCCGTTTTCAACCTCTGAAAAATTCCGACCGAGCCGTATTACTCGCCGATCTCCACCTGCGGCCGCCTTTTGTCAGTCTCTGCCACCACCACCGGGTAGCGCCGCCGCTTCGTGCCTTCTCCGTCGCTGTCCGCCACTTGAGCCTCGACGGAATCGTTGATGTCGTTGGGTGCTGTTGTGCTGCTGCAAAATGATTTATGTGTCTTCTTCACTCAAAAATTGTAATTTTATATCATTGATCATTGATTTTTGATCATGTACAAACATTGTATCACTTTTGATGTAATATAAGTTCAAATTTTCGTTTTTTATGAATCGAGTTGTATTACCTATCACCTTGGGTGACTTTGGATGGAAAAATCCGAGATCACTAGCATGTAATACTCATGGTTTCAAAATAGGGGTGTTACAAAGTCAATGTCTTTACAAATTTTTTTGCTATGTGTCATTTCTATAATAAAATAATCTATCGGGCTATGATAAGTTGCAATCTTCTAATAAATATTTTTATAGTATAAAATATCATCTTTTCACTCAAACAAAAAAATCAAGATATAACTGGAAAGTAGTTTCTAAAATAGAATTCTGAAATTATTTATTAACAAATATAATCATGTTTGAAATATAATTCGGATTTTTTATAATTTATAAATATAATTTGGATGTTTTAAATAAAAAAGCTTAGATTATATTTATATGTATAAAATTTTCTATCTAATTTAATAAAAAAATGATCTTTCCGATCCATTTAAACAAAAAGTCAAGATAAAATCGGAAAGAAATTTCTGATAGATAATCCTAAAATTAGTTTTTAACAAATACACTATATTTTGAAATATAATTCATATAATTTAAAACAAATAATCTAGACTATATCTAAATGTATATCATTTTAAGACAACAGGTGTGAGGAAACCTAGAGAAAATGCTCTCTTTCGTCACCCTTCCCCCCCACGAAACTTGTTACTGTTGCTCAAACAATTGGAACCCTAGCCCCCAAATTAAGAACCCTAGATCTCGATCTCTATCGAATTTCAGCCTAATATTGAAGCTAATCATCCTCCATTCTATTTGTAATGCGTCCGAAAGAAACCGAAAGGCGAAGAATGCGAGTTTGGTACTCTATTGTTCCGGAAACTGGCAAGAGGCGTATGTTGATACCCGGAATTGTCACCGCGTTGATGCACTTGATGAATAGTAGTAAAGAACTAACGAGATGTACGTAACTTGACAATATCGTGATTAACCCCATTTTTATGGCCAATATCGCGATTAAGGAAATTTGGAGTGCCAACATCGCGATCAACTACAATTTGGCCATGTTCCTATGAAAGTAGCGTAGGCTACTTGTGAAATGAAATGGGAAAGTGTTGTCCCACATCGACAATCACCAACATAGCAAGCAACACCCTTTTCCTATATATACGGGTTACAAGGCAAAGTTTAAGGGATCGGAAAAAGGCCGGTCCCGAGACGTGTTCTCGAAGGACGGGCCCCGACGTGTTTGAGTCTCCAAGGAGCTCGCACTATTTTACGGGAAAGACCTTAAAAAGTCTTATAAGCCTCTGAAAAGAGAATAAAATAATACGCGGGGGGTGGGAGAGCTCGAAGCAAGACGAGCCGGTTTCTAGCGCGCCGAAAGGCCCGAGAGTTTAATAATTTTATTCCGTATTTAGCTCGAGATTTTCGGGCTTCAACATTGGCGCCGTCTGTGGGGACCTTCTCGTCCTAAGACTGTCATGCTCTCGGGTCGTCGGTTAAGAATCGTGCAGGTTAGTGTGTTTTTTGCTTATATAATTAGTATGAATTTTTAATTAGCATGGATCGCGATGGACGCGCGGCCGTGGCCTTGGCTCTCGGCCTTGGCCCGCGGCCCCATCGCGGCTCATGGCCTGGGCTCGCGGCCTTGGCCCGTGGCCCCATCACGGCCTTGGCCCGCAACCCCATAATAACATCTCCGAAAGAGAATAAACTAACAACCCTCCGAAAAGAGAATAAACTAACAAGCCTCCGCCGTGTCTTCACCGGCCCGCCACCGCGCTCTCCCACCCGCGCGCTCTTCCGGCCTCTGGCTGTCGCGCTTATCTCTCTAGCGTAGTCCGTTGCCGTGGCCTGTGGCTCCCTTCAGGACATCGCGTGGCCGGAGACGCGAGGGTTCGTGACTGGAGTGCGTGGCAAGCTTCACTGCTTCTGTTGCACGTTGCCAGCGCGCTAAGTGCAAAACCTGACGTGTATGTAACTCCGATCGAATTCGGGTTGCTCGTGTTGTTCTTGTTGTCAGGATTTGTTGTTTTTAGGTTTTGTGAATTTGTAAAATCTCTTGTGGTGCGCTTGTTTGGCATGTCATGAACGCTAATGAAAAGATCTCTCTTTTGGTTTGGGGGAAGAGGCTCGGGGTTTTATTTCGCCCGGCTCTTCCTCTGGTGTATGATTTTGTGTCTTCTTACGCGCTACTCTCACTTTTTGCATTTCAGCGCCCAGCGAATGCCATTAGTGAAACTTGAGATATTAGCGATTGACTAATACAGGTTTGTTATACACAAGTTTAACACCAAACTAAATAATTCCTCCGAAACGAGAATAAACTAAATAAGCCTCATATGGCCCGCGACCCCATTTAGACGACGGCTGTTTTTGAGCTTTGCCCACAGTTACTGTCAACGCGCTAATCATATTTTGTAATGCAAAACGCGCGCGATGCGCATAGGCGCACTCGAGACGGTTACGCCGCTCGCAGCTGCTTGAAGCCTTAAAACATCAAAACTCCACAGTCGTTAGGGAAAACCCGAGTTGCCGTCCTCGCTCGGGGTTGTCCGCTAACGCGCGCGATGCGCATAGGCGCAATCGAGATGGTTACGCCACTCGCAGCTGCTTAAAGCCTTAAAACATGAAAACTCCACAGTCGTTAGGGAAAACCCGAGTTGCCGTCCTTGCTTGGGGTTGTCCGCTAACGCGCGCGATGCGCATAGGCGCACTCGAGACGGTTACGCCGCTCGCAGCTGCTTAAAGCCTTAAAACATCAAAACTCCACAGTCGTTAGGGAAAACCCGAGTTGCCGTCCTCGCTCGGGGTTGTCCGCTAACACGCGCGATGCGCATAGGCGCACTCGAGACGGTTACGCCGCTCGCAGCTGCTTAAAGCCTTAAAACATCAAAACTCCACAGTCGTTAGGGAAAACCCGAGTTGCCGTCCTCGCTCGGGGTTGTCCGCTAACGCGCGCGATGCGCATAGGCGCACTCGAGACGGTTACGCCGCTCGCAGCTGCTTAAAGCCTTAAAACATCAAAACTCCATAGTCGTTAGGGAAAGCCCGAGTTGCCGTCCTCGCTCGGCTTGTCCGCTAACGCGCGCGATGCGCATAGGCGCACTCGAGACGGTTACGCCGCTCGCAGCTGCTTAAAGCCTTAAAACATCGAAACTCCACAGTCGTTAGGGAAAACCCGAGTTGCCGTCCTCGCTCGGGGTTGTCCGCTAACGCGCGCGAAGCGCATAGGCGCACTCGAAGACGGTTACCCCGCTCGCATCTGCTTAAAGCCTTAAAACATCGAAACTCCACAGTTGTCGTTAAGGCGAATCGCCGAGCTGAGCTCGGGGTTTGGCCCACGTTGAACGCAAGGGCGCGCTCGAGTTGACTTCATCGCTCGTAGTCGCGATAAACCCAAAAATCCAAATTCTACAAGGTAAATCGCCGAGTTGAGCTCGGGGTTTGGCCCGCGTTGAACGCAAGGGCGCACTCGAGTTGACTTCATCGCTCGTAGTCGCGATAAACCCAAAAATCCAAATTCTACAAGGCAAATCGCCGAGTTGAGCTCGGGGTTTGGCCCGCGTTGAACGCAAGGGAGTGCTCGAGTTAACTTTATCGCTCATAGTCGCGACAAACTCAAAACATCCCATCACACTCTAAAG
Source organism: Polygonum maritimum (assembly GCA_963924305.1). Classification (NCBI taxonomy): domain Eukaryota; kingdom Viridiplantae; phylum Streptophyta; class Magnoliopsida; order Caryophyllales; family Polygonaceae; genus Polygonum; species Polygonum maritimum. Next base: position 15,958,945 of record OZ002736.1, on the reverse strand, counting down.
GCCAGCCGCCGAGCTGTGCTCAGGGTTTGACGCGCGCGCGATGCATTTAGGCGCGCTCGAGCTGGGTTACACCCCTCGCTGTCGTTTGAAGCTTTAAAAACATCAAGTACCAAAACCATCGTTAGGGAACCTGCCAAGCTATCGCTTGGGGCTGTCCACTAACACACGCGACGCGCGTAGGCGTGCTCGAGTTGGTTACACAGCTCGAACCGGTTACACCAACGTGTTGACCATAAGTATGTGCATCAAGTGAGTGCCTCGTTTGTCCTTGAATTACTAAGGACATCCGAGTCACGGGGTTGTGTTGATACCCGGAATTGTCACCGCGTCGATGCACTTGATGAATAGTAGTAAAGAAATAACGAGATGTACGTAACTTGACAATATCGTGATTAACCCCATTTTTAGGGCCAATATCGCGATTAAGGAAATTTGGAGTGCCAACATCGCGATCAACTACAATTTGGCCATGTTCCTATGAAAGTAGCGTAGGCTACTTGTGAAATGAAATGGGAAAGTGTTGTCCCACACCGACAATCACCAACATAGCAAGCAGCAACCTTTTTTTATATATACGGGTTACAAGGCAAAGTTTAAGGGATCGGAAAAAGGCCGGTCCTGAGACGTGTTCTCGAAGGACGGGCCCCGACGTGTTTGAGTCTCCGAGGAGCTCGCACTATTTTACGGGAAAGACCTTAAAAAGTCTTATAAGCCTCCGAAAAGAGAATAAAATAATACGCGGGGGGTGGGAGAGCTCGAAGCAAGACGATCCGGTTTCTAGCGCGCCGAAAGGCCCGAGAGTTTAATAATTTTATCCCGTATTTAGCTCGAGATTTTCGGGCTTCAACAGCGTATAGTTGCGAGGTGTGTCGTCTGTCAATTGAAGGCACAAGTAGAGTTCAAGGGGTTCCCGAATCCACTCGTATGTGCCCTAGGAAGCGACGAAAAAGACGGAACGAGCTGATCATCAAACGACCACAACCAAAACAAGGGCTAGGGTTGATGAAGTTGTGGCACTGTCTAAATCGATTCATCTATGGACGGGTGCGGGTGAGGCGTGGGCTCTCAATCCAGAGGACTTCTTACCTCTCCTCTTCTTCTAAAGACAGATGGAAGGATTTCACTCTCTTTCCAAAGGATGGTTGCTCGGGATTTATCCACAGAGTTCTTATCAGGTTATGCCCCTTCCTCCTTTACTCTGCTGATTTCAATACTGATGATTGGATCTCTATGCCTGTGTATGTGATCCTTAAATTGATGGATAGGGTGAGATTGTTTTGGTTATGCTTGGACATTACATTCCCTAAGGAACAATTAATTAAAGAAAAATCTACCATTTGTGTTGAAGAACTAACTACCATGGCTTTTCAAGCCTTAAAGGGTAGTGTTTTTCAGGGTGATGAACCCCTTGGGGATTATGATCCCCAACAGTCCTTTGTGGTTGATTTGTCAAGAAGTAAGAAAGACAGGGGCAAAGAAATGGATGAGATTGACATGGTATTTGTGTTGGGCAAACTGTTTTTAGTGGTGTTGAAGCACATTGATGGTGTTTGGCACTTGAGTTCTTGTATAGAAAATACTATAATGAATGAGCATCCATTAGATAGGAATTATGTGCACAACTATGAATGGGTTTATGATTGGTATGATGCTTATGATATTAATTTTCTTATGAAATGCTTAGTTTTGATTTTTGGTGAGCGCACAAGTAGACCTTTAAGGTCATATATGATGATGCTCTCAATGTATATGGGTATTATATATAGTTATTGGGATCTGATTTTTGAGTCACTGCATAAAAGCATTCGTGGTTTTCAGAACCTTAAAAGCAGATCTTTGAGCTCTAACTTTCAAGGATGCATTTACAGATTCATTTACATGGTGTAGTTTTGCGAATTTGATGTGTCAATGGAGGATGAAGGGGCCAAGAAATGGGTTAAGCAATTGATATATGAAGTGCACCTACACATTCAACCTCTAAGAGATCAAGATAAAGAGTATAATAACAAGTGTAGTTGTATTAGTTTAAGTCTAAGCTGTCAATTTGCACCTGTAGGAGATGTATTTAAGGGTATGAAAAGAATGTACATAATGGACTGTCGTAACAAACAATACACGTTTTGGGTTTGCTTCTTAAGCTAGGGTGACACTAGAAGAAATTGGACCTTATGACAGGTAAATAGGTTAGAGAGAATGCAGTACGTGTTATCTCTGAATGGAAATCTAAGTATTATGTATGCAGTAAATATGTACTCCTTGAATATGGTACATGTTATCTATGCGTGGAAATCTAAGTACTATGTGCATATTATAAACAGGCTGGTTGTTATTGTTGTTTGGCCAGTACTGAAGTTATTGTTTGGCCAGGCTGGCGGAGCTCTTGAATTGCTCAGTACAGATGGTACAAAAAATATGATAACTTATGGTTGTTATTGTTGTTTGGCCAGTGTTGAAGTTAGGACTGTCTGTAAGTTAATTAGGAATGTTTGTAAAAATATGAAATCTATGCAAAAATGTGCGGTACGATCTAAAAACAGAATGAATCTACATTACATGAACGCAACAAATGTGAATTGGTTGACCGGAGCACGAATTGAAAATTATAAAAGGTATAAACTCACGAAGCCAAAAACTGTGGAGAAGGCTCAAAAACCCATAGCCCATTGTTTAATGCGAGCCCATGGGAGAAAACTGGTTATTTACATCGAAGGGATTGTATATCCAAGTGTCCACATTGCCACAATAAGCATAAGTTATAATCAGCTCAGGGGAGTTGTTGATTACTATACGATAATTTACGAATGAAAGTTGCCTCATGGAATTGCAGAGGGATAGGAAGGAAGTCTTTTTGGCCAGAGATTGATTCATTCTGCAAAATTGAACAAATTCAAATTATGGCTATAGTTGAGACAAAAACAGATAAACTTGCGAGTGACCAGGTATGGAGACGAGTGGGGTTTGATAACATAGTTTGGTCCCCGGCGGATGGCAGAGCCAAGGATATATGTGTGATGTGGAAAGCGCACCAGTTCACTAGTGAGAGTGTTGAAATTCTCGTTCACCAACCAAGGTACATTATTCTGAAATACATCAACCTTCTGATAGGAAGGGTACTAGCGCTTTGCTTTCTATATGCTCCGCCAAATGAGACCCAGAAGGATAACTTTTGGGCAGAATTCACCAGTTGTGTGCTTGGAATTGGAATGCCTATAATCATTCTAGGAGACTTTAATGAAATCCAAGAGATGGGGGATAAAAAAGGTGGATGTGTACCTACGCTTCATCGATTTGAACGACTCCGAACCCTGAAAGACACCTGCGACTTGTGTGATGTTCCCACCATAGGAAACAGATTCACGTGGCGGAAAAACAAAACAGAAATAGACAATATTTATGAAAAACTAGACAGAGTATTGGTGAGCGACGTCATCTTGCAATGGTTCCCAGGAATCCGAACCCACAATCACGCATTCACATCATCTGACCACTGTAAAATATCAATTGACATTACAAATGGTACAATGATCAAAGCGGCACCTTTTAAAATGGAAAAAATGTGGCTCATGAGGAAAGATTATCGAAATGTGGTTAAACAAGCATGGAGGGCTTGTTACCAGGGATCATTTATGTTTCAGCTCATGAAGAAAACGCAGCTTCTAAAGGCACACACGAAGCAGTGGAAAAGGAAGACATTCGGTAACACATTTGAACAACTACGAGAAATTGAAGACACCCTCCTCGATCTACAACAGAAGATTATTGTATCACCGCAACCAGCCCTCGTACAAAAACAAACTCGGTTCTTGCAAAAGAAGGAGTGTATCCTTCAGTTCCACAGAGTATATTGGAAGCAACGGGCGAAGACAAAATATGTAAAATTGTCTGACTCAAATTCAGGATACTTTCATAAGATTGCAACGGGAAGGAGAAATCACAAAACTATAAGAACAATCATGTCAACTGATGGTACTCAAATTGTGGGAGAGGAAAATATCTGTCGAGAAATTAGAAATGACTTCTGTAAGCGCTACAGAAAACAAAGAATAAACACCGCTATTCTTGAAGACTATTTGACGTTGGTTGACAAGGAAATAACGGACGATGACAATGACCTTTTGATGAGGCCAATATCAAATGAAGAAATTAAGAAAACTGTTTTCCGATTGGGTTCAGATAAATCACCGGGGCCTGATGGTATGACATCGGAGTTCTACAAGAAATACTGGGATATCGTGGGCCCTACAATAATTAAAGCAGTGAAAGGTTTTTTTCACTCGGGAAAAATGTTAAAACAGAGTAACCATACGTTCATCTCGCTATTACCAAAAAATGACAATCCTTCGACAACAAACCACTATAGGCCTATTAGTCTATGCACAACGATATACAAAATAATATCGAAGATTCTAACAGAAAGATTGAAAGTCGTCATGCCCAAAATCATCCACCCACTCCAAGGAGCGTTTGTGGCAGGAAGAACAATCCAAGACAATGTGCTGATAGCTCATGAAATTTTTCACTCGTTTAGAAGTAGCCAAGCAAAGGAAGGATGGATAGCGGTAAAACTGGATATGGAAAAAGCATATGATAGGGTCGACTGGGAATTCCTTTTTCGTATTCTTAGCCAATTCGGCTTTGATGAAAAGTTTGTTGGATGGATTCGTGAATGCGTATGCACAATCTCCTTTTCTGTTCTGGTCAACAACGTACCGACAATACCATTTACTCCGGAACGCGGAATTCGGAAAGGAGATCCACTTTCACCATACTTGTTTGTTATTGGAGCAGAGATCCTTGCCAGGAAGCTCCAAAAGGCCACTAAGAACCCAAGACCGCTAATAGGATTTCCGATAGCTAGAGGTGGCATGAGAATTCCGTGTTTAGCGTTTGCAGACGATATTATCATATTTGCAAAAGGAAACCAGAATGCGTGCAACCAAATGAAAAGAATTATTGAACAATACTGTGCAGCTACAGGCCAGAAGGTGAATTATCATAAATCAGCTTTCCATACGTCTAAGAAAGTGGGTAACCACCAAAAACAAAGTATTAAATAAACAATGGGGATAAGCATGATGGAGAACCTTGAAAAATATTTAGGATGTCCAATCATTAGTGGGAAAGTAAACAGAGAGACTTTTCAGGACACAATAGGAAATGCACAACGGAAGTTGACAAAATGGAAAGCTAATACGCTATCCCAAGAAGGGAGAACAATATTAATCAGATCAAATCTCTCCTCAAAACCAAACTATATAATGCAAAGTTTTATGTTGCCAAAACATGTAAGAGATGAAATAGACACCACAAACAGAATGTTCTTTTGGAATAAGGATAGACAACACAAGCCACTTATTAGCTGGGACCGAATATGCAAACCAAAAGCCTACGGAGGATTAGGTATTAGAAAAGCGGAGTGTATGAATAAGGCCCTCCAAATGAAACTTATGTGGAAAATTCTTACTAACCAACCAAATATGTGGGTGCAAGTAGTTAAAGAAAAAAATTTAAAGGGAACCCCTCTAGAGGACTATACAGTCAAGCATAACAGTTCATGGCAGTGGAAGCAACTAATGAAACTAAAGCCAGAATTTGAGAAAGGCTTGAAACGGCAAATAGGAAACGGAAGGACCATCAAATTTTGGAAGGATAGATGGATCTCAAATGAACCACTGAGGGACGAAATACGTACAGACGACATGGTGGACCTAGAAATCATAGTGGAACAGTTTATTTTGGTTGATAAAACATGGAAAATAGATGAATTACAACAGATCGTTCCTAATGATGTGCTACAAGACATTCTAAGAATTCCTATCCCAGTAAATGATATTGAGGATAAACTGGTCTGGGCCCCGAGCAGAAACGGATGGTATTCTACAGATTCAGCAATAAGTTTAATAACTAAAGAACACACCATGACCCCGAGTCCTAATGCCTAGATCTGGAAACTTGATATATACTTAAAGGTGAAAATTTTTCTCTGGAAAATCGATATGAATGGGTTGCCTACGAAGCAGAGACTCATTGAAAAACAAATTGCAGTTCCTCAAGGATGCCTTTTGTGCAACACTACGTATAAGGACACGACACATCTGCTGCTGGAATGCTCTCATACACGGAATAGTGAAGAAAATTAATGTTGATACGGAAAAGGTGCTAAGGGAATATAACGCAACACACAAAAACCCACGGAAGGTATTATATGACCTTAAGTGTAAATTAAAGAAAGACGAATTAGTGGAATTCACAATGGCCTGGTGGAGCATCTGGCATCAACGAAATAAATTACTCTTCCAGGTTACCCCAAATGACCATATTCAAGACCTTTGCTAGTACATCCGACATCAGCTGACTCAGTGGACAAAAGCGAGAAATTGGCAGGAGGATGAGGAGAAGGACCTAGACAGGAGGACTTGCTCAAAACTTGAGTCGCGAAATAAAGTGGGAAGCTGGAAGAAAACCCCTAAACACTATGCTAAATTAAATTTTGATGGATCCAAGATCGGGAATGGAAATGCAGCAGGAGGCTCGATTATAAGATTCGAAAGAGGGCATCCAATTGGTGGGTCGGCAAGAACTTTTGGTAAAGTGTCGGTGTTGATGGCAGAGCTAGACAATGGCACTATGGGATGGAGTAAAAAAGGCAAAGCAATTAGGTGTAAGAAAACTCGAGATCGAAGGAGACAACATCATTGTCAAAAGGGCCCTTTCCGGAGAAATTCACTGTCCATGGGAAATAGAAAGGATTACTACAGACATTCTCGTATCCCTTCAGGTCTTCGAGTTAGTACGATTCTTTCATGAGAATAGGATCCGTAATTCTGTGGCTGATAAAATTGTTTTTTTGAGCCACAGTCTCTCATGGGAAACCATTTGGAACCTCCACGAGCTTCATGCTCTCATCCGCAAGGATGCCCTAGGTGACCCGCCTTAAAGGCGTGTTCTAATCTTCACCGTTTCAAAAAAAAATAAAAAAAATAAAATAAAATAAATAAATGTACATCATTTTCTACCTAAGAATCTATGTTTATATTAATTAAACATAATCTTTTAAATTAAGGTAGGCAAACTTCAAATGATTTAAAAGATTTCACCTTATCTAATAAACTTTATTAATTGAAATCTTATTTGATGCGATTCGCCTTAGGATCGGACTCGATTCTGGCTCGAGGGAGTTCATGGGCTTTCTTGGAAACGTCTTGGACTAGAGCTCGGGCTCAAACTTGCGAAATTTGAGCAAAATTGCAACATCTCGGACGTGTGGGAATTTTGGTGTAACAAACTCTTTTTGTAGAATTTTTATTTATGTGAGATAAGTTGTCGAGCCCTGCCATTCGGTCAACTCACCGAGAGGGATCGACTAAGGGATACAAGGGGTGCGGAACCGAACCCTAACAACCCGAACATCCCTAAGGATAGGTAGGCGGACTCGCTCGGAATGAACCGAACTAAGGCGCCTAAGGAGGGTGAGGCGAGGCTCGAGTCTCACGAGCCAAGCCGCCCTCCGAGCCCTCGGTTACCCGAAGGCCGGGGTTTGATAGAAAAATAAGAACGGCAAGGCCATAACTCGAGTCACACGAACCGTAGCCCGCCGCCCGGCTCTCGAGTCTCACGAGAGCCCTACGGCTTGAGTCCCACAAGCCGGGATAGCCCAAAACCCAAAACCCGGACAAAACATCTCTAAGTTTGATTTCAAAGCTAAATCTTAATCTACTAAAACCGAAGAATGGCATCCCTTTATATAGGGAAAATTTTGGGCTCTTGACTTGGCCTCCAAGGCGGTAATTGATGGCGGCTTGTTACTTGGAGTGGAAGGCATGCATCATTGAAAGCTCATACTTGGCGGCCAAGCTATCTTGAGGAGGTGGAGAGGAGTGGGCGCCAAGCTTCATGAGGAGGTGGAAGAGGCGGCTTGGGCTGCATGGAAAAGGAGGTGGAAGATTGGGCTTGGGTCCGTACTTGCCTTTGTTGAAGCAAACTAGTCCAACCCGTTTTGTTCTTGAATGTTGTTCGCTTTTCCACATGGATTTCTTGAATTGGAGGCCCGAGACGGGGCCTAGATGAGGGCCCAACAATGGTGCTAATCCGAAGGCGTGAACGCCCACGAGAGGCACTGGCGGCACGAACGGGGTGCCTCGATGAGGCACCGGCGCCGAGAGGTACGCGGGCGCGGGGCTCGGGCATGATCACATCATTCACCCCCCCCTGAAGAGGATTCATCCTCGAATCCTTAGAGTAGTGCATGGGGGTGGCGGTGGCGAGGTGGCTTAGACGCGTCGGCCCTCGGTTGAGAAAAGGGCGCCACCTCCTCGTCTATAGGCTCATCAAGCTGGTTTAGGAGCTCATCGAGCTCAAACCATTCGTTGGCCTCCAACTCGGGAAAGTCCTTGTACAAAGCCTTGGCTTCGACCATCATATCATCCGCGGGAACAACTTGAAGCAGTTCCATGTAGTTTCCTTCGAGCGCGTCAAAGCCATCAAGAGGAGCCTCATTGTCCATGATTTCCACGTACTCGTCTTCATCTTCGGTGGACATGTCGTAGAGACCCAAGTCGTCGTCGCTCGACTCGTCGCTCAAGCTAGAGTCGCTCGAGCTAGAATCGCTCGAACTACGGTGTTGATACTTTGGTCCGTTTCTTCTCCGGAGCTAGCGTCATCCTCCTCTTCTTGATTCGGTGCAAGTTTTTGGTTCACGCTCGGCCCACTCGCAGCCTTGGTTGGAACCTCAAACTCGTCGTTGCTCACGAGGTCGATGAAGATAATGTCCTCCTTTCGGGGTGCCATTCTGCACACCCGACGAGGACCGGCCAAGGCCTTGCTTGAGGCACTCTTCTTAGCGCACACTATCTTGGAGGTCATGATTAATTCCTGAAAATTTGCAAAGCACACACAAGCCTCGTAAGATACGAATTCGATCCGAGGCATAGCCATGTGCTTGGTTCTCTCTTCTTTTGTTTTTTTTTTGAAAACTCTCGGTGCTCTTTTCTTCTTGGCTGGGGGGTTGGACCAAGCTTGTAGCCAAGCTCGAATGCCAATTTTTATTTTTTTTTGAAATTTCCAACCCCTTTCTTTCTTGGTTCTTGCAAGCCCACAAGTTCCACACATCGATTCGAGCCTCACATTTCATGACACTCGACACATGCACATTCCATTTCATTCCATGCAACTTCAAGTATATGAATACGTAAATCACAAGTCATATTAACTTTCTATGATCAATTGGGTTCGGTTTTAAGGTTTTTGGCTTAGAGACAAAAGTGTCGGTTTTATGCAAGTTAAGTTCGGCCATCCTAGGGGAAAGGTTTAGCATTTCGAGGCTGAGGGGTCCCTTGAATTAGCTTGAAACTCAGCCTAGGAAAGACCTACTTCGACCCATCATTCGGTTTGAGCCATCAAGATAAAGACCGACGCCACTTACTTGAGTTGTCTTGAACTAGAGAATCCGCGAAGAGTCTTGGAAATTTCGGCCAACGCTCACACCATCGTCCCTTGAACTGCGAAGGGGTGAAGGTGCACTAACTTTCTCACGAAAAAATTGGGAATTTTGTGTGGGCTAGAACACATGGAAATCAACTGGCTTCTTCTTCTTGGAGAGCTTTGGATTCTCTCTTAGTTTTGTAGGTGGTAACAAAGTGAAAAGGCCTTGTATTTATAAGCGAAAGGGGGCTGGAATTCAGCTTGGAAATAGGCTAGTTACTTAGGCTTCAAGGCATGTGATTATGAAGGAGAAGAGGAGGAGATGGCAGCCATGAAGGTCCATCATAACCACGCCCTCATCAAGACGCCTCCTTAGCTTGCACACCAAGGTCGGACACTTTGAATTTTGTTGGAACCGAGGAGGTGCTCGACTAGAATGGGGCCATTACTCTCCTTGTTGGCCAAGCAAACCATGATGGCAAGGAAATTCGGTGGTTTACTAGAGGTAAATCGCCATTCACCTTACACATGCTAGCTCGGCTTGTTTTTTTTTTTGGATGAGCGTAACTCCGCCCCTCGAGCTTACTTGGGTTCCAAGACTCGAAAGTTCACAAATTGGGTCGAAAAATAAATTCTCCCACCATTGTTTTGCAATAATTTCGTGTAGGAGGTTAGGTATGGGCGTTTGGGGAAAGAGTGGCGGGTCTTAGGAATTTTTCCACGCCACCTTGAGATTTTTCCCATACCTTAGACGCTTTAGGGTTGTACTGGAGTAAAGGTGTGGTTTAAGGTTGGTTCGGGTCTTGGTTGGCCGAAAAAGGTTTGAAGGGATTTGCGCACATATGAAAGTAAACATGAAAATGCAATTTACATATTCAAAACTTACAGAACCCGCCTCGAAAGGCTCTTATACCAGATGATGCGATTCGACTTAGGATCGGACTCGATTCTGGCTCGAGGGAGTTCATGGGCTTTCTTGGAAACGTCTTGGACAAGAGCTCGGGCTCAAACTTGCGAAATTTGAGCGAAATTGCAACATCTCAGACGTGTGGGAATTTTGGTGTAACAAACTCTTTTTGTAGAATTTTTATTTATGTGAGATAAGTAGTCGAGCCCTCCCATTCGGTCAACTCACCGAGAGGGATCAACTAAGGGATACAAGGGGTGCGGAACCGAACCCTAACAACCCGAACATCCCTCAGGATAGGTAGGCGGACTCGCTCGGAATGAACCGAACTAGGGCGCCTAAGGAGGGTGAGGCGAGGCTCAAGTCTCACGAGCCAAGCCGCCCTCTGAGCCCTCGGTTACCCGAAGGCCGGGGTTTGATAGAAAAATAAGAACGGCAAGGCCATGGCTCGAGTCACACGAACCGTAGCCCGCCGCCCGGCTCTCGAGTCTCACGAGAGCCCTACGTCTTGAGTCCCACAAGCCGGGATAGCCCAAAACCCAAAACCCGGACAAAACGTCTCTAAGTTTGAGTTCAAAGCTAAATCTTAATCTACTAAAAATGAAGAATGGCATCCCTTTATATAGGGAAAAATTTGGGCTCTTGACTTGGCCTCCAAGGCGGTAATTGATGGCGGCTTGTTACTTGGAGTGGAAGGCATGCATCATTGAAAGCTCATACTTGGCGGCCAAGCTAAGTTGAGGAGGTGGAGAGGAGTGGGCGCCAAGCTTCATGAGGAGGTGGAAGAGGCGGCTTGGGCTGCGTGGAAAAGGAGGTGGAAGATTGGGCTTGGGCCCGTACTTGCCTTCGTTGAAGCGAACTAGTCCAACCCTTCATGTTCTTGAATGTTGTTGGCTTTTCCACATGGATTTCTTGAATTGGAGGCCCGAGGCAGGGCCTAGATGAGGGCCCAACAACGGTGTTAACCCGAAGGCGTGCACGCCCACGAGAGGCACCGGCACCGCGAACGGGGTGCCTTGATGAGGCACCGGTGCCGAGAGGTGCGCGGGCGCGGGGCTCCGGCACGACCCCCTTTGGCTCGGGCATGATCACATCATCATGCCCGAGCCAACCCGTCTTGTTCTTGAATGTTGTTTTTGAAGCTTGAACTCTACTTGTGACGTTTTGTCCTAGTTTAGGGTTTCGGGCTGTCCCGGCTTGTGGGACTCAAGCCGTAGGGCTCTCGTGAGACGCGAGAGCCGGGCGGCGGGCTACGGTTCTTCTTGGACCAGATGATCTGATTCGCCTTAGGATCGGACTCGATTTTGGCTCGAGGGAGTTCTTGTTGCTTCGTGATATCGTCTTTGTGGAAAGGTCTCGTTAAATTTGCGAATTTGACACGGAAAAAGCCATTTTGGGCGTGTGGGAATTTATGTGTAAGGGAACTCTTTTTGAGGTATTTTATTAATACTGGATAAGTAGTCGGTTCCCCCCATTCGGTCAACTCACCGAGGAAAAACGACTAAGGGATATAGGGGTGCGGAACTGAACCCTAACAGCCCAAACATCCCTAAGGATAAGTAGGCGAACACACTTGGTGATGAGCCAAGTATGGACGCCTTAGGAAGGCTAGGCTAGGCTCGAGTGTCACGAGCCATGCCTCCCTCCGAGCCTTCGGTCGCCCGAAAACCATGGTTGTGTTTGAAAAATAAGAATGGCTAGGCCAAGGTTCGAGTCTCACGAACCATAACCCGCCATCCGGCCCTCGAGTCTCACGAGAGGCCTACGGCTTGAGTTTCACAAGCCGGGAAAGCCCAAAACCTAGAACGGGACAAAAAGTCTCTCAATTCAGGTTCAAGCTTAATTTTAATCTATCTAAAAATGAAGCCCCTAAACGTCTTTATATAGGGGGAGGAGAGGGAAGAGGGGCGGTAGCTTGGAGTGGGCTCCAAGCATCAAGAGGAGGTGTGAGAAGAGTGGGCGCCAAGCTTCATGAGGAGGTGGAGAAGAGTGGGCGCCAAGCTTCAAGAGGAGGTGGAGAAGAGTGGGCTCCAAGCTTCAAGAGGAGGTGGAGAAGAGTGAGCGCCAAGCTTCAAGAGGAGGTGTGAGAAGAGTGGGCGCCAAGCAACCTCCCAAGTGGGCTTTGAATGGCCTTCTTCCAAGCGGGCTTCGGGCCTAGTGGGACTTGCTCTTGGGCCGATCACTTGAAGGCAAATAAAAACATCCAATGGGCTTGTCTTCATTTTGAGAGCACTGGGGCGCAACCCACATGTGTGCCCGGATGGGACACCGGCGCACGGGGCCGGGTGCCTAGATGAGGCACCGGCGTGCGGGGCCGGGTGCCAAGATGGGGCACCGGCGCCGAGAGACGTGTTGGTGAGAATCCCGGGCCCGATCACATCATGCACCCCTCCTTGAAGAGGATTCGTCCTCAAATCCTTGGAGTTGTGCATGGGGGTGGCGTGGCGAGGTGGCTAAGACGCGCAGGCCCTCGGTTGAGAAAGGGCGTCACCTCCTCCGGTTACGTCGACGTCATCAAGGGAAGCCTCGTTATCCATGATGTCTATGTCCTCATCATCATCTTCGGTGGCTAGTTCGTAAGGACCCGAGTTGTCGTCGCTCGACTCATCGCCCGAGCTAGAGTCGCTCGGACTATTGTCGGTGTTGATACTCGGGTCGGTCTCTTCTTCGAAGCTTGCGTCGCTTCCTTTTTCTCTTGATTTAGCACAAGCTCTTGGTTGACACTTGGTTCATTAGCGGCCTTGCGGGAAAGCTCGACCTCGTCGTCACTTACAAGGTCGATGAAGACGATGTCCTCTTTTCGGGATGCAATGCCGCACACCCGACAAGGTCCGGCCACGGCCTTGCTTGAAGTGATCTTCTTGGTGAACATCTTATTGGACGCCATTAGTTAACTGAAAATTACAAAGCACACACACAAGCCTCGTAAGACAAGAATTTGATCCGGGGCATGGCCATGTGCTTGGTTCTCTCTCTTTTTTTTTCTTTTTTTTTTCAAATCTCTCGGGGCTCTTTTCTCCTTGGCTGGGGTCATCCGAGCTTGCATCCAAGCTCGTGGTCCTTTTTTTTTGAAGACACAAACGACCCCTCTCTTGTGTTGAAGCTCATGAGCGCCATTTCGGTTTTAGACTTGACTATCATGTCTCGTGTCTCTTATCATCAACTCAAGTGAATTATTGTAAGCCATTCTCAAGTTTAGAGACACATAAATCACAACTCACAATATACTTTCGATGCTCGTGGTTTTGGCTTGGTTAACCTCGGGTTTAAAATTGAAAGGTCTTGGTTTAGCCCAACTTTTGGAAACCAATTCTGGCTAGGGCAAGGGCTTAATCCTTTGGAGCTATGAAGCCCCTCGGATTTGATGGGACTCAACCTTACAAGGGTGACTCCTACCCACCAATGAAGGGAAACAACAAAGTTGAGGAGTCGGGATCACTTACTTGCGTTAGGAAACGAGAGATTAGACGACGACTTAAACTTGAGGGCTCGAAACCGCCACCAACGACCCTTACGAAGGGAAGAGGGTTCACACACACTCTTTTCACAAAAATTTCAGAATTTTGGAGGGCTAAACACTTGGCTTGGACGACTAGATTCTCGGCCTAAGCTCTCGGTTTTGATGCTTGGGTTTTGGATAAACAAAGTGAGTCAAATGGCTCCTATTTATAGAGTGTGGAAGGGTAGGGACTAAAAGAAGTCGGTTGCCCTTGGATGGTGAAGAGGTGGACGACATAATGGCGGAAAGGGGAAGAGTTGCAAGCAACTCATGAACACACCCTTCTTGATGGCATCACTTAGCTTGCACACCAAGGTCAAGTGAGGAGGTGGGAGTTTTTTTTAATGGCCCTTTATGGAACTCCCACACTTGATATTTGTTGGACCCGAAAGGGTGTTCGGTTTTATGGCGCCCATGCATGACTTGGTGGCCAAGGTTCCTCATAATGTCTTCGAGATTTTCGGTTGGCATGGAATGAGGATAGACGCCATTTACTTCCCTCCTTGCTAGCTCTATTTCACGTGCATGAAAGTGGCTCAGCCCCCCCTTGGTTTTCTTGAGCTCCAAGTTTTGAAAGATTACGAAATTTTGCCTCACAGAAGACCCTCCCGTCTTAGCTTCCGCCAATTTTTTTTTCTAAGCGTTTTAAGGGTAGACTCGGGAACGAAGGGGTCTAAAGGTTGGTTGGGTCTCGAATGGCCAAAAAGGTTTAGAAGGGGTTTTGAGCACATTTGAAAGTAATCATGAAAATGTAATTTACGTATTCAAAACGTACAGAACACGCCTCGAAAGGCTCTGATACCAGATGATGTGATTCGCCTTAGGATCATACTCGATTCTGGCTCGAGGGAGTTCATGGGCTTTCTTGGAAACGTCTTGGACGAGAGCTCGGGCTCAAACTTACGAAATTTGAGCGAAATTGCAACATCTCGAACGTGTGGGAATTTTGGTGTAACAAACTCTTTTTGTGGATATTTTATTTATGTGAGATAAGTAGTCGAGCCCTCCCATTCGGTCAATTCACCGCGAGGGATCGACTAAGGGATACAAGGGGTGCGGAACCGAACGGAAGAAGAAAATAAAGAAAGTGTAATCAAAAATCCAAGTGAAGAGATGTAAAATAAGGAAAGTGTGGGTGAAATGTTGGGTAAGTGCCTTTGATTGTCAAGAGTTGTTTGGAGGAATAGTAAGAAGTGGAATCTTTGGTGAAGTTGGTGAATATTTTAGGTTGTTTGAGTCCCATTGTGAGCACCACATAGCCAAACGAATCCTTCCCTTATGAAATACCAAAAGCCCCATTACAACCCGGCCGAATGGAATTCTCTATGAGGATCTCCATTGAGCCCAAGTTCATCTTGTATTGGTATTGTTTTGACATCTCTAGGTAGAGAGATTGGTAATATTATCTTCAATGATAAAAGTAGACTTTGCACAAGGCATGAGTGGAGAGATGCATCACTTTTATGCATTAAGCCATACACACTTGAGAGTTGTGCTTTGATTACATTTCCCTAAGGTGAGGCTAGGTGGTAGCATTTCATACTTGAAGCATGCATACACATGTGATGACGTTTGATTGCTTATCTTTGGATTCATACGTGCTTGAAAATGGTTTTGACTTAGTGCTTTACTTGAAGATCATGTTGAGGTTTTGAATTCAAGTTATTGCTTGAGGACAATCAAGTTTAAGTATGGGGTATTCTGATGTCTCTCATTTTGGTAGTGTTTTTTAGGTGATTTTCCCTTGTAAATATGTGTCTTTCATTTCTTTTCTTGTGAGTTTTGTCCCTTTTTTAGCTTGGATTCCGATTTTCTATGAGATTCGGAGACTGCGAATTTTGTGTGTTTTGTAGGCATTTCGGAGCAAGAATCATGGAGATTGGAGCATCATGGTAATGGAGGAATTCAAGGATGAAAAAGGAGCCAAAATGGAGCTAACAATGAATGGGAAGAAGCCTCAAGTGAAGACGAAGAGAATGGCGAAACAATCGAGTCAATCGGAGCTAAAACGAGAGAGAACGGAGCGAAACAAGCTGAAAAATGTCTTAGGCCCGAGGTACCCAGCAAGTCGGGCCCGAGGTACCATGGTGGCCCGAGATGGTGGCCCGAGGTGTGGCAAGTCAGGCCCGAGGTTCATGAAAGACATGCCATTGGACCGAGGTTGAAACAAAGTCGGGCCCGAGGTTCTCCGTGTCGATCCATGTCGGTCGTGGCTCTAGATTCCTTTCTTTTTGGGATTTTCCTATTAATTCCCATAATTATATTTGCTTCCTTGGAGATCAAGGAGTTCTAGAAACCTTGGAGAGCAAGGAGTCTAGAAGCCTTGAAGGTCAAGGACAAGCCTTGGAGCCCAAGGAGTTTAGAAGGGAAAGCTCTATTTAAACCCTTGTAATCTCTCATTAGAGGACATCATCTATCATCACATACACTTGAGGGGGTGGACTCTTCTCCAAGGGAGGGAAGGAACCCAAGATCTAGAGGAGGATTTGGATGAATTCCTTTCCTTGGAGAGGAGAGAAACCCTTGGCTAGGGAGGCTAATCCAAACATCTAATCACTCTCAAAGGCTCAAGAAAGACTTGGAGAGCAAGGAGGAAGAAAGGAGACGAGAAGAAGAGGAATTTCGGTGAAGAAGGAGTAGATCTAGGGAAGAATTGTGAGTTTGAACTTGTTTTAATTTGCAATTTGTGGATTTGGATTTGGATCTTATGATTTCCCTTTGATTTGAATGAAATTTGGCTTTGCTTTGATTTGGATGATTGAGATTCGTTTGCCTTGTGATTTGATTGCTTGTTACTCTAAGCCTTATGGAGTAGATTCCATTGGTCTTGGGCTATGGGGGAAACCTCTAGCTAGGTTGGGTTTGAACCCCCAATTCCATAGCCTTGAGTGCTTGATCTAGGAATCCACTCTACATAGAGCTACAATTCCTCCGCGAAAGCAAGGAATCAAGAGCTTGTGATTGGCAAGAGTGAACGAAAGTAATCAATTGCCAATCACTTGAACTTGCATCGAAAGGGAAATCGATTTCCCCAGGGGCGATGTGTAGAGTGGCGGGATCGAAGGCGAACAACCTCGATCCTACGAGGATCAACACTTATTGGCTGAAATGGGGTGGAATTACCCATATCTAGTTAGAGAAAGAACCCGAAAACCCAAGACCGATCTCTCCTATTTTGCCTAGTTCGACTTACCCAAACCTCGGGCCCGACTTATAACTGTGTCGGTCCCGTGCAAACTTTCGTCTATCCATCTCGGGCCGAAGTGACCATGTCGGTCCCGAGTGGCTTCCTTTGATTTTCCTTGTTTTTAACCTTTCTTTTCCCTTTTTAAGTCTTTTTGGTGCACTCAACGCACGAACTCCCGAGTGTTCGACACCCAACCTTGTGCTACAACTAGGTTCGGTTATAAATTTAAATTTTGAGACCCTCCGATCCGGACCGATCATCTATATTTTTGTTTTCCTAATATCTATCTTATTTTCACATATTATCTATCTTTTTGAACTACATAGATTTTCCTATTTGTGAGCTAGAACGGACAATATACGCAATGTATTTTTTTATTCTATTTATGACTCAAACAACTATCTTTTAGAGTTACAAACAACCAAAAAAAAGATAAAACATTTTACCACCATTAACGAGCCTAATGAAATCAATGGACGTGAACGTACATTAGGCGGCAAATAAAATATTGAAACATTATATAACATATATATATATACACATATACACATATATATATATATATTTATGTATACACACACATACACACAATATATATTAAAGTTGTGTCCTTTTGAGCCTCCACGTTAATTCTGACCCTGCTTCGTATTAAATTAATTATAAATCGACTATATCTTAACAATCCTTTAGCTTTATTAATTTTATAATGTAAAAATTTCATATATTTTTATGTAATCTCCATATATTAATATATAATATATGTAAACATAATCTATCAAAATAATATCTATATTTATAATATATCCAAATAATATTTATCAATACAATGTATCAATACCATAATAATTATGAAATATTTAGATTTACACCTAGAAAACAATAAATAAAAGAACAAGAGTGAATTTATCTACATTGGATATATAACTTTACTTCACGGTAAAGTTATATGTTTAGAAAATGTATAACTTTATATATTTATCTATAAAAATCAGTATTAGGTAATATGGTAAAGTTAGAAATTTTTATTTTCAAGGACATCGGTACTATATTTATTTATGGAAAATTTGACGGAAAATCAAACTAAAGTTATATGATGAAGATAACTATAAAAAAATATTTTATATATTTATCTACATGGAATATACATTAGTATATATTTTAGGCTGCTTTATAAGAAAACTCAAGTATTGATATTAGGAAAAATTTATAAATGAAAAAATATGCTACTAGCAAAATTTATAAGGCAAAAACAAGGTAATTTGAATTAAATACAATAGTACTAGTAGAATATATTTTATTAGTAAGTAAAATCATCGACCAAAAAAATTAGTAAGTAAAATCAATTGTGCATGAAATCAATAACATAATGTATACGACATAATTTTAATAATTGAGACATAGTCGTACCATATTTTCTATATATATAAAACAATTTATTACTTTTACATAGTCGTCAATATTTTGGTTGGTTGTAAGATATATATATATATATATTATGTTTTATTGTTTTATCTCGACTTCAAAACTAAATAGTTTATTAATTTAATTATATATTTGTCTACAACTAAATGAATAAACTTGATACAAAAGTGCATCATAAGTGCAACTAAAAGAATGTGTATGCGTAGGTGTATATATTCTACAAAAAAAAATGTGTACATATGTTCACGTTATGCACTCGTGAATCGTGATGCACCGATTTTCAACAACAGACCGTCGAGGCGCCCCGGGCAGGTTTGCTAAGCGCCCCCATCGGTCATCCTGACCGATGCCTAAGTACCACTTATTCGTTTCACGAGGTTAATATAGTCGGTTATTTTGACCGATAAGCACCTTAAGCATTTTTTTTCTGCGCTTAGCACCTTAATTATTTGCCAAAGAGCGTCTGCTCCGTTTTCCAAATTGGTAGTAAAAGTATTTTAAAAAATGGTAGTAGAAGTATTTTAAAAGCTGTGACAATATATTGATAAGTTGGGTGTTCCTCTTTTTTAGTACTTTTTTTCTTCCGTCCCCTAATACTTTAGTTAAAGAGACGTAGATATGTCATGTGTTACATACTTACAAGTAGTTCGATACGTGTTATGCATATTAATTTGTTTGCGTTTAATCATTGATTAGTATTTAAATATTTTTTTAATTAAAAAAGATACCTATACGAAGATTACTTATTTTATAATGGATATATGAAAAAAAAAAAATGTCAAAACTTGATCGAATTGGGAAAAAAAATCCAAAGAAAACTAAAACTCCATTGGGCTAAAATGCGAAATTCTTTTAGGTTGACTTATTATACTTTTCAAATAAAAAATGTTTTTTTGAATATTCTATTATTTATTCTTTATTTTTTAATTAATATATTTATTTTTCAGTAATCATAGTATTATTTTAATTATTATAAAAAATTTGACATTCTTTATCCGACATGCCCGAACTTTCATTATTATCTATGATGGCCCGGTCTGATATGACTCATAACACAACACAAATCCGAAGTGGTCGAATCCGATCAAACCAACCTATTTGACAGGTCTAGACCTGTCAATCGGGTCGGGTCGGGTTGGTTCAGGTCGGGTCGTTCCGGGTTCGGGTCAATCAGTTTACAGGTCAACTGGGTTGTGTCGCTTCGGGCTTTCGGGTCGGGTCGAATCAATGGTTAATAAAAGATCGCTTGAAGTCATTATAATTCATATATGATTGAATAGGGATACGTTGGCAAATTTGTAGAGAAAAAAAAGTTGAAAAGAGAGAAAATAGGTGGAAAAGTTGGATAAGGGGGGTAAATTTAGAGATTGAGTAGGGGTAGGTTTGGAAGAGAGTTATTGATATAAAAGAAAAGTGAAGAAACATTTTGGCACGAAGGAAAAGGAAAGTGGACAAATATTACGGGATAGAGGGAGTATATTTTAAACTGTCAAAACTTGATTCGGCCCGATAAATTGACCTGATATGACCGACACCGGTCCAAACCCAATCCGACACCCAAAAAAGATGGGAAAATGTGTAAATTAGAGATATTATGTCCGGAACCATTTTGAGTTGAACCCGAAATTAACACGTAACCAATTATATCTGAATTTACTAGTTTGATATTACCGGATATCCAAAGAAATCCGACCCGAGATCATTAGAAAATCCAAAGTTACCCGATCCGATATCAACCAAAAACCAAACTCTTCTGAGTCAAGAACACTCGACCAAAAAGTAACTCTTAATCTTGAAGTTCATGACTAAATTTTCAGAAGCATCTCATATATACTTGTAAAAAATTCCAAAATCATTTAATAAAATAGTTTGGATACGTTAAATATATGTTTACACTCTAAAAATTTTATTTAAAAAAGTAAAAATAATGATTTTATTATAATTATATTATATAATTTAAGAGTTGCATTAGGTGAGAGGTAATGATACTAGGACAAAAATAATCATTCAATATATGGCAAACTAAAGCTCGACGCAACCTGAAGCCCGACTCAACCTGAAACCCGCCTAACCTGAAATGTAGACTACTTAAGTATTTATTGAACTGAAAACTGAATAATTAACCCGACCAAATTGATCCGGAAATCAAACTTCACCTGATTAATTGAATATCCAACACCAAATTGTTCAACCCAATCTGGTCCGATTATTAAAATATCCGAATTTAATTGAAATCCAAATGACCCGAACTCGAATTGACTTGAACCAAACCCGACCCGACCCACCCCGATTGACACCCACAAATGTATTTACTTGTTTCTCTTTTGTAATTATTGTTTCTATAATAAGAACAAACAAAATGGTTAAACGTGTGTTATGTATGTTAAGTGGTTTATGTTTAATCATTAATTCAATATTTAAATAATTCACATTAATTAAAAAATATACATATAAAAAGGATTACTTAGATTAAAATGAATACATATAGATAGTGGAGCTATTAAAACTCAACCTGAACAAATCTAAAATTGTAAGAGGTGAAATCCAACCCAAAAACTAGTGGATCAAAAGATCAAAATGAACTTGACTAACCTAATCCCGATATAGTTGACCCGAATCATTATATTTGCATATAAATAAACTATACATAAAGTATTGTATATATTTAATTAAATTTTATAAAAAGTATTTCATTATTAAATATGATTTATTAATGATATTATAATCTTAATAATATTAAAAAAAAGCTGTTATTCTTGACTAGTTCACCAACTTGAATAATAATTACATGCCATGTTATCCGACTCGTAAACCCGACCCGACCCGACCCGAAATTTCTGGGTTTCAACCCGAAAATTTGAACCCGAAACCTAGTTTGAACCCGAATCCGAACCCGGTAAACCCGAAAGTTTCTGGGTTAGGGTCGGGTCAAACCCGCTGGGTCAAGAAATCTATAAGGCGGAACACTTATTTTAGAATACACTCTAATATAATGAAATGACAGATTGACGGGTCATTGTGCACCAAAAAGTTCTAATTATATTACAATAAATAAAATTTATTTTAGGAATTTATGATATATTTTATTATGAAAATATTTAAAAATAATATTTTGTTATTATATTTTATTATTAAAATAATATTTTATTTAAATTTTGGTCAAAAAATTGATACTTGACCCGTTGAGTTGATCCGACCCGACCCGAACCCGCCCGACCCGACCCGATTGACAGGTCTAGTGGTACTCATTCGATCCGTCAAAATCCGGTCCAATCCAAAAGGTCGATTCGAATTAACCGAGCATTTAAGGGTTTCAAACTCGACCCGAAAACTGTGGGTGAAGAAAAAACTAAATTTTGATTTATTCGAAACTTTAAACTTGATTAGTTGACCTGATTTAATATATTTATAGAATATTTATAAGAGATCATAAGCAATCTTCATTGTAGCATAAATAAATTTAGAAAAATGACAAAATGGTTATGATAATTATAATCGTTACTATAATTGTAACATACAGTATCATTTAGAATGACCAAAATGTTGAAAATACATCATTTAGGATTATACAATCACTATAATCATATAGAATAAATACAACTTACAATCATAAGAGCTTATTATAATCGTTCATAATAATTTAGAATCATTATAATCATAAAAGATTGTCTAGAAATAGTTATAATTCGGTTTCAATGATTATAATAACACACTATATAATTAACTAGAATCGTTATAATTATAAGAAAACATTCATAATTTTTTGGATTCATTATAATGATAGAAGATCATTTATAATCGCTTAGATTCAACATAATCACAATCACAATTATTAAAAGATCATCTAAGATTGTTATAATCGCTATAATCATACAATGGTCATAATAATATGAAATTGTCATAATCGTTCATAGTCATTTAAAACCCTCTTAATCATAAGAGTCATTTATAATCATTGATGCTCATTATAATCCTTTAGATTTCATTGCCTATAGGTTATAGATTTCGATTCCTTCAACAATATTGGTATGAGCTTAAATTTGTAGTGACCGAATTATGTAGGTTCAATTTAAAATTCGTATATAATATTTATTTGAAAAGCGACTTTAAATTATATTGTACGATTTTGTATAAGAAATCAAATGTCGTTCTAGGAATTATAACATACATATAGAAGATTATCTAATTCAACCAAAAAATAAAAGATTATTTAATTCAAGCATTTATTATATATATCATCAGGGGAGCAATAACTTAATAATTGATGAATATCTAAGCACTTCTATACATTTTAGACTTTTAGTTTACTTTAATGGATTATATAGTTATAGTTTGATTAACCGATTTAACTTACAATTTGGTCCCTAATTAAAAAAGGCATATCAAAAGTTCGGTTGTTTTCTATTCTTTTTTCATGTCGCTAAACTTTTGGGGTTATGATAAAAAATAATAATTATTGATTAATTTATCATATTTCAAATTTAAATAAACTAATAAATTTTAAGAAGTTTATATTAAATGATTTAACATTCTCTAAATAATAGCCTTATATATATAGGTCATATTATAATATATCATATCAAATCAACTTTTAAATAGCCAAATTTTTTCTATAGAATAGTTTTATATGTTAACATTTATATTTATTTTTTACATCAAATTACAATCTTGGATTAAAAAAAAGTTCTCAATATCCAAATAATAATACTATTATCATGCTATTATTTTATCATAAAAATTCTACTAATAAAGAAAATATTATCAACCGTTTCTCGTATATGGTACGAAAAA
Organism: Polygonum maritimum; assembly: GCA_963924305.1. Lineage (NCBI taxonomy): Eukaryota > Viridiplantae > Streptophyta > Magnoliopsida > Caryophyllales > Polygonaceae > Polygonum > Polygonum maritimum. The sequence continues at coordinate 15,935,719 of OZ002736.1, read as the reverse complement.
TCAACTAATAAACACATAAAAGTATATGTCTTCTGTTTTTTTTTTCTTTGTTCAGCTAAAAAACCACTAACGTTTTTATTAGTGCTCAATATGTAGTGATTTTTTTTTCCAAATTTAAAAGAACTACAGCATAAAAAAAATTGTCCAACCACCTCAATTTTATTTACCTTTGAGTGTTCTTTGAGAGAGATATGTACGTGAAAGGGGGGAGTGTACTAATTAATGTGATTAAAGTGGAAGGTGGTGATTTCATCGGTTAAGGAAACCGATGAGTGCCTTTTTTTTCTTTTTAAAAATAAAAGGCATCGGTTGTCATAACCGAATGATAGTGTATTCGGTCATTTTAACCGATGGGAAAAACGGGGTGCGTCGAACCTGTGTCCGGGGCGCTTCTCATTACCCTTTCAACAAAGGGTTTTCTATTGTAAATAAAGTTGAGTGTTTTTTTTTTTGGTCTTTTCAAACAGTATTTTTTTGTTTTTTTCGTTGAAAGTAAATAAAGTGGAGTATAGCAATAATTAGTTTTCAGCTTTTACATTTACGGAGTACTGTTAGTAGTATTACATTTTCAAGGATTAATTAAAAGAGGAATTGCATTATAAAAGTGGAGTATTATATTTTACTAGCTGCACTTTGGGAATGCTCGATATAAATACATCATTAAGAATATAATTTGTAGTATGAGAAAATTTGGTATGTAGCCTATTTGAGGAGATTTGTGGAGCGGATAGGTGGGAATAAAAATAAAGGAGCTATCTAGTCGGTTTTCCAAAAATATCCCTGGTCAAAAAAAAAAATTACACGCGTGCCACCGTGTCCCACCTGAAATCCTGTCATCGGAAATTCTGTCATCCAAAAATCCTGTCACCGGAAGATTGAAAACAACTTGTCCCCATGCATAAAAACTTGTCATCGCTTAGAAAAACTTGTCATTGCGTAGAAAAACTTGTCATTGCGTAGAAAACTTGTCATCCCTTATGAAAAACTTGTCATCGCGTAGAAAACTTGTCATCGCTTATAAAAAAACTTGTCATAGCGTACAAAAAACTTGTCATAACGTACAAAAAAAACTTGTCATAGCGTACAAAAACGAGTCGTCGCATACAAAAACTTGTCGTCGCGTACAAAAACTTGTCATCACTCAACCTATCGTCACGTACAACTAACTTATCATCACGTACAAAACTTGTCATTACCCTAACTTGTCATCACGTATGCAACTTGTCATCCGAATTTATTAGTACGCCTATGTGGGATTTGAACCCACATTATTGTGCTTTAAGCACGTTGCTCTACCATTTGAGCTAATAGGCCATAATTATAAGCAATATATAGACAAATTTAACCATGTAAAATAAATTTAACTTGTCATCACCAAAACCCATAAACTCAAATGGTAATTATCATTAGGTACAAACATACTGTATAAAGATATACAACTATAGAATGAAGTGAACTTAGAATGTTCCCATTTGTTCAGTTTTATCATGACTAATGCTCTTTTAGCTTGTAAGCAATTATCATTAGGAACAAACATAGGAAAAGAAATTTGGTACACATTCTTACTAAGAAGATAACAAGCCTCCATTATAATTATACATTGAAGTACATTATACAAGAGTCTTGTGGCTCACCAATGAAGAATAGCCGAAAAAATTAATGCTCTCTGGAGTAGCTTTCAAGTCAATCCTGCCAAAAAAAGAAAGAGAATCCAGTGAATACCATAAGTCCACGCTACAATTCAAACTGTTGCATAATCGGATCCCACATTAGCAGATAACAACAGCACAAAGGCATTTGATTGGAAACCGGAAAGCAATGCATAATTACTACTACATCCACACCGGACCACACGATTCTGAACAAAGTATCACAATCAATCACAATTCCACCTCCTCACAAAGCTACTCAAATTCATTATCATCTTCTCTTTGTCAGCATAGCAACTAAGACTTATATATCCACAAACAAGGAACTAATTCAAATGCAGAACTCGAAAGAATAATTACTTTTCAAAACAAACAGCCAAGCAACAAGCGTAGCGATAAGAAGAAGCAGTCAGATTTCTTTAGCAAATGCCATCGCAACCAAAGACGACAATTCCAAGTCAGTGCACTACACTAACCGACAATTGGAGCAATCTGAAATCCAAACTCCGAACGAAGACAATTGGCAACCCGATCTTGGCCGACTTCTTCGTCAGTGCTTCTGAATTGAATGAACAATTCAAACGTAAACTCGACAGAGATGAACCCCCCAAACCTAACTCGAAAACCTAATCTCAATCGTACCTATTTCAACACCAAACGCAACTGCGCAATTCAGTTTCAAACGAGAGAAATTAAACAAAGGAAGAAAGTGAGGAAACCTTGGTGCCTCTCTAGCGAACGATAATGGCGCCGGGCTTGGCAACCTGGTCGCCATAGATCTTGACGCCGATCCTCTGGCCCTTGGAATCCCTACCGTTTATGGTGCTACCAGCTCCCTTCTTGTGAGCGGATTCAATGGTCAAGGGTTTGACCGGGAAAGAAAGAGAGAAAGGCGTGGTAGTAGGTGCACCGATGGATCCGAAATCGCCTCGGAGAAAAGAGGAGGAGGAGCTGGAGCGGAGTGAAAGGCCACTGAAGGAAGCGACGAGGTTGAAAGTGGCAGCCATTGCTGGCGACGAGGTTGAGAGGGAGACGGGAGAGAGAAGAGTAGGGAGGAAAAAAATGAAAGGAGAGAGAAAATAAGGAGAATTAGGGCTTATATAGCAATTAGTTACTCACCTATTTTTAAAAGGCGACTAATCTATTATATATATTTAAAACTGTTTAGAAATAAAGTCTTCTCATTGCGCCACATAGGATTTCGCCACATGGCGCTCCTATATTAGGCCACCTTGGATTTATACACGTGTCCTTTTCTTAATAAGCCACGTCATTAATATTTACTTTTTTAATTAAGCCACCTCATGTACACTTTGTCCACCTAATATACAAGTCAAATCTATAATTTTTAAAACGGAAATTTCGCCTGGTAACCCTGTGGTTAAGGCAATTTCATGTGGTACCCACTCATTTACAATATTGCACGTGGTAACCCTGTAGTTTTGACAAATTTTGCCAAATAACCTTGTCATTACTTCATAGTCTAAAATGTTAATTTTTTTTTATGATATATATTATATATATATAATGAATTTATAAAAGGTTGGATATTAAGTTGATGATATATATTTTTTATGATATTTTTTTGACAATTTTTTTTATGATATTTTTTTATATAGTCTAAAATGTTAAATTGATTTTTTTTTCTTGAGAACAAATTGTATTTAAAAATCATTCAAATTTTTCATATTTGCAAGACTTAGTAGATAAATTATTTTTCTTCTTACTAGGTAGTGTTATTATGACTAGAATATATGACAATATATATATTATCCATGTATGTATATTATGATTTTTTTCATTTTATATTCAATTGGTATAATTATATGGACTTACTACCTTATTACATG
>OZ002736.1:15756849-15932020 GCA_963924305.1 Polygonum maritimum | reverse complement strand
ATTGACAACATATGATCCTACATAAAAAATTCTATATTTTAAAATAAGTACATTAATTAATTAAAACAAATCCACCAATTATAACAGTAAACAAGAAATTAAAATTGCTAATTTGTAATAAAATTTAAAACTTTAACAATAGAATAACAATAGGGTTATTTGGCAAAATTTGTCAAAACTACAGGGTTACCACGTGAAATATTGTAAATGAGTGGGTACCACGTGAAATTGCCTTAACCACAGGGTTACCAGGTGAAATTTCCGTTTTTAAAAATAAAACCTCATATTTACATATGATTACAGATTAGATATGATTTACATTAGGTTAACCTCATATTTACATAAATTGTTTTTCAATATTATGTACAGTTCTATCTCTCCTTCTTCTCTTTGTCTTCGTCGCCAATATCGGCTCCGTTGACGGTGTAGATGAACACCATGGCCGGCTTCTCTTTTTTCAATATTATGTATAGTGAATCTTAGACCTCTCCTTCACATTACAATCACCTTCGCTCTCACATTAATTCCAAAGAGTATTTTTTTATGGTCCATTTCCTTTACTACGAACTACGAAGGTTGAACCAATTTAAAGTTAGGGAAATTTCTTTTGGTGCCCTTGTGGTTTTGACAATTCCTTTTGGCACCCTAGAAAAAAAGTTATTCCTTTTGGTACCCTTATGGTTTATACATTTTCCTTTTCATAGCCAAAACTCTATTTTAACTCATTTTTCATCCAAAAAAATATTTTTCATTTAAAATTTAAATACAAACGAATTTACTTTTTCTTACAAAATGCTACAATTTGTAGACTATATAATATACAATTATTTTTAGATTATATTTCAACAACCTTAATTTTTTGGGGGATTAATTTGACCATTCTCAATTTAATAAATCATATAAAATACTACTAAGCAAATTCACAAATCTCAAAACTCAATATATTTTGGACCATTCTCAATATATTTTTGATAACATGTATATGTGATATTAATCAATTACAAATCCAAAACTCATTAGTTTTAAATATTCAAAGTTCACAAGTTGATTTTTTGATGGAAAATATTTTATTTAAATTTTATTTATTCAAATATTTTCATAGCAAATTCGTTTTAATTTAAATTTTAAATGAAAAATATTTTTTTTGGATGAAAATAGGTTAAAATAGAGTTTTGACTATGAAAAGGAAAATGTATAAACCATAGGGGTACCAAAAGGAATAACTTTTTTCCTAGGGCACCAAAATGAATTGTCAAAACCACAAGGGTACCAAAAGGAATTTCCCTTAAAGTTATTTCTTTTGATCAAAAAAAATTTAAAGTTATTTCTTTAATTAATTTTGTTTGAATTGTTTTTAAGTGCAATATACCAATGAAGGAGAATTGAGCTTAATTGTGAATGAGATTGAGCTGAATCGTGAGGGGATGCACTTTATGTTCTGAGGTAGGTGGGCTTATTTAATAATAACGCATGACAACAGAATAGCCTGAATTGTGAGCCAAACCCAAACGGAAACAGAGGATCGTATCATCGTAATTTTCGTCTCCGACGTTTACCGGAAATAGCCTGAATTAGGCTTCTGATGGTAATTTTGTTTAAATTGTTAAAGAGTGTTTATTATTATTAAAATTGTAAAAAGAAAAACTTTTTCAAATTAAAAATGGATTTCTAAGTCTTTCCATATCTATAACCATTATTATTTGGTGAATCTTTTGTTCAAACTAGCTGAAGACCCGTACCACGTACGGGTAATGATCATTTTTTTTGTTAAATTGTGTATCTACTATAATCTATACTATATATTGATTCTTATATATAAATAGATTAAAATGGGAATTGAAAAGTTAAGTTAATTAATATGTATCTTTTATAGAAGGAACTTTTAAAGATATATAATATTGTTTCAAAGATAGATATTAGATGAGTAAGAAAAAGGATAAAATTAAAGGTTAGATAATTAAAGAAGTTTTAAAAGATAAATAATATGCCTTTAAAGATAGATATTTGATGGGTAAGAAAAAAGATAAAGTTAAAGATTAGATAATTTGAAAAAATAAAACATATAAAATTGTTAATCAAGTGGGGCCAGAATTAACGTGGAGGCTCGAAATTCTCCGGCTTTAATATATAGTATAGATAGATTGGTTACGGTAAATACAACTAAATTAATTTGGGTAGTTTATGTATCCTTCTATATAGGAATAATTGGTAATTTTGTTTCCGATATTTAAGATTAGATCATTACTACTATTGTTTTGCAAAAATTGTTATACATTTACATTTTCTAAATTGATTAATTTCTAAGTCTATCCATATCTACAACCGTTATTATTTTGGTGAATCTTTTGTTCAAATTGGTTACGGTAAATTATAGATAATTTTTATTGGTTAGTTTATATATCCTTCTATATAGGAGGGAAAAAATAATTCTTTGCTAAAAATACTTTTGTTTCCGATAATTAAGATCATCACTGTTGTTTTTCTAAGATCTCTCTCTTTCATTGTTCTAACTTCCACTCCTAAGTTTTTAAAAAATATTATTTTCGTTCCATAAATATATTATATTATTATTGTAAAAAATAACTTATACTATATACTCAATTGATGTAATCACAACCTCGATCTTCTTTTTATTTATATGAAGATTATACAAAGACATATCTTTCTCTATTCATATAAGTCCAAAGAACTCCAATTTCTATAATTAATTTTTTCGTTAACTTTAATATAATATATAATTTCATTTCCGACATTAATAATCAAAATAACTCATAAACATATTTATATTACTAAGGTTAAATTTCTTTAGAAATCTTTGACAAAAAAATTTAAAAACAATATGATACTCTTAAAAGTTCCAAATTTAGTTAGCCAAATCTTGCCAAAACCAAATTGTAATCATTAAAATAGATATTTTCAAATATTTCAAAATAAATAAAAGATATGACATGATATGATCAATTCTTTCCAATTTAAATAATTGTCAACAGATTTGAATTACAATTTAAAATCGATCAATAGGATAATAACAAAAACTAAATTATTTTTTAAGCATTTTGAGATACCATTTTAACATTATCAGTAAAAAATTAGTTGCATAAAATATTTTTCAAATTTTAAAAATTTAAAATCGCACCAGTTGGCGGCTCATCTTTTTGTTCCAAATAAATATTTATTGCATTTCATTATATGTAATTCTATCTCTTGACGTAGTCTTTTTATTTTATATTCTTTTTTTAGGTATGTTAAAATTTATATATACTCACCAATCTTCAATCTAACAAATGAATAATTTGTAAAACGAATTTTCTACCTATGTCCTAATAAGCATCTTTTTTTGGTTGGACATAAGATAAGTATCTTAAATTAGAAATATTTATTATTTTTATTTATTTAAGGATTTGATTTTTTTTGTGATGACTTATACATTTTCCTTTTAGGATTTTAGTTTCCAAAATTAGAAAGGTATCATATGACCTAGGACTAGAAACACTATTTCTAAAATGCAGATCTATTCAACGCGGTCTAATAAGATGCATTTATAACGGAGATATTATTTCGAGTTGAAACATATACAGAAGTTCGAGTAATTCGTTTGTGGAAGTCTAAGAAGAAAGATAATCCAAAGATCATTTTATATGTACAAGATCGATTCAATTTTACTATCAAGTCATTAATGTATCCTACTTTCAACGAAAAACAAAGTCCGCAATATAGTATATAGTTTTAGAAAAAATTATCCAAATAAGCACGTTACTACGAAACCAATATCGATTAAAATACAAAAAACATAAAGTAACTAAATCTTAACAAAATCCGCGAAACTTCACTAGTTACTCTCAAAATGTAGAAAAAGGGGTTCCACCACCCCCTTCCCTCTTGCAGTATTTCATCTGTTCTTTGGTGGAAGCGCATTTGGTGGTGAGCTAACATAGCATTCTTATTTGTAAGTTGAATCTGAAATAATTTGGATGTTGACATATGGCCTTTTTTTGCAGGTGGTGGTAGCAGCAGAGGTCGAAGGTAGAGAAGAGGAAAAGATGTGATCCATCCTATGAAGATCTCAGTGGATGATCTTTACAATGAGACTACTAAGAAACTCTCCCTTTCCTGTATCATGGTGTGCTCAAAGTGCAGAGGGTAAGTCAGTGGCGGACCCAGGAATATTTGTCAGAGGGGGCATAATAGCAATTAGTAATACGATGAGATAAAAATATTGACATTTATTACTATTAATAGTAAAATATTTTAAAATATATATAATAAAAGAATAATTTCAATAATAAATAAATACAACCATTCTTCTTCCAACGTAAGTAATCAATTTTTTTATGTACATATAGCTTGTTAATATACAAAAAAAATGCTATATAATATTAAGAGAGAATGATGGAAAAAAATATTGGTAAAAGTTTGAACTCCGGGGATATAAACAACAAACTATCCATAATCAATTGGGATAACTTCATTTTATAATGCTTCCGTTTTACAATAGTTTTCCATAGAGACATTTGTACATATATTAAGAAAATTTTCTCAAAACTACCCATATCAATGTAATTAATGTAAAGAAGCATATACAACGGTATGAATTATTATAAAGTTAATAATGAAAAAGAATGATAAACAATGTGAAAATAAACAAGTATTGTAAATAAATTTATTTCCTCTGTCCCATTTTGTTTGTCCATCTTTGTTCCATCGTCCTAAAATGTTTGTCCTCTTTCCATTTATATAAACAATTTCTTACAATATTACCCTCCTTTACCCATTTTTTCTACTATTTTAGACAATTTGTATTGTAGGACAAACAATATGAGACGGGGAAGCGCTTGTCGCATCACCTCACTGGTTGAACACTCATGGTAGTACCATGAGGTCTCGGGTTCGAGACTCCAGGGCGGCGGTTTGCCCTATTTCCTTTAGAGCTGGTCTGTAACCAGTTCTCATCCCTTGTGGATGCTCTAGGCGAGCCCAAGTAGTACTTGTGACGACCCTAATCCTTACCTTATCAAAAAAAAAAAAAAAAAAAATGAGACGGGGAAAGTATTGCATTTACAACTATTACGAAACGGAGTAGAAATTCGATCTATATAATAATAATACTAATATAAAATCCCAGTGGGGGGCAAGTGCCCCCACTGGGCTTATGCTCGGTCCGCAAGTAACCAATGTGCCCCCGAAATTGTGTTTTATGTTCTTTGTTGTTAGGTTTTTAATATACCTTCATTTTCGCATGTGTCTAATTATAAAATTATAAAATAATATGGTAAAAATAATATGGTATTAAATTATCAAATAATTTACGTATAATTATAAAATAATTATAAAATAATTTAAGTATTAAATTTTCACAACTAAAAATTATAAAATAATATGGTTTTGTTATGTCCTCCCAAATCCGATTTAGGGCCGAAGGAGTGCAAGTGTACGTATAATTTACGTACAAATGATTTAGGGTAATTACAAAAAAATTACTACAGTGTTTAGATTTTTTTTAATTTGAAGATTTAGATAAGATCAAATCTATATTTGTTGGCAAATTCGATCTCACTTTTTCCTCTACATTTTAAAATAGTATATGTCCTATTTTTTCCCCAAAGAACATTGTTCTACTTTCTACGATTACAACCGAAAATCTAGAATAACGAAGATTTGAGAGATATTTTAAATACTAGTTGCACCCGTCGTGTCATTCACGACTTGTGTTTTATAATTTTTTGAATATATCATAAGTAGAATCATAGTGTGAAAACGTATAATAAGCAATTTGCCATAATTTAATTTCATCGAATATTTGGAGTAATTAATCGTTATATAATCAATTAAGAGTATTTTGTTATGCAAATCACGTACTTATATTATATAGTCAATAACATACATTATTTTGCAAATTATATTTACTTGTATTTTAGTATGCTAATCACCAACTTGATATAAGCAAATTAAACATGTAGTTGTTTTATTCATAATATTTAATGAATAATTTTTGCCTCTATATGCATAAATAAACCAAAAAATATATATTATTAAAATATACGGAGTAGTATATTTTCAACAATCAAGATATTCGATCAATTATAAACATATATACATTAAAATTTAAAATTTTAATTCTTATCTAATGTTGACGACAATATAAAATATATTTTATATTAAAAAACTTAAATACCACATTGGACGATCATTATCAATGTGGACGATCAAGATAAATATATAATATTTTTTTATTATCTAATCTTAAAAACTGTCTTTCAAGATAAAAAAATATAGTTTACATTAAAATATATAATATATTCTGCCAAAATTAATTCGTATCTAATGTTGGAACATCAAGTCATAGAAAGTAATGCTTGGGTTTTTCTACATGTCTTGTTTTTTTTTTGGTCAAGATTTCTTGTTAAGATTCAAGATTTCTTTTCTCGCAAGTAATATTCCGTTCCTTAACAAGTATAAATTTGTTGCCCATATAAACATTATTTTAATCCCCAACTTTTATCATAGAGGGTATATAACCAACACTTTTGAGGCTACCAATTTTAAGCCTAACTAAAGCCGAATATATATTTAATCTAGTTAACGTTTTGGTCAAACCCTATTAATTAACTCTAATTCCGTCTTGCTTGTGCGCCGTCCCCTATCAAACTTGTACCAAACTCCTCAGAAGCCTCTTCTTCTTCAAACTCCTTTGTACGTACGTTCGTCTTCAAAACTCCATTCCCTCTTCAAGCTTTGGGCTTCTTCAATCCTCGTTCTTTGTTCTCCTTCTGGGCACATCGTCATTGTCATGAGCGTTAGGGTGGGTCCAGTGTCGTTCCACTCTCTCCATCGCTGCAACTCTCGTTGTCCTACGGTTCCGTCGTCCGTATACAGCGCGCCGGAAATCCATTTGTTCGATTTATTAGCTTCTCCGTGTTCTCCAGGAAACTTCGTCCAAGGTAAGTCGATTTTCGACTTGCTCAGTTCTATTCTAGCCTGTTAGGGTTGCGTGGTAGTTATGGGATTGGTTTTGGGAACTAGTCCCGATCGATCTTTTAAAATGTTTTGATATGTGTGATATGTGTAAATGATTTTGGAAACCTGTTTTTAAAAGTTGTTATCTATATACGCATATTTTTGTCGTTGTTTTCTCTATGTTGGGCAGCGCTCCAGTGGAGGCTGATTGTGGATGGTTGTGATGGGATGGACGGTTGGAATGAGGATGGATGGTTTATTGTGGATGGTTGTGATGGGATGGACGGTTGTCGCTTGCAGTGTTGATGCAGAGCTGCAGCATAGGTAGAGTAAGGTATGTGGTGTTGATGCAGTGCCCATAACATAGGTAGAGCCTCTGATTGCGTGTTTTGTGTGGAATCGATTGAGTGACTAACTGGACCTAGGACTGGACTAGAGATATGTGTGTGATTGCGGACTTGTTTGCTGACCTTAGTAAAACTGTTTTGAAACGTCTCGTAACTTCCATGTTGATTCTGACTTGATAGGATAGGATCTGACCCCTCGGGGAACTATTTTTCAATCCAGGTAATCAGGATCACGTGACCGAGCCCTCGGCGAAACGGTGGTGCGGAGCAGTAACGCGCGTGTCATAGTGTTGGGATTGGGTGTTATTATATTGCTAGTTTTATCATTAATTGACTTGAATTATATTAAGTGCACTTGCAGATGTTTGTCTTTTAGGATGAGTTTGAGATTTGAGTATCTGAATGTGGAGTGGTTCTTGGGGATTAGTACATGTCAATTTGTTTTACAATATAACTGTTATTTCATTGAAATACAAGTTGGATGTTTTCTATGTTTTCTCGCCCTGCCCGCGTTGCAAGATCTGAATGTCTGTTGTCGAACTAGCTTGGTAGTGCCTCGTGAGGCCTACTACCGAGTAACGCCCTGTCCAAAAGACGGGGTGTTACAAATTGGTATCAGAGCCAGGTTGGCAATAAGGGCACTTGGAGCTGACCAACGAGTGTACACGAGGTCCAACTTGAACTAAAACCGGCCGGTGTTTTCAAACGTTTTCATTGGGGTAGTCATATCGCATTTAGGTGGGGTATGTGACACGTCGCGACTCCGCCACCATCAGTCGAAGGATCTCACGTTGTTTAGTAAGTTAAGTGTAAATTCCTAGCTTAAGTTTGGAGAAGGATGGTTCAATCGTGTAATTTTGGTGCTATGGAAGCCATGTCGTTGCCTATCAAGAGTGCAGTGGACACTTAGAGCTGTGTGTTCTCCAGAGATTGTTCTGCTAGGATTAACGGAATTGGTCTGTCCAACATTTGAGGTGTGGAATCCAATAGGAGAAAGGAGGATGTGATCATCATAGAAAAGCATTCGTGTGTATTGTAGCGGTTTTCACTTAAGCGTTGAAGTTTGAGTTGTAGTATTGGCAAACTTTAGCTGAGAATGTTAAATGAAGAAGGAAGGTCATTATTTAGAGAATGAAAAATTGTCTTTCATGAGGACGATCTTGAGTATAGAGTATAGAACAAATTGGAGTTGTCTATAACCATATGTAGTCTAACTGACTTGAGGAATGATTGTAGGCAAGTATAATAGAGGTTAAGGCTAAGCACACGTCAAGACTGACCAAACATTGGTGACTAATGTAGAATCGAGCTAAGGCGAGTAGAAGATTGGAAGAGTTAGAACCATTACTTCAGATCATTTTCATTGAGTGATTGAGATGGTTGAATTCGTGAGTTACCTTGATAAAGAGAATAGGCGTGATGTGGATATAGTCTGAGCTGAGCGCGTAAGTAGACTCCGATGTATTGTGGGTTTATTGAATCTTAGCGAGAGATTGCTTATGGAAAGAGAAATCCATAGCGTCTAACTTAGGGAAGGAGGTTTGGAATGGAAGCATAACCAAATGGGATCTGAAGACCGAAAAAAAAAACCTCTTTCGTAATTGTCGGAGTTCAATAAAATATGAGGGTCGATGAGGAACAACATGCCTAGATAGTCAACTAAGGTTATGAGTCACTGTTGGATGCTTTAGATGGAGACCTCCACAGTTAGAGCAAGACCAAAAGTTTGCTGAAGATGTAGATGAGTTGTGTCTATGACGGTCTAGTACGCAGTCAGAGATTCACCCGCCTGAAAAGTGCAAAACAAGAAGATTCGGGATATAAGGAGATATAAGAAGACGACATGATATCGCTTTCATTGAAGGTCTTGTGGAGACGTTTGCTTATATGGGAATTCCTTGAGTTATCATCAAATGGATTTTGCTAGAGATTTTCACCGTGTAAGCTAGCATGGAAAGATTCGGAGTACCGTCAGATCATCTAGACAAAGTGTTAAGTTATAATTTTGGGTGTAGGAACCTTACAACTGGATCAAAAGTCATATGGTTTTGAGATGGGATCCATGAGGGGCTGAGTACCTAGGTTGGATAGTGGGAACTCATTCCTACACAGACAAGTATACAAGGATGGTAGGTGACATCAATGAAGGTCATCTAAGCATGGCTTACGCTAGTTACTTCGGACAGACTTCATGGACCAAGTAAGGTGTGGTCGTTCGGGATACTTCAGTTGTGCGTAAAAATCAGTTGAGGATGTTCCATGAGGGATTAAAACAACTAAAAGTCCAATAAGGAGTAGGTCTTACTAATGACTTTAGAGTCGAGGATTAAATTGGTCATGTCGGTTTCTTTGTGCCTGGACAAAATCACGACACTAGAGTTGAATATTCAACTCCATGAGAGGTTATATTTGGGTCATAAGGAAAAGGGTTAAGATAAGAAGATCATGTATGGACGGGCAATCATTAGGATTGAGAACAGATTGTCTCGGAACAAAGCCTCTACAAGTGTAATATGTCTACAGATTTTTGTCAAAGGACTATTTATTTGTAGTTGAATATTTAAGAAGAGAAAGTTTGCAAGATAGTCGAGTAAGATGAGATCACTGTGAGTGTTGTAAAGGATGTGATGAAGATTAACTCATGGGGACAAGTTTTTGAATAGGAGTTGGTATCGACTAAATTGGACCGATCGTAGGGGTCGTTTTCAAGGATATCTCTGGTTATTCCTGAGCTAGGAAGAGTGAGTTTTGTTTTGGAGACTGCATGGTAGAGTACACGACACCGTTTTGAGCAAGGCTTGCGAAGTAGGATTTTAGAGGCCTAAGGAGTCTGTTGGGAGTAGATGACTCAAGTGAAGGAAAGGAGAGATGTGCTAGAGAGAATTGATATTGCAACATGTTAGAAGTACCTTTAGCACCGTAAATAAGTCAAGATGCTTATGGAGTTAAAATGGTGTGGTTTGTGGGGCATAAGGAAAGCTTCTACTGTTGGGTACCATTGACTAGTTGAGTGCGAATAAGGAAATTGGTTGAAAAGCAAGTTATTAGAAGAATTGCGACTAGTTGAAAGATAGATGACCAATATGCCAAACTGCCAGTATTGCAAGATTGTAAGGTGCCTTAAGCTTTAGGTAGACTGCTCGACGAAGGAACTTTGAAATCACTTATGTTTCTAAAGATATAAAGTTATAGGATCCACTACGAGGGCGATTCTTAAAATGTGTTATCCAGATTTAGAGACAAAAGACTTGGTTGGAAATGCTAGTCATTTATCACATAGGGAAGACGAATGTGGTTGCTAATGCCCTTAGTAGGAAATGTCTCATGAGTGTAAGTGGACTTGTTTACCTACTCATTGGGGGTTGTAAGGTAGAAGTGCATATTCAAAGGTTCTAGAGAAGCTTGAGAATTATGGAGTGTCAGTCAATCTTACAGAAAGAGATGTAGTAGGAGAGGAGAAGATGCTCTATGAGTCGGGAGTTGAAATAGAGATTGACGTATAAAGAGGTAGTTAACCTCCTGAGCGAGAGGATGGGAACCTAAAATTTCATGAGTGGATTTTGTTTGAAATGAGATCAGATATTGAGACAATATTAATGGTTGGATGCTCTAACCACTTCCTATTCTACAGTGAAAGTGGAAGGACATGATTTTCCATAAAGAATTTGTTACCAGGTTAAAGATTGACAAAGGTCACAATGCTATCCGGGTAGTGGTGGAACAAAAAGTTCTTACTTCCTGTCTAATAGAGGGAGTTGGCTAGTGGTCAAGTTAGTAGAGTTGTTCTTGAGTGAGGTTGTTCGACTGCGTGGAGTGTCAAAGACAATTGTGTCAAATCGATATGGTTGTTTCACTTTGAGATTTTTGGCAACAAATGCATGAGACATTGGGCATGCGATTGCACTAGCTTTATTGTTGCTTGCCATCCGTAGTTAGATGGCCTGTCGAAAAGGTCGATTTAGATCTTAGAGGATATGTCGAGGTCTAAGTGTTGGATTGGAGAAGTCATTGGAAGAGATTCAAATGGACTTTTATGAGGCTTTGTAAGACCATTAGTTTAAGACCACATTGTGTCTGAATGAGCCAGCTGAGGTCGTCGGAGTAGGGCCACAGATGATTGAGGAGACGGTGGGGAAGTTCTACGCGGATAGGCGGCGATCGACGACCATTGAAGTTTGAGGTAGGCGCACATGTTTGGCTGAGAGTGTCGCCTACTAGAGGAGTTCGGAGGTTCGGAGTGAAGGGGAAGTTGAGTCCTCGATACATTATTATTGGCCCGTTTGAGATTGTGGAGCGAGTGGGCGAGTTAGCTTACAGGTTAGTGTTGCCGCCAACATTGAAGGGGGTTCACCCCGTGTTTCATGCTTCGTAGCTGAGGTAATACATAGCCGATTCTATTCATAAACTTAACTACGAGGAGTGGGTAGTCGAGACGGATCACACCATCACAAAGCAGCCGTTGAAGGTTGTGGGCAGGTGTAGGAAGAAGCTGTGAAACAAGTAGAGTCTCCCCGTTTTGATTCAGGGGTTTCGACGAGGTGAGGAGGGGGTGACGTGGGAGACCGAGGCGAGAATGAGTGAGAGTTATCCCAAGTTGTTATGTAGTTGTTACAGGCCTTCCAAGGTGGAGAGTGATAGTGTAGCTCTTAGGGGATGGACTTGTGACTCGGTTGATTGTTTGACCTTGTTTGACTTGGTTGACCCTTGCACTATGCGAGTTTGGGTGTTCATGTGTGTGTGTGTGTGTGATATTAGTGTTTGTGTTCTTATTCGCCGTTCGATTTAGGTTCGAGGACGAACCTCCTTAAGGGGGAGAGGTTGTGAGACCTCGAGTTTCGTATAGGTTCGGTTTTCGCATCCATTAGTTCTCGTTCGCTCTTCAAGTAAGTTTCGGGACGAAACTTTCTTAAGGGGTGTAGTATGTAATGCTCGGGTTTTTCTGCATGTCTCGTTAAGATTCAAGATTTCTTTCCTCGCAAGTATTCCGTTCCTTAACAAGTATAAATTTGTTGCCCATATAAACATTATTTTAATCCCCAACTTTTATCATAGAGGGTATATAACCAACACTTTTGAGGCTACCAATTTTAAGCCTAACTAAAGCCGAATATATATTTAATCTAGTTAACGTTTTGGTCAAACCCTATTAATTAACTCTAATTCCGTCTTGCTTGTGTGCCGTCCCCTATCAAACTTGTACCAAACTCCTCAGAAGCCTCTTCTTCTTCAAACTCCTTTGTACGTACGTTCGTCTTCAAAACTCCATTCCCTCTTCAAGCTTTGGGCTTCTTCAATCCTCGTTCTTTGTTCTCCTTCTGGGCACATCGTCATTGTCATGAGCGTTAGGGTGGGTCCAGTGTCGTTCCACTCTCTCCATCGCTGCAACTCTCGTTGTCCTACGGTTCCGTCGTCCGTATACAGCGCGCCGGAAATCCATTTGTTCGATTTATTAGCTTCTCCGTGTTCTCCAGGAAACTTCGTCCAAGGTAAGTCGATTTTCGACTTGCTCAGTTCTATTCTAGCCTGTTAGGGTTGCGTGGTAGTTATGGGATTGGTTTTGGGAACTAGTCCCGATCGATCTTTTAAAATGTTTTGATATGTGTGATATGTGTAAATGATTTTGGAAACCTGTTTTTAAAAGTTGTTATCTATATACGCATATTTTTGTCGTTGTTTTCTCTATGTTGGGCAGCGCTCCAGTGGAGGCTGATTGTGGATGGTTGTGATGGGATGGACGGTTGGAATGAGGATGGATGGTTTATTGTGGATGGTTGTGATGGGATGGACGGTTGTCGCTTGCAGTGTTGATGCAGAGCTGCAGCATAGGTAGAGTAAGGTATGTGGTGTTGATGCAGTGCCCATAACATAGGTAGAGCCTCTGATTGCGTGTTTTGTGTGGAATCGATTGAGTGACTAACTGGACCTAGGACTGGACTAGAGATATGTGTGTGATTGCGGACTTGTTTGCTGACCTTAGTAAAACTGTTTTGAAACGTCTCGTAACTTCCATGTTGATTCTGACTTGATAGGATAGGATCTGACCCCTCGGGGAACTATTTTTCAATCCAGGTAATCAGGATCACGTGACCGAGCCCTCGGCGAAACGGTGGTGCGGAGCAGTAACGCGCGTGTCATAGTGTTGGGATTGGGTGTTATTATATTGCTAGTTTTATCATTAATTGACTTGAATTATATTAAGTGCACTTGCAGATGTTTGTCTTTTAGGATGAGTTTGAGATTTGAGTATCTGAATGTGGAGTGGTTCTTGGGGATTAGTACATGTCAATTTGTTTTACAATATAACTGTTATTTCATTGAAATACAAGTTGGATGTTTTCTATGTTTTCTCGCCCTGCCCGCGTTGCAAGATCTGAATGTCTGTTGTCGAACTAGCTTGGTAGTGCCTCGTGAGGCCTACTACCGAGTAACGCCCTGTCCAAAAGACGGGGTGTTACAGTTTACATTAAAATATATAATTTATTCTGCCAAAATTAATTCGTATCTAATGTTGGAACATCAAGTCATAAAAATTAATTATTATTATAAAAATTTAATAAGAATTATATTAAATTATAATTCTTATCATACCAAATTTTAATAAAAAAATTAGTTCAATATCTTATCAAACTTTGAAAATTTGATTATATATTTTTACATAAATAGATAAATAGTAATTTAATCAGATTAGTTGAAATAAAATAAATAAAACCTTTTTTTATTAAATATGCGGTGAGACCATTAGGATTTTGATAATAAGTAAGATTTTCATAAATAAAAGTTAGTCCTTGCTTTCCTTGACATATATTTTTACATCGTTTGGCGCGCTAAACTCTTCCAAGTAAGTGGATCAACTAATTCCTCATGTACTGTGACCATCGCCGTGAAAGAGCTAATGCAATTTTGCAAAAGCGGTCCCGACGCTTGTTGGTGAGTTCACTCAAACTAAAGTATAAACCGAATACTCAGACAATATATATGTTAGTATTTTTTATTTCTTAAAATTTAACGTACCTATGAAACATCCCTCAACCTTCAACTCGAAATTGAACCGTACTTATGATCAATTCTTAAAATTATTTTAAGGAAAATAAAATCAAAGATAGAAAGTATGGATTTAAAGATAAAATTAAAGATAGATTGGCTTTACAGATAAAGTTGAGAGTTAGATAATTAAGGAAAATAAAAGATATAAGGTTGTTATTATCTATTTGAATTGAAAAAAAATTATAATTAAGCGGGGTCAAAATCAATGTGGTGACTTGAAATCGGTCGGCATTTATAGTATATATTGATTTTTTCAAAATATTTCCATCTTTATTATTTATGCTTATCATTTATTTAGATTACATTAGATATTTTTACAGGCCATTAATAATATTGTAAAATTATTTAAGAATTATCACATATATCATGAATAAGTTAATTTCTTTAATATGAGAAAAAAACAATATATGTTATAAAAGCCGGTCGTTTTCGAGCCATCACGTTGATTCTGGCTGAGCTTGATTTTTTTTCCAACTCAAAAGATAATATCTATCTTTTATTTTCATTAATTATCTAATCATTAATTTTATCTTTAAAGTCATACTATCTATCTTTAATTTTATTATCCTTCAATAATTTTATCTTTAATTTTATTCTATAAAAATATTGAGCAAAATTAACTGGGAAACTTATTAACAGGTTAAGCCCCACTGAATATTAACAAAATTAATTTTAATTTATATCTTTAATGTTTCTTATTAATTATGTTTTGTTGAACTACATAGATTTTCCTATTTGTGAGCTAGAACGGACAATATACGCGATGTATTTTTTTATTCTATTTATGACTCAAACAACTATCATTTAGAGTTAGAAACAACCAAAAAAAAGCTAAAACATTTTACCACCATTAACGAGCCTAATGAAATCACTAGACGTAAACGTACATTAGGCGGCGAATAAGATATATATATATACACACACACAACATATTAAAGTTGTGTCCTTTTGAGCCTTCATGTTAATTTTGACTCCGCTTCGTATTAAATTAATTATAAATCGACTATATTTTAACAATCCTTTATCTTTATTAATTTTATAATATAAAATTTTCATATTTTTATATAATCTCTATATATTAATATATCAAAATAATATATGTAAACATAATCTATCAAAATAATATCTATATTTATAATCTATCCAAGTAATATTTATCAATATAATGTATCAATACCATACGAATTATGAATTATTTAGATTTACACCTAGAAATCAATAAATAAAAGAACATGAATGAATTTATCTACATTGAATATATAACTTTACTTCACGGTAAAGTTATATGTATCGAAAATGTATAACTCTATATATTTATCTATAAAAATCGGTATTAGGTAATATGGTAAAGTTAGAAATTTTTATTTTCAAGGACATCGGTACTATATTTATTTATGGAAAATTTGATGGAAAATCAAACTAAAGTTATATGATGAAGATAGCTATAAAAAATATTTTATATGTTTATGTACATGGCATACATGAGTATATATTTTAGGCTGATTTATAAGAAAACTCAAGTATTGATATTAGGAAAAAATTATAAATGAAAAAATATGCTACGAGCAAAATTTATAAGGCAAAAACAAGGTAATTTGAATTAAGTAGAATAGTACTATTAGAATATATTTTATTAGTAAGTAAAATTACTTGTGCATAAAATCAATAACACAATGTATATAAAATAGTTTTAATATTTGAGACATAGTCGTACGCGATACGACGAGTTAAGTTAGTCAGTCATAATTTCTATATAAAACAATTTATTAGTTTTACATAGTCGTCAATATTTTAGTTGGAATATATATATATTATGTTTTATTGTTTTATCTCGACTTCAAACAATTTTATTGTAATAAAAAAACTAAATAGTTTATTTATTTAATTATATATTTGTCTACAACTAAATGAATAAACTTGATACAAAAGTGCATCATAAGTGCAACTAAAAGAATGTGTATGTGTAGGTATATATATTCTACCAAAAAAAATACGTGTACATATGATTTCTACTGACATTGTGTCTTTTTACAGGCTGCTGATCCTAATGACGGACAAGTTGTTCTCAATCTAGAACAAATTTGTGCTCAGTTACTACTAGCTAGGCTTGGCCAGAAAAGCTTGGTTGTCCAATAACCATAAGATTGAGGAGATTAGGAGGCAAATAAGAAAGTAGTTGATGCAGCACTCCAATCTTGTTTAGACAGGAGTATCCCCTCTGTGACTCTATGATATGCAAACGTAGTTGCTTACAATAGTCTCGCACCCTCAGAAAATCTAAAAGCTACCAAAGCAGTCTGTATTTTGTATTCTACGGTTTCTGATGAGCTCAATATTGCCTCGATTTTATCTATCGGATATACTCCTTGCTCTCTTAACTTTAGGTGCCTGTATTTTTGATTTTAACACAATTATTTTGTTGAAAATGTGTGACAGGATCTTGGTAATGCAGACTGCTGATGCAAACTAGTACTAAATTGAACAATGGGTATAATTTCGTTGGTATTTCCTAACCTGGGGGATGTCCAGGTACTTGCTTTTGTCAAGTTACTTGCTTTTATCCAGGTCACTTATGCTTGTGTCCTGACTATTTTGCTTGGCTGACTGAGTCTTAATGATGTTAAAGATTTTGGTATTGGATTTGTTTATCTTTGGGTCTTATTTGTTTCAAAGTTTTTATGTTTAGAAATTGGTCGTGGAGCATTATTCTTGGTCAGATCTATTCTTGTTTTTACTACTTCTCGTTTGTAATATTTAGAGCCCAAAAAATAGACATGCTAAATCAGTTTCATAATATTGTGGTTTTTCTCAATTCACACAAGTTTTCTGACAAGTTTGAAATGCTAAGAGAGATAATTTGATTTGGATTTTCAATGTGCTTTAATTTAATTAATGTCGCTTTTTTCAATGATTGTTTGTCAATGGATTTCTCATTTTGTCATAGAGTAATCATTTATGTCAATGTGGTATTTTTAGGAAGTATTGGTGTTAAGTACTTGAATTTGGGACTTGTATTATGAAAATTATTGTTGTGCTTAAAAACCATTCTATCGTGAAACACAGGGAGTAAGATTTACTTGCTTTAGCAACATAGAACATTTTGAATTCTCGATGTAATATATTTTTAATTAAATTACATTATTTTTCATAAAATACAACATTTAATTGTAACATTGAATGCATTATCTTTGAGCATCCAAACATGCACTTACAATATAAGTCAAAAATCTTTTTTTGGCCTGTGGATGCCGGCCTTACTTTATTGCATGATGCTCGGGGAAAGGCTATCTCGTGCATTGTTAGTATGTTGCCCAGTACTTTAGTTTTCTCTTGAAGAGGAGTCCTCTTCGTTCGACCAAAAATAAAAATATATTTTTTTGGCTAAAATTATAAAAGTCAAGAGTTTGGACCAAATGCTGAATAAAAATTATGTGCAAATATATATGAAGCAAGAATGTATCATAAATCATTAAAATTGCCTCCTTAAGGATCAAAACTACATTACGTATTCAGCTCTTACAAGCTTTTTTTGATATACAATTAAATATATTCGTTGTTGTAGATACTTGGTGGTATGACCGTACAAATAAATTTATAATTGACTTTGCGATTAATTGAAGAGAAAATTGGAGGAAAAACACCCCCTTTCCTGTTTTTTTAAGTAAATGTACCCCACTTAAACAAAAATAATTTATAAACGTAAATGGACAAAAATACCCTTGTTTTAGTGAAAGCATACTTCAGGTAATTAAAATACAAAGCCAGTACGCTTTATACAGATCTAGGAGCATGCTTCCACCTGCAACTTATAAATTTCAGACTCAATTTAACGATTAAGCCGATGACTGAACCATGAACAAGTCTCGACCCAATCAACCACCAATCCCATTCTATCTCCCCGATCACCAAACAATTCAATTTATAAACCCATCAACCCTATTCTCTTGGATCGTCAATTGAAAGATATTGATTCATCTCTACTTGCTTAAAATTCTAATTTCTAATTAACGTACATTGATGCTCATTAGTCAATAAAAAGAACAACACTTCATGAGAAGATAATGATGGATTAGTTTAATTGGATAATATTTTGACACCAAAGTAGATTTTGGAGACAACATTGCCAAAGTAGAATGGAGATAAAGTTCACGTACTACGCTCCACATGAGTGGCTAATTAGTACAGGTTTTCTTGTTGTGACCAGGGGTGCCACATCTTGAACACTTCCTTCTTTTAAATTCACCAACTAAAGGGATACGGAATTTTCTCGGTCTACCTGGCCTTTTGCACTTTTTGGGGGGATTGCATATAAAATCTTGATATTATTGTGGAACACTCCAATCTGAGGTGTGAAATAGGATATATAGTCATCTCGTATCCTTTTCTCCAGCACTCGGTTGTGTAGTACTTACCAACCAATGAATCAACATCTATACCAATACGAATAGCAACCGCTAAAGCATGGACACAGGGAATTTCTTCCATATCAAACTCCATACAAGTGCATGACTTTTCTAACAAACGGACAACCTCATCACGCTCCCCACCACTAGCTTCATATTCCATCGTTGTTGCATTAAGAGGACTACAAGAATACATCATGGCTTGATTATACTTAAGCTATATGATTTTTTCCACCTCATTTGGTGCATGATCTTGACTATTTTCTGCTAGTTGGCGTCTTTCATTGAACCATTTGCTCAAGCAAACTCTAATATCATCAAAAAACGCCAACAACGGATACTCTTTTGCTTCTTTAAATTTCGAATTCATAGATTCTGCATTATTACTTGTCATGATGTTGTACCTTTTTCCTAGGAAAAATGATCTACACCATGTCTCAACTCCAGCTTCTTGTATATAAGCTCCTATTATAGGGTTTTCCTACATGGAAAGAAAAAATTACATGAAAGTGACTTAAATAATACAACAATAAAATTTAGCAAACAAATCATGTCTATTTACCTAGCTTATCTCATTACAGAGCCTTATGCATTCTGTTTGCCTATAGCTCTTAGCTGCCATTGTAATCATATGCAAAATCTTTTTCACCCTGCACCTTGTGATCACGTTTTGCTGAAGATGTAACAAGCAAATTCCATGCTTTGCTTGGCTATAATTTGTTGAAATTGCTTTTTTGATTGATTGGTTGCGATCAGAAACAAATACTTGTTCATCGCAGTTATCAACAAACTTCCTCAAGTTTTTGAAAAAGAAACCCCATGAATCATCATTCTCACCATCTACAAAAGCAAAAGCAAGTGGAAATATTTATTGGTTTGCATCTTGTGCAGTTGCCACTAAGAACACACCACCAAACTTTCCTTTTAGGTGTGCTCCATCCACTGTTATAACCTACAATCCAAATTAATCCATTGATATAACCTATGATCCCACTTGACATAAATCAAATGGATGAACAAATTCTACGTAGGAATAAGAATTATATACGGAAAACATGAAGAAACTAGCTAGTATGATAATACATACCTTTCTCATAACTTCATAGCCTC
Organism: Polygonum maritimum; assembly: GCA_963924305.1. Lineage (NCBI taxonomy): Eukaryota > Viridiplantae > Streptophyta > Magnoliopsida > Caryophyllales > Polygonaceae > Polygonum > Polygonum maritimum. Next base: position 15,912,162 of record OZ002736.1, on the reverse strand, counting down.
TTATAGATACTCCGAAAGCGAAAAAAACATATTTGAAACGTTTTTCAGCATCAACCTCAAGGTTTACAATTGTTCCTGGATTCACCAATTGAAGCATGTATAGATATGAAGGCAAGCATGTATAACTATCTTCTTCTTTTCCTCTCATAATCTTGTGGGCTGCTTCTTGTGCTTTCCAACATTTTCAATAACTAACTTGCATCTTGAATTCATTCAATACCACAGTATTAATTTCTTTGGGTGTGGGTGCTTTGTTAAGACCACGATACCTACAATTAACACTATATTATAACCCAAAAATTATAATATGTATATAAAATTTAATAAATTACATTGTATGATATGCGGAAAAGCTCACTTACATTGATCTTATTCTTTGGGCAATAACTTGATACGAAGCCTTTCTATGATGAGCGCGCCTTTTTTGAAGAGAACAAGTGTGTTTATCAATGTACTTGGTAACAAAAAAAAAGCTTTGAATTCATCAATTTTGATGCACGTACTCTCCAACCGCATTGCTTATCAATACAAACTGCTAGGACAAGTGATATGCTTGATTTCTTGATTTTGAATTGAAAACACTGTGAAATTGCAAGTAGACAGAGAGCATTCTTCAACTCATCCTTTGAAGCAAATGTTTGACCCTTCTTGATAAACCCATTATGAACCAATGGTTCTGCATCGCACTCTTTACCTATTCCAATCAAAGCCATACCATCATCTTCAACATGATTTGGGAGACTTGCATTCATTCTATTAGGTTCATCCATCCGACATTCAAGAAACTTGTCGCTCATCCCAACAGTGTGTTCGAAAGTAGTAGGTTGTGCCATTTCTTGCATGTTAGTAGCTGTCACAAATCCACTTTTAGCAACTCCGATCTCATTTGCATCTAATCTCTTGACCAATGAAGCACACATTGGCATACTTCCATCTACGTGAGTCATTTTATTGATGGCAATAAATGTCTCAATGTCCTCTGTGGTACTTATATCACATGGCTTTAGTGATGAGTGTGTAGCATTAGCATGTGTCAGCATGAAATCACAGCCACTTGTATTCACTTTAAATCTATCAACAATCATTCTACAAAGGTCAGCATAACTAGTATTTTCCTTAGTGATGGCCAACAGTGCGGGCCGGCCTAGCCCGGCCCGGCCCAGCCCAGTCCGGCCCGGCCCAACCCGTGTCATGGGCCCAAAAAGCCCAGCCCGGCCAGCCCGCGGGCCAGACGGGCTCAGCCCGGACGGGCCATGGGCTGGGCCCGGGCCGGAGTTTTCCAGCCCAGCCCGGCCGGGCTGGTCAACGGGCCAAGAGCCCAGCCCAGCCCAGCCCGTACCGACCCGGTGCATAATAGTGTTATTTTTTGTAAAAATAAAATTAGTATGCACCCTATTAATTGTATATTTGTAAAAATAAAATTATTTGCACCCTATAAATTATATTTGTGCAATTAATATGCACTATAATTATTAAAATTAATTACATATGCATCTTAATTATTAAAAATTTGATAAGTAATTATTAAAAATAAACTATCGGCCCGGCCCAGCCCGGTATGTGTGGGCCAGCCCGGCCCGGCACCAGCCCGCTCCCAGCCCGCCCGGGCCTATGTGGACCGGCCCAACCCAGCCCGGGGTCCGGCCCGGCCCAGCCCGGTGATTTGCCGGGCCGGGCCTGGGCCACAGTTTCTTGGCCCAGCCCGGTGGCGGCCCAGCCCAGCCCGGCCCGGTTCCATCACTAATTTTCCTTGATCACAATGGCTTTACATACTTTCTCTCCAATAAATTTCCATTGATCATCAACAACTTGCCATTCTCCACCAAAGTACACCGTAATTGCTATGGAATTCATACCTAATATACAAGTATAGGCCAAATATTCATATCAAACAAAAAATATTTCAACACGTACGTAAGTAACAAGGAATGAATGAAGCATATTTGTCAATGATAATGGATCATGCATACTAGTTATATATAAGATGTTTCATGATCATACATATATATAATGCTTCATTCATATAAAAGAAAGAAAATAAGAGGGGAGTTCACACTAAGCTTGACCTATAAGCGAGATTTAAATAGTACCGTAAAATCACATAAAGTGGATGTGAACAATTTGGTGGGATGATTGTGCCTGTGTAATCAGAGAGAAGTCGATGTTCTTGGTTGTTTGTGGGACGAATCAAGAAATTATGTAAATGACGGAGAAACTCTAATGGCAGTGCCTATCTATTTGTACGGAGAAAATATGCTAGCGTTGGATAGATATGGAAGATAAAGATTTTTTTTGTCAAAATAGATATGGAAGATAAAGATATTTAGTTGCCCTATAATAGAATAAAGGGATATTTCAATTTAAAAAATTAGGGAAAGGTATATTAACCCAAATCTGTTATGATCAGGGTACAGTTACCCAATTTCCTCTTGATGATCACCTATCATTTTCTATTTTTGTGTCCAATTTGATGATCAATACATAATTGTATTATTTGATCAGTTCCGTCCAAAATAATATATACAACTATCCAAGCACATGATAAAAAGCATCACACTTATGAGATCTTGGGCGTTCACAACTATCCAAGCACATGATAAAAAGCATCAGACTTACGAGATCTTGGGCATTCATTTATACTATAGTGACTATATACAAAGAACATATCTTTGAAGGTCAAAAGCTCTAGGCGAACGTTAGCAAGCCTTAACTGCTAGGATTGTTAGAGGAAGATGAACATCCCCCCAGCCGAAGACTACCAGATGGTGGAGGCCAGGGCTCGCATCACTCCTCTGAGCAAGCCATCGGACAAAGTGTGGACGGAATCCTTTCGTGATAAGGTGGCGCAAGGAACTCGACTGCAACGAGTGAACATCTTGACAAATAAGGGGATAGAGAAAGGAATTTCGGTTGACTACCCATATGGTGAGAAGGGAGTGTCGGCGATCACCATAGCTCCGATGATCATTGAAGCCTTGTGATTCGGGCTATTTTGTATAGGTTAACTCTTGTATTTTAGGGCTATGTTGAGTGTGTTTAGGTTAGAGTTTGAGCATTATTGTAATATCTAGGCCGAAGACACAAGGATAAAAGATTCAAGAGTTTTAAGACGTTTTGAGCTGTCTTCCCGACACCACTTGCTTGCGAAAGCTATATATGGAGTTATAGAGGTTGGATTGAGCTGATTCCGGTGCCAATGGAAAGCAAACTCAAAGGGCTTCAGTTCACCTTTTTACACCAAAGTCAGATTCCAAGCCGAAGAGGGTCAAAACAGCCTCCGAAGTGACGCCACAGGTTCTGTCGAGATTCTGCGACCGCGGTGGCTGCCGAGACGACTTATTCTTCTCTGTTGTGAAAGCGCGGGCGCGGTGGAGACGACGCGACCGCGGCGATGCCGGATCGCAGCGGGCCGAAATCTTTCTATCTTGTTTCCTTTTCTATCTTTTGCCTCTTTCCTTATCTATCTCGTGGAGCTTGTTCCATGGGTTATTTAAGGAGGAGCATGCCTTAGGTTTTAAAGACATTCTACCTTCTACCAATTCCAATTCATAATTCAATTCTTCTTTTTAGGTTTTTAGTTTAGTTATGGAGAGCTAGTCTCCTTGGGTTTAGTCAAGGGAGAAGCTCTGATGTATGAACTCGTGAGATTTTGCTAATTGATTTCTATCCTTTGATTAATATTGATTATCTTGTGCTTCATCTTATGAATGTTTATTGTTTCTCTAGGATTCGCGACCCTATTGAATTGATTAGCTTTCTACTGTTGGATTAGGTTTGGACCGTGGATAAAACTAAACAGTGAAAACAACTTAACCTAGACCTGTTGTCTATGCAACTAGGATGAAGAAGAGAATTGATTGTTTTATCTTACAATTGACTCGTAGCTTGATTGTTTGATATTATATCCTGCATATCCTTGTTCTCTATGCTAATTCTAGGTTTAAGCGTCCTTTCCTTGGGTTATAGAATTGCTTGGACCGTGGACTTGCGATTGTTAATGATCAGGGTAGGAATTAACCATAGGTGTGAATGAAGTCAATGGATGAATCTATGATCGAGTGATTATTTCATGAGTGGATCTTTTGAATGAACCTATTTCCCATATTTGTTTGTTTGTTTGTTTTGTTTCCTAGGTTAGTTTAGTTTAGATTCTTCTCCTAAATCCCCCTTTCTTTAGTTGATAAATATATTAATACTAGAAGTCATAGTTCTCTTGGGTTCGACACCTTACTTGCATGCTATACTAGTTTGTAGTTTGGGTTATTTATCTTTGATTTTGGCACGACGACTTTAGCCGAGTCAAATTTTGGCGCCGTTGCCGGGGAATCTGACTCACAAGTCTCATGAACCTCATATTACCCCAACCTAATGCTGGTCCGGGTTACCTGAATATTACCTGAGCCGCCCTTTCGGGTTTTCGACTCATCCCAGGATTTTCTATGCCTTTTTTCAAATTTTATGGCTTTTTCTATCTTTTTTCTTTTTCTTCTTCTTTCTTTATTATGCAAAAAGTATGGTGCAAGTGCTCCATAAAAAGAAGAAAATCAAAAACCTGAAGCAAATCTCTAACTAAGCTAACTATGATAAGCGAATGCGAGTACTCCCTCCCCCATACTTAAATCCTTCATTGTCCTCAATGAAGCAAAGAGAAAGGATAGAAGTAAGGAAGAACGAAATCAGAAGACTCACAAACGATGAAGAGAGGTGGAATGGAAGAACTCTTCAAAGGTGGAAGAAGAATGGACGAAAAGGAACCTTGAAATCCCTTTCTGATGGCTGACCGCGGGCGCGGGTGATCAGGCCGCGGTCGCGGAATCAACACATCGAGCATAGTCAACATCTGGTGGACCACCGCGGGCGCGGCCGGTGTGGCACGGGCGCGGTATTGGTGCAGTCGTGAATTCGTGATACAGCTCGAACCGGATGATGTGTAAGGAACCTTCGGGTCTTGGCTCATCTCTCGTGATGTTGATGAATACCTGATCTCGAGCCGTGGAGAAGAGAACTCTCGGGGGAACAAAGCTCCCCTGTACTTAGGCTTTTACACATAACCAATACAAAAATAATTCCAAAGATGAATGAAAAGAATATATAGAAGGTGGTGAAAAGAGAAATATGGAAAGATAGAATGATGGTAAAGATAGAAGGACGAAAAGATAGATGAAAAGTAGAAGATAGATGCCCGAATTTTTTTTTTCCGATTGTTTTTTTGCCAGTCCCAGCCTCACCGCGGGCGCAGTACCAAAGGCGCGGCTCACTGCATGATAACCGCGGGCGCGGCAAGAGTACCGAGACCACGGCGCTAGTACCTGTTCGTCGGGATGAGTTCTGGTGCTCTACCGCGGGCGCGATATGGCTGCCGCGAGCGCGGTTTTGCACCAGAATGTCCTTTCGGACCTAGTACCTGCACGTTAGCCCGAAAACGAGAATAAACTTAAGCTAGGTATAGAAAAACAATCTATCTAAGCCTTGGGTTGCCTCCCAAGCAGCGCCTTTGTTTAACGTCGATGGCTCGACGTCTTCATGATCGGACATCGTCAATGCTCTGAGCATCAAATCAAAGTCCTACACAACTATCTTACAACAGGACACATAGCATATTGAGAAATTATCAAGAAATAACAAGTAATTCAAACTCCTTATTAACCTATCAAACATGCTTGAACAATTAGGGTGAGATTTTCTAGAGTGAAACCAATTAGGTGATTTATGTGATTTTTCATAGTATTCAGTAAAGCATGCAAAATCCCCTAGTTGAATTATCACTCTCATCAAATAAAATATAGGACTCATCATCTACCCTAGCATGCTCAAAGATAGAATCCTTAATGAAAGATTGACATGTAAGCACAAAGCAAGGATCAAGAGAGAGAGAGGAAGTGGAATAAAGGATATAAGGATCATCCAAACTGATTTCCTGAATCTCGGGGTTGACACCTTGAGTGTTGGACTTCGAGACACCATCGACAATATCCTCATGGTTGGAAAGCGGCGGAATAACTTCTTCCAGGGCCGCGGGCTCAGTTTGTGGGCCGCGGTCGCGGTTCTCTTCCAGGCGTAGCTCCTCCGTTTCTGCATCGTCAACGCGGGCGCGGGATTTCTCACCGTGGTCGCGGTTTCGCTTCAGAATGATCACCCTCCACTTTTTCCTTGATTCACGTGCGCATTTAGCGTAGAACCCGTATAGTAAGGTTTGGATCCATGATTCGGCCTATTTTGTATGATTTAACTATTGTATTTTAGGGCTATGTTGAGAGTGTTTAGGTTAGAGTTTGTGCTAATTGTAATATCTAGGCCGAAGACACAAGAATGCAAGAATCAAGAGTTTTAAGGCGTTTTGAGCTGTCTTCCCGACACCACTTGCTTGCGAAGGCTATATCTTGAGCTACAATGATCGGATTGAGCTGATTTCGGTGCCATTGGAAAGCTAACTCGAAGGGATTCAATTCATCTTACCAAAGTCAGATTCCAAGCCGAAGAGGGTCAAAACAACCTCCGAAGTGAGACTAGTGATTCTGTCGAGATACCGTGACCGCGGCCTGGCAGACGCGACCGCGGTGGCTGCCGAGACGAGAATTGATTGTTTTATCTTGCAATTGACTCGTAGCTTGATTGTTTGATATTATATCCTGCATATCCTTGTTCTCTATGCTAATCCTAGGTTAAGCGTCCTTGCCTAGGGTTATAGAATTGCTTGGACCGTGGACTTACGATTGTTAATGATCAGGATAGGAATTAACCATAGGTGTGAATGAAATCAATGAATGAATCTATGATCGAGTGATTATTTCATGAGTGGATCTTTTGAATGAACCTGTTTCCCATATTTGATTGTTTGTTTATTTGTTTGTTTTGTTTTTCCTAGGATAGTTTAGTTTAGATATCTCTTTGAAATCCCCCTTATCTTTGGTTGATAATTTTATTAATACTAGAAGCCATAGTTCTCTTGGGTTCGACCCCTTACTTGCATGCTATACTAGTTTGTTTGTTTGGGTTATTTATCTTTGATCTTGGCACGACGACTTTAGCCGAGTCAAATTTTGGCGCCGTTGCCGGGAAACTTTGGTTTCTTTCTAGTATTAATATTTTTATTGGCTTTGTGTGGACCTATCTTACGGTCTGCACTTGTATATTCTGATGCCTTTCTATGAGTTTAAGCAATTTCAGGGTGAATTATTCTGTGACTATTTCGAGAGAGTTCGAGATGAGGTAACCGACCTAATTGCTCGTGGAGTCTATGTCTGTGCATATGATCTGAGCCTAGAAATCCGTCGTGGCAGGACATTAGAGATGCAGGAAGAGGTGTATCGCAAGACTGAGAAAGGATATGCCAAATTGAGACCTGAGAATGAAGTATTTGAAGTTTTTTGGGCCATGTTCGACAAGAGTCGGTTGCTACAAGACAAGCTTAATGCCGAAAAGCTTTCTGACCAAGAACCGCGACCGCGCTCCTTGGACCGCACCCGCGGTTCGGATGCAGAAACGGAGAATTCCCCCTTGGAGGAGAACCGCGACCGTGGCCCACAAACTGCGCCCGCGGCCCCTGAGGAGGTCGGTCCACCGGTTTTCAACCATGATCCTGTCTTCACCGACGATGTTCTAGGCCCGGTTGTTGTTTGAGCCAGAAATCTACCAAGCAAGATTGGTGACCCCTTGGCCTAGAACAAAGTAGAAAGAACGAAAGAATTGAAGAAGTAAACGTGTAAATTCGTATTGATGTATGTGAATGTGTGATGATATGCGTACATTGTGTGTGATTTCGTGACCCCCCTCTATGTATATATAGGGGATACCTAAGATAGAATATTTACAAGATATCTTATACAACTAGATAGATATGATACAATAGATAGGATATTCTTCTTGATATGATTAGATTTTCTTCGATATGGTGGATTGTCTCGTGTAACAACTTCGATATGGCAGTTTTTATCTTGAGTAATAACTTCGAATCTCGTGGGCCTATCTAGATACGTGTACGGCTTCAGTAAGGATTATGGGCCTCAAGCCTTGGGTCCAACAATACCCCCGGATCGGGTTGTAAATCTAGACCCGCTATGGAGTTAGAAGCCGATTTGTAATATGTCGTCGAAGTTTCTGCTGTCTTAAAACCTTGCTGACTTGTCCAGAACCATCGTCAAAGAGGATTCTAGTGTTTGAACACTCTTGGTAGATGTTTAAGAAACCGAAGGTATATGTCTCAGGTTGAGAGCTTATGTCTTGGAAACTGTGTTCAGAAGTGACTCTTAAGGTAACAAAGCCGGCTGGTTTTGCATATCTGCATCGGAGATTCTCTACATCAGCTAGCGAGTACTCGATGAGTTGCACTGCACTCGGGAAGTGAAGTTGTGAAGGTGACCTAGTGTTTGGTCAATGTGGTGGCCGTCGTGGTTGCTTAGTATTTTGATGAAGCCTCGCCTTGAATATTTCTTGAGATTTTGCTGACGGAGGGAATGACTACTAGGACGTAACTGCATGCCAAAGCAACTCTGGTAAGCATCTCCACCCCAGTACCTGATCGGTCCGGGATCGGAGGGTCTCACAATTTAAATTTATAAAATCGAACCTCAATTGTAGTAAAGAGGTAGGGTGTCGAACACACGGGAGTTCGTGCGTCGAGAGTACCCGAAAGACTAAAAAGGGAGAAAAGAAAGGCAAAACAAAGAAAAACAAGGGAGATCGCCTCGGACCGACACTGGTCACTTCGGTCCGAGGGTGGATCGAGGTCGAGTTTGGCCGGGACCGACACTGGGGAAGTCGGGCCCGACTTACTGGGTAACTCGGTCTTGCACAAATAAGTAGATCGGTCTTAGGTTTTTGGGTTCCACCCCTAACTAGACTTGGATATTCTTCCCCAATTAAACCAATAAGTGTTTGATCCTTGTGAGATCGAGGTTGCTAGCCCCGGATCCCTCCACTCTACACCTCGACCCAAGGGAGTTTTCACTCACCTTCGATGCTAGGGATTTGTGATGGGATCGAGATTGCTCACGCTTACTCTTACCAAACACAAGCCCTAGATCTCTTGTTTCCACAAGAGAATTGAAGCTCAATGTAGAGAGGATTCACAAATCAAGCACTCAAGGCTATGGAATTGGGGTTTTCTACCCAATCCTAGCTAGGGGATTCCCCCATAGCCCAAGACTATGGAATCTACTCCATATGGTAAGAGAAAAACATAATCAAAAGGGAAATCAAGCAAATCTCAATCATCAACATCCAATCAAACTCCAATTGCATTCAAATTCAAAGTGTCAACAAAATCCAAGTCTCAATTCTACTAGATCAAAGCAAAACAAAGTACAAAACTCACAAATCCTCCTCTCTAGGCCACCGATCTCCTCTTCTCTTCCTTCTCCTCTCTTCTCCTTGCTCTCCAAGCCTTCCTTGAGCCTTTAGAGAGTGATTTGGGTGTGGTGTGTGTGAACTCTTGCCCCTCCCTCTAATGATCACTAATCACCTCTAATTATCCTTCTCCTTGGATTGGGGACCAAGGAATTCCCAATTTAGAAAGGGGTAAATGTGGAAAGTTACTAAAAATATGCCTTGGGGAACAATCCACTCCATTGCGGACTCGGATCGACACGGGGCAACATCGGGCCCGACGTTGGGAACGTCGGTCCTGGTCTCTGGCTGCTCGATCTCGGGCCCGACGTGGTGGTGCTCGGTCCTGGGCCTCGATCCTTGTCTTCTTCTTGGGTTTCCTTTGGTTCCTCTTCATTCTTGGCTTGGCTCTTCCGCTCCTTAGCTTGGCTCTTTCATGAGCTCCTCCAAAATGTCCTTATTCTTGCCATTTTTCCTACAAAACTAAGCAAACTCGCATAGTTTCCGAATCTCAAAGAAAACCGGGAACTAAGCTAAGAAGGAACGAAACTAACAAAGAAAGGAATGAAAAACACATATTTACAAGGGAAATTAACTACTAAAACACCTCCAAAATGAGAGACATCAGAATACCCCATACTTAAACTTGCTTGTCCTCAAGCAATAACAATGTAAGCAAGACCGAAGCACAATCTTCAAGTAAAGCCTCATATGAAAAACACAAGTAGGCACAAGTGATAGACATGCTATCAAGATTACATCATCACACATGATCAAGTGTCCAAGGAATGAAGTCTAATGCAACAAAGCCTCACTTTAGGGATATGAAAATGTGTATCACTCATCATGTGTTTCGGCTTAGCAATGAACACTCAAACTCAACAATCATGCAAGTAAAGGCTTTACAATTGAAGCTAATATCACCAATTCCTCCACCTAGAGATGCCTATTACAATGCACACAAAGAATATGAACTTGGCTCAATGGAGGTCCTCAAAGAGGTTCCATTCGGCCGGGTTGTAATGGGGCTTTTGGAATTTCTCAAGGTAGGAATCACTTTGGTCTTGTGGTGCTTACAATGGGGATTGAACTTTCTAGTCTCTCACCAAACTCACCAAATTTATTCCACTTTCTACTTCACACTCATCCAAAAGACTTTGATTTTTTTCTCTTTTCTTTCAACTCTCAACCCTCTTTTTCACTTAACATTCCACTTCATCTTTGCACTACACTTTTTGTTGGATTTTTCACACTTTTTCCACTTGGATCGACTTGCAACACAACTCGGGCCCGAAGTGCACTTTAACTCGGTCGGTGCCCTTTTTCTACACTTAAGCACTTTGCTTTCAATCCACTATTTTTCCAATTTTTCTTTCTTTTTTCACAACAAAGATGCACTACCCACTTGGTTTTGCAACTCCATTTCTTGCCCTTCACCAAAGAGAATCTCAACTCTCCAAATATTCTTCCAAAACCTCTCACTAAAGTCTAATCCCATAAGATGCACTACCCACTTGGTTTTGCAACTCCATTTCTTGCCCTTCACCAAAGAGAATCTCAACTCTCCAAATATTCTTCCAAAACCTCTCACTAAAGTCTAATCCCATAAGGGTCAAGTCATATAGGCTAGGAGTCATATTTTTGAGGAGTTTCAAACAAAGGTCTAAGGCTAAAACGGGGCTACAAACAATCGTTTATCTTCAAGGTAGGATATGAAAGATTTTGTGACTAAATGAAACAAAGTTCAAATCAATGTGACAATGCATAGAACAAATCTCATATTGGTTTTGGAAAATAGATAAACACCGCAATAGCAAGTTTTACTAAGCATGCATGAGCTATTTCACACAAGAAAATGAGGGATATGCAATATGAACAAACATCCCTAAAATGGCTAAAAATCATCTCACAAGGGTCACTCAAGCTTAGTTGCATCAAATTCATCCTAGAACTCATGTGCTCAATAAAAACATGCAAGATATCATATCATATTAAAAACAACATCCATTTAGAGGCTAATCTATCCAAAAATATGCAAAGGAATTTACATGCTCACATCATCATTAGCCTTCATATGGACATTTAAGATGGGAATTCCTAGTCCAAAAACTACAAAACACAATTTTTCGAATTTTTATGAATTTTTTTCCAAACATTTTCTCAAACACAAAACAAACTCATCCATTCATGCCATAAAATTCAACCATCATTCATCATGCCATTCATCATACCACTAACCCAAAATGAAACATCCCTTAGACAAAACAAGAGAAAACACATGAAAACTACACATGGAACTATGAGCTACTAACCCACCCCATACTTAAAATTTTGATGTCCTCATCAAAAGAAATCAAAACTCAAAAGTAAAGAGAAGAGTAGAGAAAGCTCACAATTTTCCTTATTCTTGAATGGCATTTTGAGGCTTAGTTCGGAGGGTGGCCACGGCGTTGTCTCCTTTGGAGCCGGGCGTGCCGCTCTCGCTCGTACACTTGATTGTGGAAAGGGTCTTGACTTGGCGGTTGAATTTGTGGGGCGGGAGGCATCCATTGATCTTCACGAGAAGAGAAATTCCCGGTCATCCACTCATTGAAACTCTCTTGGACGCTCCATCTTTGGTCCTCGGCCGCTCGCAAGTCATCCACATCACGTCTCATGTAGGCCATGTTGCGGTTCACCTCGTCAAATTGCACTTGGAAGTCTTCTTGGTGTTGAAAAAGTTGTTGTTGTTGGAAGTTGAGGTTTTGTTGTTGAAGGTTGATTTGGTGTGCCTCTTGAAGCATTGTTGATTGTTGAAGTTGGAGATGCGCCATTTGGTTGGCCAAGAAGTTCATGTCCACCGATTGGTTTGGCTCGGGGAACACCATTCCGGGGCCGTACCATTGGGCATGCCCCTCATACCCTCCATAGCTCGGTGGTGCTTGATGTGCTCCACTTCCCCCACCCCTCTTAAATCGGCTCGGGACCGGATCGGGCAAGAATGCATCGGACCGACGTTGGTGGATGTCGGGCCCGACGTTGCTTGTACCTCGGTCCAAGAGTGTTGGTGCGTGGTCGGTGAGCAAATTGTGGTAACCACCATCTTCTTCTTCTTCTTCGCCTCTAGGCAAGTCCACATCCATGTCATCTCTTCTCACGAACTCATATTGGTTAGGCTCCTCTTCTTCGGTGTCCGGGGAAACTTGAGGAGAAGTAAAGCGGATGTGTTGTGGTTGTCTCCTAACCTCAAGCGTCCCTTCCGGCTCTCCAAAAGGATTGACATTCCCCGCCCACACTTGGTACCAATTGTAGTAGCAAGTGAGGTCGAAGAGTCGAGGTCCCAAGGGGATGTGCACATTGTTGAAGTTCGAGTGTGGGGCTAGGTAGGTGGTGGCGCCGGTCACTTGCTTCTCCTTGATAATGTTGGCCTTCTTGAAATACCTGAGGTCCATGAGCTCCACACCATTTGGGGCCGGCGTGTAGGTAGACAAGTCCACCTCAAGACGGTGAGCCAAACGAGCTATCATGCCTCCAAAATAGATCCATGAAGAGCTTTGGAAATCCCTCACCATCTTCACCCATTCCCATGTGAGGTTCATTGGCTTCTCATTCTCAAACAACATCTCATAGAGTAGCATAGCCTCCTCCTTCATTGGCTTGCTCAACTCATGCCTAGCAAAGATAGAACAACCCAAGGCTCGGATCATAACTCGGAAGAGTGGGTTGGCTATCTCATTGGTCGATGCACCCTTCCTCATCTCACTCTTCCCGGCTACAAACTTCCAAAGGTAGTCCACCTTCTCATTATCAACATAGGCCTCCTCTCTCGTAAATGGGAACCCAAGATAGGTGGCCAAGTTACGAAGAGAGAGCTCTTGCAACTCGTTGCCCATTTGGAAAGAGATCATGCCTTCACTCTTGACCCCTTCATAGGTGCACTTGAATGTCGCCATGAACTCGGACGTCAAGGCGGGATAGTGAGTGTTGTTCCACCTTAGCAAGACGTTGAGCCCAATATGAGAATACCACCGAATAAGAGCCTCCTCCATGCACATCTTGCGAATAGACTCCCAATCTAACCACCGAGTGTGGTGAGATAGACCCGTGAGGCGCTCATACTCTCTAGCCACATCCTCATCCTCAAAGCGCACATCGTCCATCCTTTGGACTCTCTTGGATGACTTCTTGGACTTTCTAGTTGCTTTCTCATTCCTTGAAGAAGATGCTCGGGTAGACATGGTACCTACACACAATCAAGCAAAGAACTCCAAGATAAAATCTATACAATCACAACAATGTCACAAGCTTCCATCACAAACAACTCATCATGCAAAGAGATGACCCCATACTTGTTCTTAACTTACTTAATCCACAAAATTCAATCATGCATGAGCTAAGGGTCACATATCAATGGTCAAGCTACAAGATATATCATGATAAACATGCTATAACCAACATTCAAGCTCATGAATCCCAAAGTCCACACAAGAGAAACTCGAAAAGAATAGGATCGACATGCAAGGGACGTCGGGTCCGAGGTTGTCAACCTCGGTCCGAGTCTGTGGACCGACATGCAACATCGGTCCGAGGTTCTGGGTACCTCGGTCCGATCATATTCCGGCTTCTCTACTTCGAATCACCCATAAAACACTCTATCATGCTCCTAAAATCCAAAATCAACCATTTCTCATCACCAATCGAAGTTCTAAGTGGGATTTAGCAACAATTACGCACACATTTCACAATGCATGCAAATCACCATGGATGCTCAAGGTCTAAGCTCACTCAATCATGGCATATCTCAAATCTAGCAATGAAAGCATGAAATTCACAAGGAATCAAGTAGAGATTGAGATTCACATACCAAATACGAAGAATCAAAGACTTCTAGCAATCAACTTCTTAGAACCCAAATTTCTCTTCTAGATCTAGAAGAGGGATGAAGATCTATGGTATTTTGGTTGGATTTTTGGCTTGAGGATCGATGTTTTTGGGGATGCTAGGGGTTGGATCTAGATCTTGTGGTGAGATGGCTTGAGGTTCGAGTATGGTGGGAGATGGGGATCGAATTGGGAGTTTTTGAAGGGATTGGTATTTTGGGAAGGTAGTTATGGAGGTAATGGGTGTTAGGTATGGGAAACGGGGCTTAAATGGGGTAGAAGACAAAGGTAGGTCAGAAGGGTAAAATAGGAATTTCCATCAAAATCAAGTCCAAAATGGGTCGGCTAGCTTGGACCGACGTTGCAACCTCGGGCCCGAGGTACTGGGTACCTCGGTCCTACCCGATTTTTGCTCCTAAAATCCTTTTTTCATGGCAAGGCTCTACCCACAAGTCCTTTTATTATTTTCACCAATACCACACATGATCATCAAGCTCACATAACACATATATCCACAAAATACATGCTAGAGAAGAGATTAGGAAGAATCTATGCTAAGGCAAAGAAAAACAAACTAGAAACTACGAAAATGAACCTACTAAACCCTGGTTGCCTCCCGATGAGCGCTTCTTTTAAGTCACTAGCTTGACTTCTAACCTCTACCCTTCAAGGAGGGTGAAGCACGGTGAATTGATCCTCCTTGTCATATGCATCTCCATTCTCCTCATAACCAAAGTGCCACCATTTGTGTTTGATGAAAGTGTGGCCTCCAAATTCTCCATCTCCTTTGTCCTCCAAAGTGTAGGTGGGTATCTCTTGCATCTTCTCAACTTGCTCCTCATTACCTACATCACAAAAGTCTAAAGAATTTCTAGGGGACTCAATGACATCATAACTCAAGTCTTCTTGCAAATCACTCAAGCAAAGGTAATCATCCTCTAAATCCTCTTTCAAATCACTTAGACAAATGTAAGAATCTCCCACATCAAAAGGATATAGATTAGGATACTCTTCATGGCTTGGTGGGCTATCTCCATCCCTTGACTCTTCATGGACTTGAACATTGACCATGTCATGGTCTCTCAATGGTGCTTCTTCCTCCTTTGTGGGTTCCCATTCCTCTCTCTTCCGCTTGGCACTTTCCTCCAACTTCAAAATCGCCAATGCATCCGGTTCATTAAGGGCCTTGTTGAAATGGAACTCCACTTTTTCCTCGCCAATCTCGAAAGTGACCTTCCCATTTCTCACATCGAACTTGGCACCCGCCGTAGCTAGAAACGGCCTCCCGAGAATAATGGGCACCGTCGGATCTTCTTTCATGTCTAAGATCACGAAATCATCGGGCACAAAATATCTTCCAACTCGAACCGGGACGTCATCTAGAATTCCGGTGGCCTTTGTTGATGAACCATCGGCCATGGTAAGACTCATATCAACCGGTTCCATATCTCCGAGGTTAGCCCTTCTCCATATGCTCATGGGCATAACCGATATGCTTGCTCCTAAATCACAAAGAGCCTTGAAGTTTTGGGATCCAATCCCTACGGTGATGGCAAATCTTCCGGGATCACCTAGCTTTTGAGGTAGCTCCAAGATCTTCACCTCATCTTGCATCTCAACAATTGACCTCTTCTTGCTCAAGATTTCCTTCAAGAATTTTGCATAGGAGGGCATCTCACTTAGAGCATCGGTGAATGGAATAGTGATGTTCAAGCCTTGCAAAAGCTTTAAGAACCGCTTGAACTTGCCCTCAACAATCTCCTTGGGCTTCTTCATAGGGTATGGAAGAGTGGTAGCACCTTGCTTCTTGCTTGGATCCACCTCCTTGGATCGATCTTTCTCTTTCTCAACGATCTCAGCCTAGACCGACTTAGGATCGACGTTGGGACCGACGTCAAGCATCTCGGACCGGGGGCAGGGGATTTCTGGGTAACTCGGGCCAACTTCAGGGCAAGTCGGGCCGACTTCAGGGCAAGTCGGGCCCGAGTTGCTGGGTATCTCGGTCCACTTCAGGGGACATCCTCCATCTACCGGATCGATGTCTAGGCAGGTCGGGCCCGAGGTGCTGGGAACCTCGGTCCGACTTCCTTCTCTTGCTCTTGGAACTTGTGGCTCGGGCAAACTCCGTCCACTCCTCAATCTTATGGCACGAACTTCGTTTTGTTGTTGTTGTGCACGGGGATTCTCCTCGGGTCGGCCCGGGAGTCTCCCTTCCTCTCTTGGAAGTTGATTTGCCATGTGAACAAATTGATTGTCCACTTGTCTTCTCCACACACCAAACTCCTTGAATTGGGTCTCTATGTTGGTGACTTGATTCTTCAAATCTTGAGCCCATTGTGGTGTTTGCTCATAGAATCCGGGAGGTCGGTATGGTGGTGGTTGGGCCCTTGGCTCATGTTGGTTGAAGTTGTTGTTTTAGCCACTAGCTTGGCCTTGGTTCCACCTTCCTCCATTGTTGAAATTGGTTCTCCCTCCATAGTTCCTTTGAACATAGTTGGCCTCTTCAATTTGCTCGGGCAATCGGACTTGGCGCTCATTTGGGCACTCTTGAGCTCCATGCTTCAAAGAACCACACTCTTCACATGCTCTTGTGTTTTGTTGGAGATGACCCATCTTCCTCCTCATCTTGTTCAACTCATCTTCCAAGAATTGGATCTTCACATCTTTGTCCACCTCTTCACTTTTGGGATCGTAGAGCCTCTTCGGACCTTCTCCATGAACTCTCACTTCCTTGCTCACTTGATTGACTCCATACATGGCCTCATAATCCGAGAGCTTGTCTAGCAACTCCCATGCTTGCTCCGGAGGCAAGTCAATGAACCCACAATCGGTATGAAGGTTCAATTTATCCTTGGTGGCGGGGTTGATTCCTTGGAAGAAAATGTCTTGAAGGACATAAGGTTGTTGACCATGTGTCGGACACGCCCTTAACATCTCTTTGAATCGGTCCCATGCCTTGAAAAGTGGCTCATGAGCTCCTTGTTGAAAGCTAGCAATCTTCCTTCTAAGCTCCGTCGTCTTGGTGGGCGGAAAGAACTTCATCAAGAATGAGTCGTTGAGAGCCCTCCATGATGTAATAGAACGAGGTGCTTGACTCTCCAACCAATGCAAAGCTTTGCCTCCCAAAGACCACTTGAAGGCCTTGAGTAGCACGTACTCAAGTGTCTCGTCGTCCGTCGAGATGGTCTCACAAAGATCTTTGAATTGCTTCACATGCTCGATCGGGCACTCATTCGGTCTCCCTTGGAATTTCTCTCTCTTGATGAGTGAGATAAATTGAGTTTTTATCTCAAAATTCTTTGACACCTCCGGCAAGACGATGGCCGGTTCGGGCACCTTCAACTCCGGATACATGTATAGTCTAGCATTCCGGGGTTGGGTGTTGATTTGAGCTTCCAATCTCATCCTTTGCTCCCTCTTTCTACGGGCCTCGGCATCTCGGTTCGCCATTTCAAGTTGCATTCTAGCCATGTCGGCTCTCATCCTTTCAAACTCCTCATCTCGGGCTTGGTCCGCCATCCTCTCTTCTTTCGGGCTTGCTTTAGAATACTCTCCGGGTCACACACAAAGTCAAGCTCAAGGGTTCCTCGGACGGAACTAGCTCGCATGCACCTACAACCAAAGACACAAACAAAAACCGAATCAAAACAAACAAGGGGTTTGGGCTAGTCCCTCACCCAAATCACTACCAAATCAAAGACTCAACTACGAGGGTACCTTGAACAAGTAGAACTCCCCGGCAACGGCGCCAAAAATTCTGCATTCGAGCCGGGATCGGAGGGTCTCACAATTTAAATTTATAAAACCGAACCTCAATTGTAGTAAAGAGGTAGGGTGTCGAACACACGGGAGTTCGTGCGTCGAGAGTACCCGAAAGACTAAAAAGGGAGAAAAGAAAGGCAAAACAAAGAAAAACAAGGGAGATCGCCTCGGACCGACACTGGTCACTTTGGTCCGAGGGTGGATCGAGGTCGAGTTTGGCCGGGACCGACACTGGGGAAGTCGGGCCCGACTTATTGGGTAACTCGGTCTTGCACAAATAAGTAGATCGGTCTTGGGTTTTTGGGTTCCACCCCTAACTAGACTTGGATATTCTTCCCCAATTCAACCAATAAGTGTTTGATCCTTGTGAGATCGAGGTTGCTAGCCCCGGATCCCTCCACTCTACACCTCGACCCAAGGGAGTTTTCACTCACCTTCGATGCTAGGGATTTGTGATGGGATCGAGATTGCTCACGCTTACTCTTACCAAACACAAGCCCTAGATCTCTTGTTTCCACAAGAGAATTGAAGCACAATGTAGAGAGGATTCACAAATCAAGCACTCAAGGCTATGGAATTGGGGTTTTCTACCCAATCCTAGCTAGGGGATTCCCCCATAGCCCAAGACTATGGAATCTACTCCATATGGTAAGAGAAAAACATAATCAAAAGGGAAATCAAGCAAATCTCAATCATCAACATCCAATCAAACTCCAATTGCATTCAAATTCAAAGTGTCAACAAAATCCAAGTCTCAATTCTACTAGATCAAAGCAAAACAAAGTACAAAACTCACAAATCCTCCTCTCTAGGCCACCGATCTCCTCTTCTCTTCCTTCTCCTCTCTTCTCCTTGCTCTCCAAGCCTTGCTTGAGCCTTTAGAGAGTGATTTGGGTGTGGTGTGTGTGAACTCTTGCCCCTCCCTCTAATGATCACTAATCACCTCTAATTATCCTCCTCCTTGGATTGGGGACCAAGGAATTCCCAATTTAGAAAGGGGCAATTGTGGAAAGTTACTAAAAATATGCCTTGGGGAACAATCCACTCCATTGCCGACTCGGATCGACACGGGGCAACATCGGGCCCGACGTTGGGAACGTCGGTCCTGGTCTCTGGCTGCTCGATCTCGGGCCCGACGTGGTGGTGCTCGATCCTGGGCCTCGATCCTTGTCTTCTTCTTGGGTTTCCTTTGGTTCCTCTTCATTCTTGGCTTGGCTCTTCCGCTCCTTAGCTTGGCTCCTTCATGAGCTCCTCCAAAATGTCCTCATTCTTGCCATTTTTCCTACAAAACCAAGCAAACTCGCATAGTTTCCGAATGTCAAAGAAAACCGGGAACTAAGCTAAGAAGGAACGAAACTAACAAAGAAAGGAATGAAAAACACATATTTACAAGGGAAATTAACTACTAAAACACCTCCAAAATGAGAGACATCAGTACCCTAGTACTAGGAGCTTCCGTAAGACTTGCCTCTTACAAACGTACCCCAGACAAAATAGCGAATATAGTGTCGTTTGAGGTTTCCCAGAATGTACTCGAACCCTTGTCTTAGGTCAGAGATGATCGGCTAGATTTTGATCATGATGGGCGCGCTTCTCTGAATTCCACCTTGATGATCTAGAAGAACTGGCTAGCAGTCGTAGATCTTTGGATTCTTCAAGTACCCTTGTGTTGTTATTGTTGCGTGTGTTAGAACACTTGTCTTGAATTAACCCCGCGGTGTGTTGTATCCTTAAGCCGAGAACTTCTATTATAGTGGTATCGTGACATCTTCATTTTGTAAGAATTTCTGCATACCCCTGTCTGGGTTTGTGTTCTTGATATGAGATCTAGAAGTGTAATCCTTCTACTTGATGAAAACTCTTTTGCGTAACTTTGTTTATGTTCTCCTTTGCTAGTACTTGTTTTTGTCTGTTGATGACTCCGGCTTGTTGATGCTTGATGAGACGTGCTCTGGTGTGGTACTGGTACCATACCTTGCGTTGTGGGGGTGGTAATCTATACCCCATGTATCTTGAATTCCATGTTTAACTATGCCGGCCCTCTGTATGGCCATTTATGCTTTGATGCACATGTGTGTTTTGTGACACTTAAAAAGTACTTCATGGTCTTAGAGTCTTAGTGCATTGGCTTAAACTAAAGATGACCATCGATGTTCCGCCAAGGGCGTTTCCATGACGCTTGTCTAGATATTGTATCCAGAAGCGACCGTTCGGTCTTGTTCTATTGTATCGTTTTCTAGTTGTATGGAGTGAGTCGATGTCTTAGTAATGACAAGGTTAATCAGTATTACGATCACCTTTCCATAATATAGGCAAGCCATGTCTAATGGTTCCTATTCCAAAGTAGGGAGGTGTATTTCTAGAGTCTGTATCTAGAAATGATTGCTTCACTTTTGTCTTTTGTTGAACGATACGCTCGTTCTTCGACAGTAGGGTGTGGGTCGATGCATGTTTCAAAAGTGTTTTTTGTAAGTTTGGTCCAGGATTGTACCCCGGACGTAAGTGTGATGTGGCGTCCCGCAATAGTGGTTACTCGATTTGAGTATGCTCTAGAGCTTCGTTAATGCGTAAATCGTACCAGGGGGAAATGTTTGGTAAGATGTTCTTGCAACCATACCAGGGGGAACT
Organism: Polygonum maritimum; assembly: GCA_963924305.1. Classification (NCBI taxonomy): domain Eukaryota; kingdom Viridiplantae; phylum Streptophyta; class Magnoliopsida; order Caryophyllales; family Polygonaceae; genus Polygonum; species Polygonum maritimum. Next base: position 15,891,589 of record OZ002736.1, on the reverse strand, counting down.
GCCTGGTAGGGTACTTGTTGTGATCATACCAGAGGGAACTGTCTCGTAATGTGTGTTGGTAACCGTTCCAGGGGGACTTCCTGGTAGGATATGTTTGTAACCGTTCCAGGGAGACTGCCTGGTAGGATAATTTGTAACCGTTCCAGGGGGACTGCCTGGTAGGATAATTTGTGTAGCTTTCCTGTGGATTAATCCGTGTAAGTTGTGTGTGCTTTTTGGCGATTTTTGCCTTGTTTGTTTTATGGATCCATTGTTTCGTGCGAGTTTTGCAGTGCGAGTTTTGCAATACTGGCGATACTTGCCTAGGTCAACTTATGAACCCGGTCGTTACGGCCACGAGTTTTGTGGGATAATCTGGTGATAATTGCCTAGGTCTACTTATGAACCTAAATGTTACGTCCACGAGGTTTGTGGGGTATCCTTTCTCGCGAGTTTTGCAGGATATCTTCCGCGAGTTTTGCGGGAATATGTGTTTATGTGTGTGTGTAGTGGTGTTATAACACGTGGTTAGCCTGATCAGGGCTACTAGGTATGTATTCTAGAAAGGACTGTGTGTGTCGTGCTTGTTTGTGCAAGACACTTGTCCGTGTTGAACTCAGGTTCTTACTTGCTTTGGGGCAAGAGCCTGTTTCGTGCGCCTTGTTAGCGCTTTCCTGGCTGGTCTTGCCAGGTTTACTAGGTATGTGCCCTAGTAAAGACTTTTTACGTTCAAGCGGTAAACTGTCTTAAGGGAGCGTGCACGCTTATTAGGAGTTTGAACTTAGGCCATTGCTCGCTGCGTGGCGAGTGCCTATTTAACGCGTTTTGTTAGCGTTTATTCGCGTCTTAAGCGATAAGTGTTAGGTTTCTATCGATAGGAACTTTTCGTGTAGTGATAGGCGAAAGATCCACCCCAGCGGGAGCTACCCCTGTGATGACTATGCTTTGGACAAGGTGTGCAACCCTCGTAGGAGGTCTTCCGTATTGTATTTTTCGCAGCGTAAACTAGCCTTTTCTATGTTACTCAAGAAGTAATGCGGGTAGAGTATCTAGTAAGAGTATAAAAAGCAATACCTGTGCGCTATGGTTAAAGCTGGGAGAATAGTGTCCTGGGTTTATGTTCTGACCACTTTCTTGTGAACTTTAAAGTTTTATGGATAATCAGTGCCTGGTGCTGACACGAGCCTTTCTTGCATGATGTGTAAGGATTCCACCTATAATGCTTGGAAACCATATGAGCATTATCATGGATTGCCCTTTAAGGTCTTATCAGAGAACAATATAGCCATGAGTATAGAAGTCAATCTTCAAAGATGTAAGAATTAGCAACTGAGTACTAGATAGGGAAAAGCTTAATCAGTTTCAGAGTCTAGATGCCGAATCAGGGAAAGTTCTGGATGAGTTCTCAAATAGTGTCATGTGATAGTAGTAAATCAAGCGTAATTCACCAACAATAATGGATGGAGAGTATACATACTCCAGATCAGATCCAGAAAATAAAAAGGAAGAAACTGATATGAGAGTCGAAAAGTGTTGGTTAAGGGTGCTTCCCTGAGTATTGAAGATGTAGAACCCCTTCTAGGTCATCTGGGTATCACATAACCTGAGGGCACGGATCCTTTGGTGTCACAAAAGGTCGTGAACTTCCCTCTATGAGGTTCCTGTCTTCTAGAAGGGTCGTCTAGGTCGATTCGTCATGGTCGTGTCCGGGTGGGTTTCGCGTTGTACTTCTCCAAGGTATGGCATCGAAGCCGCTACGTCCCTCGATGCTTCTTTGCGGCCATCAAGATCCATCTGTGAGGCCATCTCAGTGATTTTTCTAGAGGTATTCTAGAAGCAGTCCAGCGATCGACTGGATTGGCTTGCTCCCCAAGTAAGGCAGTCAGGGGGGCGTCGTAGCTAGATTTGGCGTCAAGGCCGCTACACCCCTTGATGTCTTTTCGCAACCATCAAGGTCTGGCCTTGAAGATATCTGATTAGTCATCTGTTCTATGATCTTTTCCGAATAGCCGTATCCAGATCGACCGTCCAACGCTTAATTTGGAAGTATTCTGGGTGCTGATTGAAAACAGATTGGATGATTTCTGGATATCTGAATGGTTCCCAGATTGCTCCTTCCTGAGGTATCCCCACTGTCATGGAGTACCGGAGCCTGTTTAGGAACTCTGATCATGTCTAGAAACTCCGTCTAGGAACTCCGATCGCGTTTAGAATCTCCGATCGCGTGTTGAAACACCGATCACGTCTAGATACTCTGATTGCGTGTAAAAATCCTGATCGGCTATCTGGAAACTACGATCGTGTGTAAAAATCCTGATCGGCTGTCTGGAAACTCCGATCGCATGTAAAAATCCTGATCGGCTGTCTGGAAACTCTGATCGCGTGTAAAAACCCTGATCGGCTGTCTGGAAACTCCGATCGCGTGTAAAAACCCTGATCGGCTGTCTGGAAACTCTGATTTCGCCTAGGATCCTGATGATGTCCTGGATCCCTGATTGTTTGTCTCCGGTGTGGGAGAGTTCGATGTCAATTTGATCTCTTATGGAGAATTTCTGGACGGCGTCGATAATTAGCCATCTTGTACACCCCAAGCTTTCTCTTGTTGTTCCTTTTGCCGGGTGTTTCCAGCGTCGTCTTGAGTCTCGATGTTGTCTTCCGCTCCTGACATGAATGTCAATTGGATCGAAAGTTGTTTGCTTTCCTTCGGAATTACTTTCTCCGTCTTTTATCCAGGCGTGCGATCTGGGCAGTTCGTCACTCTCGCAGGTCTCGCGACGCAACCCGGGATCGCTTTCTGGTTGTAGAGTTGTTTGATCGTGTGAAAACGAGTATATAATGTCGATTGTATCGAAAGTTGGTTGCTTTCGTTCAGAATCACTTTATTCTCAGCCCCACGGTGGGTGCCAAATTGTTTGAGCCAGAAATCTACCAAACAAGATTGGTGCCCCTTGGCCTAGATCGGGCTAGAACAAAGTAGAAAGAACGAAAGAATTGAAGAAGTAAATGTGTAAATTCGTATTGATGTATGTGAATGTCTGATGATATGCGTACATTGTGTGTGATTTCGTGACCCCCCTCTATGTATATATAGGGGATACCTAAAATAGAATATTTACAAGATATCTTATACAACTAGATAGATATGATACAATAGATAGGATATTCTTCTTGATATGATTAGATTTTCTTCGATATGGTGGATTGTCTCGTGTAACAACTTCGATATGGCAGCTTTTATCTTGAGTAATAACTTGGAATCTCGTGGGCCTATCTAGATACGTGTACGGGTTTAGTAAAGATTATGGGCCTTAAGCCTTGGGTCCAACAGTTGTAAAGCTTGATTACCCTATCTCAATGCCCGAGGGGCTCCCCAGGCTCGAGTTCATATGGCAGAAGGAGTCCACTCAGGATGACGGGACGATAGAAGAGCAGGATTGGGCGATATTTAGTGAATTCCTGGATGGTTTGGAGCAGGAGGAGGTTCGAGATATTACATTGGAGGTTTCGCCCCCGATTTTGATAGATCAAGCTTCCGAGCTAGAGCCTGTAGAGGAACGATATGTGATGACAGAAGAGGAGTATTTCCTTCAGTATGGTGACCCCTGGAGTGACAACGACGAGCCTGCTGACTCGTCGAAGGAGCCACATGATGTAATGGAAAATTCTTCTTCACCGTCAGAAACTTTCGTATCTCCCTCCATGGAGATTCTGGAAGTCAGCCTTGACGATCCCTATATCCTTTACTCCACTTCTTCTCTCTCCTTTGATCCTTGCTTTGTTCTTGCATGTCAATCTTTTGTTAAGGATTAAATCTTTGAGCATGATAGGGTAGTTGATAACTTCTCGTACTTATTATTTCATGATAGTGATTATTCAACTAGGGGATTTGCATGCTTTGATGAATATTTTGAAAAATCACCTAATTGGTTTCACTCTAGAAAATCTCACCCTAATTGCTCAAGCATGTTTGATAGGTTAAAAAGAAGTTTGAATTATTTCTTATTTCTTGCTAATTTGTCAATATGCTATGTGTCCTGTTGTAAGATAGCTGTGCAGGACTTTGATTTGATGCTCAGGGCATTGACGATGTCCGATCATGAAGACGTCGAGCCATCGACGTTAAACAAAGGCGCTGCTTGGGAGGCAACCCAAGGCCTAAATAGATTGTTATTCAATTCCTAGCTTAGGTTTATTCTCGTTTTCGGGCTAACGTGCAGGTACTAGGTGCGAAAGGACATTCTGGTGCAAAACCGCGCTCGCGGCAACCATACCGCGGCTGCGTTGAAGCACCAGAACCCATACCGACGTACAGGTACTAGCGCCGCAGTCGCGGTACTAGTACCGCGCCCGCGGTTATCATGCAGTGGGTTCTGAAAAAAAAAAATTTACCGGGCCCGCGATGAGGCCGGGTCTGGCAAAAAAAATAAAATCGGGCATCTATCTTCTACTTTCCATATAACTTTACCATCCATCTATCTTTCCATCATTCTATCTTTACCATCATTCTATCTTTCCATATATCTCTTTTTACCACCTTCTATATATTCTTTTCATTCATCTTTGGAATTATTTTTGTATTGGCTATGTGCATAAAGCCTAAGTATGGGGGAGCTTTGTTCCCCTGAGAGTTCTCTTCTCTACGGCTCGAGATCAAGTATTCGTCCATCTCCTGAGAGACGAGCCAAGATACGAAGGCTTTATTGCACATCATCCGGTTCGAGAGAAGTCAAGTGTACGAGACTGCACCAAGGCCGCGACCGCGCCACACAGGCCGCGCCCGCGGTTCCCCTCCAGGAGTCGACTTTGCTCGCTGTGTTGATTCCGCGCCCGTGCCATATACAACGCGCCCACGGTTTGCCTGCAGAATGGTATTCCAAAGCTTTTCGTCCATGCTTCAACAACTTTGAAGAGTTCTTCCATTCCACCTCTCTTCATTCATTTGTGAGTCTTCTGATTTCCTTCTTCCTTGCTTCTATCCTCTCTCTTTGCTTCATTGCGGACAATGAAGGAGTATGGGGGAGGGAGTACTCGCATTCGCTTATCCTAGTTAGTGTAGTTAGAGATTTGCTTCAGATTTTTGATTTTCTTCTTTTCATGGAGCACTTGCACCATATTTTTTGCATAATAAAGGAAGAAAGAAAAAGAAAAAGATAGAAAAAGCCATAAAGAATTGAAAAAAGGCATATAAGTCCTATGATGAGTCGAAAACCCGAAACGGTGGCTCAGGTAATAAGCAGGTAACCCGGACCAACATTAGACTGGGGTAATATGAGGTTAAAGAGAGATGTGAGTATTTGTGAGCACACCCTATTAGAAAAATGAAAAGTGCGGTTAGGTGAAAACACGAAAGGGCGTCTAAGCAGAATTAAGCGGTAAAATTTAAGTGTTTTAGGATCATTCTTGCTTGGGGACTTTGGGGCTTACATGTTAGATTTGGGTAGATCCTAGGTTGCTCTTTCATGTTTTTAGAGCTTGAGTGTTATATCTTGTTGTGAGGTGTGTGTTTGAGCTTCATTTTTTTATGCTCATGATTTCTCTATTTTGGGTTCGGGTTGTGAGTTAAGTGTTTCTATCTTCCCTTGTATTTCCTGAGATCTTAGATGTGCTGCCTTGTTGTATTTGTTTTGAGCTTACTCGAGGACGGGCAAGATCTAAGTATGGGGGATTGTGATTCGGCCTATTTTGTATGATTTAACTGTTGTATTTTAGGGCTATGTTGAGAGTTTTTAGGTTAGAGCTTGTGCTAATTGTAATATCTAGGCCGAAGACACAAGAATGCAAGAATCAAGAGTTTTAAGGCGTTTTGAGCTGTCTGCCCGACACCACTTGCTTGCGAAGGCTATATCTTGAGCTATAGTGATCGGATTGAGCTGATTCTGGTGCCATTGAAAAGCTAACTCGAAGGGCTTCAATTTATCCTTTTACACCAAAGTCAGATTCCAAGCCAAAACAGCCTCCGAGGTGAGACTAGTGATTCTGTCGAGATACCGCGACCGCGGCCTGCCCGACGCGACCGCGGTGGCTGCCAAGATGACCTATTCTTTTCTGTCGTGAAAGCGCGGGCGCGGTGGAGACGACGCGACCGCGGTGATTCCGAATCCGAAGCGGGCCGAAATCTTTCTATCTTGTTTCCTTTTCTATCTTTTGCCTCTTTCCTTATCTATCTCGTGGAGCTTGTTCCTTGGGCTATATAAGGAGGAGACTCCTTAGGTTTTACATTCATTCTACATTCTACCTTCTACCTTCTTCCTCAATTAATTCTTTAGTTTAGTTATGGAGAGCTAGTCTCCTTGGGTTTGTTCAAGGGAGAAGCTCTGATGTATGAACTCGTGAGATTTTGGTAATTGATTTCTATCCTTTGGTTGATATTAATTCTCTTGTGCTTCATCTTATCATTGTGATTGTTTCTATAGGATTCGCGACCCTATTAAATTGATTGATTTTCTACTGTTTGATTAGGTTTGGACCGTGGACAAAACTAATATGTGAAAACAACTTAACCTAGACCTGTTGTCTATGCAACTAGGATTAAGAAGAGAATTGATTGTTTATCTTGCAATTGACTCGTAGCTTGATTGTTTGATATTATATCCTGCATATCCTTGTTCTCTATGCTAATCCTAGGTTAAGCGTCCTTGCCTAGGTTTATAGAATTTCTTGGACCGTGGACTTGCGATTGTTAATGATCAGGATAGAAATTAACCATAGGTGTGAATGAATTCAATGAATGAATCCATGATCGAGTGATTATTTCATGACTGGATCTTTTGAATGAACCTGTTTCCCATATCTGATTGTTTGTTTATTTATTTGTTTTGTTTTTCCTAGGATAGTTTAGTTTAGATATCTCTTTGAAATCCCCCTTATCTTTGGTTGATAATTTTATTAATACTAGAAGCCATAGTTCTCTTGGGTTCGACCCCTTACTTGCATGCTATACTAGTTTGTTTGTTTGGGTTATTTATCTTTGATCTTGGCACGACGACTTTAGCCGAGTCAATCCATAACTGAGTCCGGATCTGAGTCCGAGTCACTTTCGCCATCCTCGGCATCCAACTCCCACTGTTTGAACTTTTCCTCATATTCTTGAGCACTTGTGCACAGAAATCCCCAGCGTTCCATATGAGACATGTGTGTAATTCTCCATCTATTCTGAATGTGAAATTCCCGAAGAGTCTCATCATTCATTCCATTGACAATGCTATCGAATGCACCAGCAGGCTCAATGTAGAACTCCGAGGGGAAAAGTTTGGCTTTACATCTGTCAAAGTATTCATGGAACGGCTCATCCTACAATTGACAAAACTCAAATGAAGACATTAGAATATACAAGTGTGGACGGTAAGATAGGTCCACACAAAGCCAATAAAAATACTAATACTAGAAAGAAACCAAATTTCCCCGGCAACGGCGCCAAAATTTGACTCGGCTAAAGTCATCGTGCCAAAATCAAAGATAAATAACCCAAACTACAAACTAGTATAGAATGCAAGTAAGGGGTCGAACCCAAGAGAACTATGACTTCTAGTATTAATATATTTATCAGCTAAAGAAAAGGGGATTTAGGAGAAGAATCTAAACTAAACTAACCTAGGAAACAAAACAAACAAACAAACAAACAAATATGGGAAATAGGTTCATTCAAAAGATCCACTCATGAAATAATCACTCAATTATAGATTCATCCATTGACTTCATTCACACCTATGGTTAATTCCTATCCTGATCATTAACAATCGCAAGTCCACGGTCCAAGCAATTCTATAACCCTAGGCAAGGACGCTTAAACCTAGAATTAGCATAGAGAATAAGGATATGCAGGATATAATATCAAACAATCAAGCTACGAGTCAAATTTTGGCGCCGTTGCAACACCACTGCAACACCGATAGAATTTGTTCGTTTTATCTTTTTTTTTTCAAGACCACTACTACACCACCACGGTCGCGGCTTGTGGACCGCAACCGCGGTGTCTAGTACCTGTACGTCGAGTGTCTGTATTCGAAAAGTGACCGCGGTTGCGCATCTGCGAGCGCGGTTTAAGCACAGAACGTTCTTTCGAACCTAGTACCTGCATGTTAGCCTGATTTTTTTTACAGTCAATAAAAATATTAATACTAAACCAAAGTTCCCCGGCAACGGAGCCAAAATTTGGCTCGGCTAAAGTCGTCGTGCCAAGATCAAAGATAAATAACCCAAACTACAAACTAGTATAGCATGTAAGTAAGAGGTCGAACCCAAGAGAACTATGGCTTCTAGTATCAGTATAATTACCAACCAAAGATAGGGGGGAAATAAGAAAGAGATCTATGCTAAACTAACCTAGGAAACAAATAACAATCAAACAAACAGATAAGAGGCAGGTTCATTCAAAAAATCAACTCATGAAATAATCACTCGATCATAGATTCATCCATTGACTTCATTCACACCTATGGTTAATTCCTATCCTGATCATTAACAATCGCAAGTCCACGGTCCAAGCAATTCTATAACCCTAGACAAGGACGCTTAACCTAGAATTAGCATAGAGAACAAGGATACGCAGGATATAATATCAAACAATCAAGCCACGAGTCAATTGCAAGATAAAACAATCAATTCTCTCTCTTAATCCTAGTCCACGGTCCTAGAATCAAGTTGTCTTCTAGAAAAGAGATGCTCACACAAACAATGAAACAAATCAATTCAGACTATAGAACAATGATAATTCAACAAGTTGGCCAGGCTCAAAGAATCATGCAAAGCTCATGGAATTAAGCACAAAGAGAAGAGATATTAACCAAAGGATAGAAATCAATTACCAAAACCTCACGAGTTCATACATCAGAGCTTCTCCCTTGAACAAACCCACGGAGACTAGCTCTCTAAAATACAAAAGAAATAAAGATTTTATTGAACTCAAACTAAGATATGAAATTGGATTGAACAGGATTGGATACCTAAAACCTAATGAGGCGCCTCCTTATATAGACTCAGGGAACATGTTCCCCTAATAAAATTAGGAAAGGAGAAAAGATAAAAAAGGAAATAGGAAAGATAAGAAGATAGAAAAGAAGATAGATCTTCGGCCCGTCTCGGATCCGGCATCGCCGCGGTCGCTTCGTCTCCACTGCGCCCGCGCTTTCGCGATAGAATAGAACTTCATCTCTGGGCAGCCACCACGGTCGCGTCAGACAATCCGCGGTCGCGGAATCGGGACAAAATCACTAGCGTCACTTCAGAGGCTGTTTTGGCCCTCTTCGACTTGGAATTTGACTTCGGTGTAAATATGTGAATTGAAGCTCTTCGAGTTAGATTTCCAATGGAACTGGAATCAGATCAATCCGATCCCTGTAGCTTCAGATATATCCTTCGCAAGCAAGCGGTGTTGCATAGACAGCTCAAAATGCCTTAAAACTCTTGAAACTTGCATTCTTGTGTCTTCGGCCTAAATATTACAACTACGCACAAATTTAACCTAAACACACTCAATATAGTCCTAAAATCTAAGAGTTAACCCATACAAACTAGGCCGAATCATGGTTCATAACTTTACATGGCAAGGTTCATTGAAAACGACAATGCAGTTCATGTCAATTAATTCACTAATGTGTTGATGCATTTTATCGAACATGGTGGGCAATCAGGCAAGCGCACACAATCAATCTCCATTTTCAATCAAATCCCTCAAATTACAATGCAAAACCTAAAAACTAGCTAAGATAAGAATCAACAACCAATTGAAGACACTACATGAGCAAATTGACTATAATATACAATCAAGAGGCACATCAAATTCGTGGTGGTTAACTATCCATAAATTACAAAGATGAGTTAACTCATCAAAATTCAAACTAAAACCAATAAAACAACTTCAAAAACAAAAAATGTTGGTACCTAAATCAATGGAACTCCATCAATACTAGCACCAACCGAATGAGACAAGTTAGGATGACCCGAGCATGATGAACAACCTACAAAAGAAACGTAAAAGCTATGAGTGAAGCAACATGAAAACACATAATGAGTACTACAAATGGGCAAATACGAGTATTCTTTTGGTTCACAAAGAGTATCGGTATGGTTCATGCCAACATCAACTTCACATGCTATCATATAGATCAATGAACTAGGGGATTTCGCCTTAGACATAGATCAACAAATCCAATCAAATCATGCCATTAATCTCATGGAACTAGACTTACGCATTCATTCAAGCCAAACGACTCTCTATCTACTCCTACTCGACCGCGGGATCAAGAGGTTCTCTCTTCATCCCTTCGAACCAACTTTCCTAGGCTTCCAACAAAGGACCTTGCCCATAAGGTAAATAGACATGGATCTAGGCAATCAAGTCATGAAATTGGTTCAAGCACATGCAATTGAGTTGGGGTTTTCGTCCCCTACCCTAAGATCAAACTAACTACTCGCTAATCATGGAATTCAAACTAGCAATCATCAAAGACCATAGGCAAATCATGATTCATGCAAGTCAAATCCACAATCAGCAACACAAACACAAAATCAAAGCCAAAGCAAACTTGAATTAAACTAAGAAGAGGAATTCATACAATCTCTACTCCCACTCCAAGCCTAAGGGTTTCTTTCCTCTCCAAGGAAAGGAATTCACCCAAATCCTCATCTAGATCTTGGGTTTCTTTCCTCCCTTGGAGAAGAGTCCACCATCTCGGGCCACCATGGAACTCGGACCCGACTTGCCCAGACCTCGGGCCTAAGGCGAAAATCAGCTTTCTTCGCTCCGTTCTCTCTCGTTTTAGCTCGGATTGGCTCGATTCTTTCGCCCTTCACTTGGTCTTCGCTTGAGGCTTCTTTCCATGCATTGCTAGATCCATTTTGACTCCTTTTTCATCCTTGAATTCCTCCATGATGCCATGATGCTCCAATCTCCATGATTCTTGCTCCAAAATGCCTATAAAACACACAAAACGCGCATAGTCTCCGATTCTCATAGAAATGCGGAATCTAAACTAAAAAGGGACAAAACACATAAGAAAAGGGACAAAAGACATATTTAAAAGGGAAAATAACCTATAAAACACCACCAATTTAAGAGACATCAGCACTCTTATGAGTTATGAATCTATGATACATGAGGTATTTTTATATATAGAAAAGTCATTACCATAAAATTGATCGATATTGCAGGTTAAAAAAATGTCCTCTAATTATAACTTCACATGTTCTTAGACATACCTTGTTCTATAAAATATTTGTATGAAATTGATTAATTTAAAATTTTGAGTCATGATCTTTTATGAGACAATTTTTGCGATAGTATTGACACCTGGTAATAGGTATATAAACGTGATAATTTTCTTGAAAATAGATTCCCAAAACCTTGTTAGACTGCTTGAAGTAGATAAAAATCTAATTATAAGAAGGTTTTGAATGCGCGGAGTTGCCCTACCTACAACATCTTTACATAAAATACGCAAAATACAACTTGAAGCCAGCACCAACGGATTGACACCTAACGAGAAATTAGAAGCAAGTTTAGTAGGGTAGTCAGTGATGGGGTATAGTCCGGATCGGATGATATCAAAATTTAAATTTATAAACCGAACCCCAATTGTAGTATAAGGGTAGGGTGTCGAACACACGGGAGTTCGTGCGTTGAGTGTACCAAGAAGACTAAAAAGAGGTAAAAGAAAGGCAAAAACAAGGAAAATCAAAGGGAACAACCTGGACCGACTATGGTCACTTCGGACCGAGGTAGGATCGATGCGAGTTGGCCGGGACCGACACAGGGGAAGTCGGGCCCGAGGTACTGGGAAACTCGGTCTTGCACAAATAGTAGATCGGTCTTGGGTTTTTGGGTTCCTTCCCTAACTAGACTTGGGTGATTCCACCCCAATTCAGCCAATAAGTGTTGATCCTTATGAGATCGAGGTTGTTTGCCTTCGATCCCTCCACTCTACACTTCGACCTTAGGGAGTTTTCACTCTCCTTCGATGCTAGGTCTAGTGATGGGTTCGAGATTGCTTTCGCTTACTCTTACCAAACACAAGCCCTAGATCCCTTGTTCTCACAAGAGAATTGAAGCTCAATGTAGAGAGGATTCATAGATCAAGCACTCAAGGCTATAGAATTGGGGGTTCACACCCAATCCTAGCTAGGGGATTCCCCCATAGCCCAAGACTATGGAATCTACTCCATCAAGTAAGAGTGAAAAGCAATCAAATAGCAAATCAAGCAAATCTCAATCATCAATCTCAACTCAAAGCCAAATTGCATTCAAATCAAAGGGGTTCACAATATCCAAGTCTCAAATCCACTAAAACAAAAGCAAACAAGTTCAAGCTCACTAATCTCCTCCTAAAGCTCCACCGATTTCCTCCTCTTCTCCTCTTCCTTTCTCCTCCTTGCTCTCCAAGTCTTCCTTTGAGCCCTTTGAGAGTGATTAGATGTGGATGTGTGTCAAGCTCCTCTAAGCTCCCTCTAATTATCCTCTTCTCTTGATTGGGGACCAAGGAATTCCAAATTAGAAGAAGGGAAAAAGTGGTAGATCACAATAATGTGCCTTGGATCCCAATCCTCTTTTTAGCCGACTCGGACCGACACGCTTAGACCTCGGGCCCGATGTTGCCAACGTCGGTCCTAGCCTCAAATGCTCGAACTCGGGCCCGACGTGCTGGGGACCTCGATCCAGGGCCTCGATCCTCTTCTTTCCTTGGTTTTCCTTGAGTTCCTCTTCGTTCTTTGCATGGCTCTTCCGCTCCTTTGCTCCTTAGCTTGGCTCCTCCTTAGAAACTCCTTCAAAACGTCCTCAAATGCGCCATTTTACCTACAAAACACAACAAACTCGCATAGTCTCCGAATCTCATAGAAAATCGGGAACTAAGCTAAAAAGGGACAAAACTAACAAAGAAAGGAACAAAAGACACTTATTTCAAGGGAAATTAACCACTAAAACACCAACAAAATAAGAGACATCAGAATACCCCATACTTAAACTTGCTTGTCCTCAAGCAATAACAATGTAAGCAAGACCGAAGCACAATCTTCAAGTAAAGCCTCATATGAAAACACAAGTAAGAACAAGTGATAGATATGCAAGCAAGATTACGTCATCACACATGATCAAGTGTTCAAGGAATAAGGTCTAATGCAACCAAGCCTCACTTTAGGTATGTGAAAATGTGTATCACTCAATATCATGTGTTTAGGCTTGACAATGAACACTCATACTCAACAATCATACAAGTAAAGACTTTACCATTGAAGCTAATATCACCAATTCCTCCACCTAGAGATGCCTATTACAATGCACACAAAGAATATGAACTTGGCTCAATGGAGGTCCTCAAAGAGGTTCCATTCGGCCGGGTTGTAATGGGGCTTTTGGTATTTCTCAAGGTGGGAATCATTTTGGTCTTGTGGTGCTTACAATGGGGATTGAACTTCCTAGTCTCTCACCAACTTCACGAAATTATTCCACTTTCAATTTTCACACTCCTCTAAAAGACTTTGATTTTTCTTCTCTTTCAACCCACTTTTTCACTTAACATTCCACTTCATCTTTGCACTACACTTTTTGTTGGATTTTTCACACTTTTCCACTAGGATCGACTTGCACACTAACTCGGGCCCGATGTGCACTTTAACTCGGTCGGAACCCTTTTCTTCACTTAAGCACTTTGCTTTCAATCCACTACTTTTTCCAACATTTCTTTCTTTTCTTTACACTTCAAAGATGCACTACCCACTTGATTTACAACTCCATTTCTTGCCCTTCACCAAAGAGAATCTCAACTCTCCAAATACATTCCAAAACCTCTCACTAAAGTCCAATCCCATAAGGGTCAAGTCATATAGGCTAGGAATCATATTTTTGAGGAGTTTCAAGCAAAGGTCTAAGGCTAAAACGGGGCTACAAACAACGGTTTATCTTCAAGGTAGGATATGGAACATTTTGTGACTAAATGAAATAAAGTTCACATCAATGAGACAAAGCATAGAACAAATCTCGTATTGGTCTCGGAAAATAGATAAACACCTCAATAGCAAGTTTTACTAAGCATGCATGAGCTAATCACACAAGAAAATGAGGGATATGCAATCATGAAGAAGCATCACTAAAATGGTCAAAAATCATCTCACAAGGTTCACTCTAGCTTAGTTGCATCAAAAACTCATCCAAGAACTCATGTGCTCAATAAAAACATGCTAGAAATCATACCACATCAAAAGCAACATCCATTTAAAGGCTAAACCATCCAAAAATATGCAAGGGATTTTACATGCTCACATCATCATTAGTCTTCATATGGACTTTTAAGATGGGAATTCCTAGTCCAAAATCAAAATCTTTTTTGTCGTTTTCACACATTTTTCGAATTTTAATGGATTTTTTGCAAAAATTTTTCTTAAACAAAACAAACTCATTCATACATGCCATCGAAATCAATCATCATCCATGCATCACAACATGCCACAAATCCAAAAGAAAACATCCCATAACGACACAAGAAACCTAAACTTGGAACTATGAGCTACTAACCCACCCCATACTTAAAATTTTGATGTCCTCATCAAAACAAAGAAATCAAAACTCAAAAGTAAAAGAGACAAGAGTTAAGAAAGCTCACAATTCCTTATTCTTGATTGGCATGTTGAGGCTTAGTTTGGCGGGTGTCCTCGGCGGCGTCCCCTTTGGAGCCGTGCTTGCCTCTCTCGCTCGTACACATGGGCGTGGAAAGGGTCTTGACTTGGCGGTTGAAATTGTGGTGCGGGGCGCGTCCATTGGTCCTCACGGGAAGAGAAGTTCCCGGTCATCCATTCATTGAAGCTTTCTTGAACGCTCCATCTTTGGTCCTCTACCGCTCTCAAGTCTTCCACATCACGCCGAGTGTAAGCAATGTTGTGGTTCACTTCTTCAAATGGGGCTTGGAAGTCTTCTTGGTGGTGGGAAAGTTGTTGTTGTTGGAAGTTGAGATGTTGTTGTTGAAGGTTGAGTTGGTGTGCCTCTTGTAGCATGCTAGATTGTTGGAGGTGAAGGTGAGCCAATTGGTTGGCTAGGAAGTTCATGTCCACCGATTGTTGAGGTGCGGGGAAGACCATCCCGGGCCCATACCATTGGGCGTACCCTTCGTACCCTCCATAGCTTTGTTGCTCTTGCCTTGCTCCACTTCCATCGCCCCTCTCATAAGTTCACTTATCACACAAGAATGACCCCATACTTGTCTTCTAGACACTCAATCCACAAAATCCAACATGCATGAACCAAGGATCACATAACAATGGTCAAGCTACAAGATATATCATGATAAACAAGCCTTAACCAACAACCAAGCTCATGAATCCTAAAGCTCACACAAGAGAAAGCCGAATAGCTAAGGACCGACCAACACAAGACGTCGGGTCCGAGGTTCTCAACCTCGGTCCGAGTCTTGGACCGACTTCACACATCGGACCCGAGATTTGGGCATCTCGGTCCGAACAACAAATCGACTTCTCTACCTATTTCACCCAAAAATCACTCTATCATGCTCCTAAAATCCAAAATCAACCATTTCTCATCATCAATCGAAGTTCCAAGTAGGTTCTAACATGCATGATCAACAATTAAGCACAAATTCAACTATGCATGCAAATCACCATACATGCTCAAGGTCTAAGCTCACTCAATCATGGCAAATCTCAATTTTAGCAATGAAAACATGGAATTCACAAGGAATCAAGTAGAGATTGAGATCCACATACCAAATTTGAAGAAACAAAGACTTGCAAGCAATCAAACTCTTAGAACTCAAATTCTCGTCTTAGATCTAGAAGAGGGATGGAGAACAATGGGACTTTGTTGGGATTTTTAGCTTTTGGATCGATGTTTGGGAATGGCTAGGGTGTTGGATCGAGATTCTTGTGAAGTTTGCTTAGGGATTGAGAGTGATGGAGGTGATGGATCGATTTGGGGGTTTTTGAGGGGACTTGGTATTTTGGGAAGGTGGTTATGAGGGTGATGGGTGGTAGGTATGGGAAAGAAGGCTTTAAACGGGTAAGAAGACAAAGTTAGGTCAGAGGGGTATAATGGGCATTTCGTCCAAAGCAAGACTAATGTTGACCGGCCAAGTCGGACCGACTTCACAACGTCGGGCTCGAGGTGCTGGGTACCTCGGTCCGGCTTGGTTTGGCTTCCTAAAATTCCCTCTTCATGGCAAATCTCTACCCACAAGTCCTTTTATTATTTCCACCACTACCACACACAATTTTGAAGCTCACACAACACACAATTCCACAAAACACATGCTAAAGAGAGATTAGAAAGAATCTAAGCTAAAAAGAAACAAACTAAAAACTACGGAAATGAACCTACTAAGCTCGGGTTGCCTCCCGAGGAGCGCTTCTTTTAAGTCACTAGCTTGACTTCTAACCTCTACCCTTCACGGTGGATGAAAAATGGTGAATTGGTCATCGTTGTCATGTCCATCTCCACACCCATCATAGCCATAATACCACCATTTGTGATTGATGAAAGTGTGGCCTCCAAATTCTCCTTCACCTTTGTCCTCCAATGTGTAGGTTTGCACTTCTTGCTCCTTCTTAACTCGATCTTCATTCCCTACACAAAAAACATCTAGAGAGTTTCTAGGGGACTCAATGACATTATAGCTCAAATCTTCTTGCAAATCACTCAAACATATGTAACTATCCTCTAGATCCTCTTTCAAGTCACTTACACAAATATAAGAGTCTCCTACATCAAAAGGATATAGAGAAGGATACTCTACATGACTTTTCGGGCTATCTCCATCTCTTGACTCCTCATGATGCTCAAATGGATCTAGCAACTCTCTTTCTTGCTCTTGAACATTGACCATGTCATGGTTCCTCAAAGGTGCTTCTTCCTCTCTTGTGGCTTCTACTTCCTCTCTTTTACGCTTGGCACCTTCCTCCAATTTTAAGATCGCCAAAGCATCCGGTTCATTAAGAGCTTTGTTGAAATGGAACTCCACCTTATCCTCGCCAATCTCGAAAGTCACCTTTCCACTTCTTACATCAAACTTGGCACCCTCCGTGGCTAGAAACGGCCTTCCAAGAATAATGGGCACCAACGGATCTTCTTTCATGTCAAGGATCACGAAATCATCGGGGACAAAATACCTCCCAACTCTAACCGGGACGTCATCTAAGATTCCGGTGGCCTTTGTAGACGAACCATCGGCCATAGTAAGACTCATGTCAACCGGTTCCATATCTACGAGGTTAGCCCTTCTGCATATGCTCATGGGCATAACCGATATGCTTGCTCCTAAATCACAAAGAGCCTTGAAGTTTTGGGATCCAATCCCCACGGTAATTGCAAATCTTCCGGGATCACCTAACTTTTGAGGTAGCTCCAAGATCTTCACCTCATCTTGCATCTCCACAATCGACCTCTTCTTGCTCAAAATCTCCTTTAAGAACTTTGCATAGGATGGCATCTCACTTAGAGCGTCGGTGAATGGGATGCTGATGTTCAAGCCTTGCTAGAGCTTTAAGAACCTCTTAAACTTGCCCTCCACAACTTCCTTGGGCTTCTTCAAAGGATAAGGAAGAGTTGTGCCACCTTGTTTCTTGGTTGAATCCACTTCCTTGGACCGGCTTAGATCTCTCTCAACGTTTTCAGCCTGGATCGACGTAGGATCGACGTCGGGACCGATGTCTGGAACCTCGGTCCAGGGCAGGACACTTCTGGGAACCTCAGTCCGACTACAGGGCATGTCGGGCCCGAGTTCATCTCTACCTCGGTCTGGTTCAAGGGACTTCCTCCGTTTCTTGGATCGACATCATGGCACGTCGGGCCCGAGTTACTGGGCAACTCGGTCCGACTCTCTTCTCTTGTTCTTGGCACTTGTGGCTCGGGCAAACTCCTTCCACTCCTCAATCCTATGGCTCGAACTTCATTTTGTTGTTGTGGGGCACGGGGATTCTCCTCGGGTCGGCCCGGGAGTCTCCCTTTCTCTCTTGGAAGTTAATTCTCCATGTGAACAAATTGGTTGTCCACTTGCCTTCTCCAAACACCAAACTCCTTGAATTGGGTGCTCATATCATCAAATCTTCTCTCCATGTTGGTGAATTGATTCTTCAAGTCTTGAGCCCATGGTGGTGTTTGCTCATAGGATCCCGGAGGTCGGTATGGTGGTGGTTGGGCCCTTGGCTCATTTTGGTTGTAGTTGTTGTTGTAGCCATTGGCTTGGCCTTGGTTCCACCTTCCATTCCCTCCATTGTTGAAGTTGGCTCTTCCTCCATAGTTTCTTTGAACATATTGTGCCTCCTCGATTTGCTCGGCCAAACGAACTTGGCGTTCATTAGGACACTCTTGAGCTCCATGCTTCAAAGAACCACATTATTCACATGCTCTTGTGGTTTGCTTGTAGTGACTCATTTGCCTCCTCATCTTGTTCAACTCATCCTCAAGGAATTGGATCTTCACATCCTTATCCACCTCTACATTCTTTGGGTCGTAGAGCCTTTTTGCACCATCTCCATGGACTCTTGCCTCCTTGTTGACTTGACTCACTCCGTACATGGCTTCGTAGTTGGAGAGTTTGTCTAGCAACTCCCATGCTTGCTCCGGTGACAAATCAATGAACCCACAATCGGTGTGAAGGTTCAACTTGTCCTTGGTGGCGGGGTTGATTCCCTGGAAGAATATGTCTTGGAGAACATAAGGTTGTTGCCCATGTGTTGGACATTGCCTCAACATTTCCTTGAACCGATCCCAAGCCTCAAAGAGTGGCTCATGGACTCCTTGTTGAAAGCTTGCTATCTTCCTTCTAAGCTCCGTTGTCTTGGTTGGCGGAAAGAACTTCATCAAGAATGCTTCGTTGAGAGCCCTTCATGATGTGATGGATCGAGGTGCTTGACTCTCCAACCAATGCAATGCCTTGCCTCCCAACGACCACTTGAAGGCCTTAAGTAGCACGTACTTAAGTGTCTCATCATCCGTCGAGATGGTCTCACATAGATCCTTGAATTGCTTCACATGCTCGATCGGGCACTCATTCGGTCTCCCTTGAAATTGGTCCCTCTTGATAAGTGAGATGAATTGAGTTTTGATCTCAAAGTTCTTTGACACCTCCGGCAAGACAATGGCCGGTTTCGGCACCTTCAACTCCGGATGCATGTATTGTCTTGCATTCTGAGATTGGGTGTTGATTTGAGCCTCCAATCTCATCCTTTGCTCGTGCTCTCTCCTAGCCTCGGCATCTCGGTTAGCCATCTCAAGTTGCATTCGAGCCATGTCGGCCCTCATCCTCTCAACCTCCTCATCACGTTGTGCTTGGTTCTCCATTCTCTTCTTCTTTCGAGCTTGTTTGATAATGCTCTCCGAATCACACACAAAGTCGAACTCAAGTGTTCCTCGGACGGAACGAGCTCGCATACACCTACAACCAAAGACACAAACAAAAACCAAATCAAAAGAAACAAGGGGTTTGGGCTAGTCCCTCACCCAAATCACTACCAAATCAAAGACTCAACCAAAAGATGGTACCTCAAACAAGTAGAACTCGCCGGCAACGGCGCCAAAATTCTGATGGGGTATAGTCCGGATCGGATGATATCAAAATTTAAATTTATAAACCGAACCCCAATTGTAGTATAAGGGTAGGGTGTCGAACACACGGGAGTTTGTGTGTTGAGTGTACCAAGAAGACTAAAAAGAGGTAAAAGAAAGGCAAAAACAAGGAAAATCAAAGGAAACAACCTGGACCGACTATGGTCACTTCGGACCGAGGTAGGATCGATGCGAGTTGGCCGGGACCGACACAGGGGAAGTCGGGCCCGAGGTACTGGGAAACTCGGTCTTGCACAAATAGTAGATCGGTCTTGGGTTTTTGGGTTCCTTCCCTAACTAGACTTGGGTGATTCCACCCCAATTCAGCCAATAAGTGTTGATCCTTATGAGATCGAGGTTGTTTGCCTTCGATCCCTCCACTCTACACTTCGACCTTAGGGAGTTTTCACTCTCCTTCGATGCTAGGTCTAGTGATGGGTTCGAGATTGCTTTCGCTTACTCTTACCAAACACAAGCCCTAGATCCCTTGTTCTCACAAGAGAATTGAAGCTCAATGTAGAGAGGATTCATAGATCAAGCACTCAAGGCTATAGAATTGGGGGTTCACACCCAATCCTAGCTAGGGGATTCCCCCATAGCCCAAGACTATGGAATCTACTCCATCAAGTAAGAGTGAAAAGCAATCAAATAGCAAATCAAGCAAATCTCAATCATCAATCTCAACTCAAAGCCAAATTGCATTCAAATCAAAGGGGTTCACAATATCCAAGTCTCAAATCCACTAAAACAAAAGCAAACAAGTTCAAGCTCACTAATCTCCTCCTAAAGCTCCACCGATTTCCTCCTCTTCTCCTCTTCCTTTCTCCTCCTTGCTCTCCAAGTCTTCCTTTGAGCCCTTTGAGAGTGATTAGATGTGGATGTGTGTCAAGCTCCTCTAAGCTCCCTCTAATTATCCTCTTTTCTTGATTGGGGACCAAGGAATTCCAAATTAGAAGAAGGGCAAAAGTGGTAGATCACAATAATGTGCCTTGGAGCCCAATCCTCTTTTTAGCCGACTCGGACCGACACGCTTTGACCTCGGGCCCGATGTTGCCAACGTCGGTCCTAGCCTCAAATGCTCGAACTCGGGCCCGACGTGCTGGGGACCTCGATCCAGGGCCTCGATCCTCTTCTTTCCTTGGTTTTCCTTGAGTTCCTCTTCGTTCTTTGCATGGCTCTTCCGCTCCTTTGCTCCTTAGCTTGGCTCCTCCTTAGAAACTCCTTCAAAACGTCCTCAAATGCGCCATTTTACCTACAAAACACAACAAACTCGCATAGTCTCCGAATCTCATAGAAAATCAGGAACTAAGCTAAAAAGGGACAAAACTAACAAATTAGAAAGGAACAAAAGACACTTATTTCAAGGGAAATTAACCACTAAAACACCACCAAAATAAGAGACATCAGTCAGCAACCATATTCGCTTCCTTGAAGACATTATAGATCGAGTCGGGCTTCCTAAGGCTGACTGAGGTACTCTTGAGACCGAGAGACAAGACAAAATAACGGGTGGGTGGATTTGACACCTTTGTGAATCAATGAACAACAAGGTTGGAGTCAGATTCAATGAGAACCTTGCGATGGCCATGATCCCACACAAGGGAGAGCCCATCCAAAATGCCACATAGCTCAACCGTCGAGATGGAACATTGCCCAATATTGTGGGCGAAGCTGCCCAACCAATTACCATTGTCGCCCCGGATGACCCCAAGAGCCGACGCACGCCCATCACTACCCTTAGAGCCATCCGTGTTAACTTTGATGAATCCCATAGGCGGAAATTTCCAAAACACCAGCTTCTTCGTTCGCCTAAGCCCCTTCGCAACTCTCTTGGAATTGCATCAGGCTTTGTTATTCTCTTTGGCTTTGGCCAAAATGAAGCTGACAGCATCGCAGCTTGTGTTTGGGCTTCCGAAGACCATCTCTTTCCTCCACTTCCACGTCCACAAATGACTCGTAGCAAACAGCTCTACCTAGTCAAGATCATTGTTGAACCTCTTCTTACAAAGTGATGTGATTCGCCTTAGGATCAGACTCGATTCTGGCTCGAGGGAGTTCATGGGCCTTCTTGAAAACGACTTGGACGAGAGCTCTGGCTCGAACTTGCGAAATTTGAGCGATATTGCAACATTTCGGACATGTGGGAATTTGGTGTAACAAACTCTTTTGTGGCATTTTTATTTATGTGGGATAAGTAGTCGAGCCCTCCCATTCGGCCAACTCACTGAGAGGGATCGACTAAGGGATACAAGGGGTGCGGAACCGAACCCTAACAACCCGAACATCCCTAAGGATAGGTAGGCGAATTCGCTCGGAATGAACCGAGCTTGGACACCTAAGGAGGGTGAGGCGAGGCTCGAGTCTCACGAGCTAAGCCACCCTCCGAGCCCTCGGTTACCCGAAGGCTGGGGTTTGATAGAAAAATAGGAACGGCAAGGCCATGGCTCGAGTCACACGAACCGTAGCCCGCCGCCTGGTTACCGCGTCTCAAGAGAGCCCTAGGGGTTGAGTCCCACAAGCCGGGAAAGCCCAAAATCCAGAACGGGACAAAAAAATCTCTCAAGTTCAAGGTTCAAGCTTAATCTTAATCTATTTAAAAATGAATCCCCTAGACGTCTTTATATAGGGTGAGGAGAGGGAAGAGGGGCGGCAGCTTGGAGTGGGCTCTAAGCATTAGGGGCGGCAGCTTGGAGTGGGCTCCAAGCATCATAAATTGGTGGAGGTGATGGAGAAGCTAGGCGCCCAAGGCAAGCACTCAAAGCTGGCCCCTTAATGACGAAGATTGGCGGCCAAGGAACTCACTTAATGCTTCTTTTGATGAACCAAAACTTGGTGGCCATGGAGTTGTTTTAGTTGTTGATGTGTGGCGGCCAAGAAACCTTGAGGAGGTGGAGGAGGCATCTTGGGATGAGCTGAATGGACGGTGGAAGCTTGGGCTTGGGCTCGTTCTTGACTTCGTTGTGGAGAGCTAGCCCGGCCCAACTTGTTCTTTAAAGTTGTGGTCTTCCTTACTTGGACCGCATTAGGAAAAGGCCCGAAACGCGACATAGATGGGCGCCCAAACGTGGCACCGGCCCGAAGACGCGAATGCCCACGTGAGGCACCGGCGCCGCGGGACGGGTGCCTCGATGAGGCACCGGCGCCGAGAGGCGTGAGGGTGAGGGACTCGGGCACGACCCCCTTAGGCCCGGGCACGATCACATCATCCACCCCCCCCCTCCTTGAAGAGGATTCGTCCTTGAATCCTTAGAGTCGTGCATGGGGGTGGCGGTGGCGAGGTGGCTGAGTCGTGCCGGCCCACGGTTGAGAAATGGCGCCACCTCCTCGGGTGCCAAGGCCACAAACAAAATGCCTCGTCGTCATGGGGGAAAGAAAGGGTGTTCAATCTGCCATTGTGTGAGACATTCTTCTCCCACTACCACGGGTGCCTCCATCAATGTTGACTAAGCACTCGACGCCTAGCACCATGGCACAACAATAGAAGAGGTTGTGCCTTTGGGCATCAAGGTTCTCACCATTTGAAAACTCTTCCTCCTCGGCTTCCGTCACTAGTTTTTCCTTAGGAAGCTCTTGATATAGCCCCATATAAAACTCCTCGGATTCGGTGAGACCACCCATGGACACCACATTATTCATAATGTACACGTCTTCATCCACTTCCTCAGCGGACTCTTTGCTTGAGCTCGAGTTACTATCACTTGATTCGTCGCCCGAACTTGAGTCACCCTCTTCGTTGATGCTAGGGTCACTCTTCTCACTAAAACTGGCGTCACTTTCTTCATCGTGGCTCGAGCCATGGACTTGGTTCATACTCGGCTCACTTGCTTCTTTGTGGTGGATCTCGACCTCGTGATCACTTGATACTTCGACGTCCCCCTTTCTTGGGGCCATGCCACACACGAGATGAGGACAAACCACGCCCTTTCTCAGGACAACTTTCTTGATATGCAACATTTCGTAGGCCATCTTGAATGCAAGGAATTTGAGGTGTTCGGTGTTGGCCTCGAAAGTAACGAACACATACAACGTATACTTGTACAAAAGCTTCATGGGTAAGGGCGACCCGAAACTTGTTGTGTGCCCTAGTTTCTCTTTTTTTTTCTTTTTTTTTTCTTTCACTTTTTTTTTTGTTTTTTTTGTGGCTCTCTTGCTTGGCTGGGGTCGATCCGAGCTTGGTTCAAAGCTCTCGCCTCTCTCTCTCTCTCTCTCTCTCTCTCTCTCTCTCTCTCTCTCTCTCTCTCTCTCTCTCTCTCTCTCTCTCTCTCTCTCTCTCTCTCTCTCTTTCTTATTTTCATAAAAAATTTCCGACCCCTTTCTTTCTCGGTTTGGTGCTTGTGAGCCCACAAGTTCCACACATCGATTCGAGCCTCACATTTCGTGACACTCGACATATGCACATTCCATTTCAACTTGAACTATATGAATATATAAATCACAATTCGTATTAACTTTCTATGCTCAATTGGGTTCGGTTTTGAGGTTCTCGGATTAGAGACAAAAGTTTCGGTTTCATGCAAGTTGGGTTCGGTTGTTTGATGGAGTAAAAACGCCATTCACCCTTCACATGCTAGCTCGGGTTTGTGGATGAGAGTAACTCGGCCCCTCGAGCTTACTTGGGTTCCAATATTCGAAGGCTTACTAAAATGGCTCAAAAAAATATTCTCCCTCCATTTTTTTTCCACTAAATTTTCGTGTATAGGAGGTTAGGTTTAGGCGTGAGCAAAGGTGTGGAAAGCCTCAGGAAATTCTCCACACCACCCCTGGATTTCCTCAGCCCTTTATTGCTTTAGGATCGTTCCCGAGTCAAGGTGAGGTTCAAGGTTAGGTTAGGTCTTGGTTGGCCGAAAAAGGTCTAGAAGGTCTTGAGCATATACGAAAGTAAACATGAAAATGCAGTTTACGTATTCAAAACTTACAGAACCCGCCTCGAAAGGCTCTAATACTAGATGATGTGATTCGCCTTAGGATCGGAATCGAATCTGGCTCGAGGGAGTTCATGGGCCTTCATGAAAACGACTTGGACGAGAGCTCTAGCTCGAACTTGCGAAATTGGAGTGATATTGCAACATTTTGGACGTGTGGGAATTTGGTGTAACAAACTCTTTTTGTGGGATTTTTATTTATGTGGGATAAGTAGTCGAGCCCTCCCATTCGGTCAACTCACCGAGAGGGATCGACTAAGGGATACAAGGGGTGCAAAACCGAACCCTAACAACCCGAACATCCCTAAGGATAGGTAAGCGCATTCGCTCGGAATGAACCGAGCTTGGACACCTAAGGAGGGTGAGGCAAGGCTCGAGTCTCACGAGCCAAGCCACCCTCCGAGCCCTCGGTTACCCGAAGGCTGGGGTTTGATAGAACAATAGGAACCGCAGGGCCATGGCTCAAGTCACACGAACCGTAGCCCGCCGCCCGGCTCTCGCGTCTCACGAGAGCCCTACGGGTTGAGTCCCACAAGCCGGGAAAGCCCAAAACCCAGAACGGGACAAAAAGTCTCTCAAGTTCAAGGTTCAAGCTTAATCTTAATCTATCTAAAAGTGAAGCCCCTAGACGTCTATATATAGGGTGAGGAGAGGGAAGAGGGGCGGCAGCTTGGAGTGGGCCTTAAGCATTAGGGGCGGCAACTTGGAGTGGGCTCCAAGCATCATAAATTGGTGGAGGTGATGGAGAAGCTTGGCGCCCAAGGCAGGCACTCAAAGCTGGCCCCTTAATGACGAAGATTGGCGGCCAAGGAACTCACTTAATGCTTCTTTTGATGAACCAAAACTTGGTGGCCAAGAAGTTGTTTTAGTTGTTGATGTGTGGCGGCCAAGCAACCTTGAGGAGGTGGAGGAGGCGTCTTGGGCTGAGCTGAATGGACGGTGGAAGCTTGGGCTTGGGCTCGTTCTTGACTTCGTTGTGCAAAGCTAGCCCGGCCCAACTTGTTCTTGAAAGTTTTCGTCTTCCTTACTTGGACCACCTTAGGAAAAGGCCCGAAACGCGACATAGATGGGCGCCCAAACGTGGCACCGGCCCGAAGACGTGAATGCCCACGTTAAGCACCAGCGCCGCGGGACGGGTGCCTCGATGAGGCACCGGCGCCGAGAGGCGTGAGGGCGAGGGACTCGGGCACGACCCCCTTAGGCCCGGGCACGATCACATCACAAAGGATGTTGGTGCGCAACCACCTTGCAAAATCAAGATTAAAGAAGTCAATGCACATATAAGAAGGATTAAGCTGAAACCAAATAGTCTTGACAGCATTGCAATCCCGAAAGAGGTAGGTGAGATCCTCATCGACAGCCCTTCACGTCGCATAGAGCGTCGGTAGCGATATGACTCCGCTTCTTTCATGATTCGTCAGAATAGTGCCTCTGGCGGTCAGCCACATGAAGACCTGCACATGCTCAGGGATCCTATGCTTCTAAATAGCCCCAAAAAGGTGTTGTACTAGAGCTGTGCGAGTCGTTCTTCGTCACCAGGTTGTAAGCCAAGCTAATTGAATAATCACTATCAACCGAAGGCGCCCAAGAGAGACTATTGGCAGTGTCCTCATCATCAGCAACGTGCACAACAACAATCTTCAATAGCAAGCTCGACGACAAGACATCAGCAAGGATACCTCAACGCCAGCCCTCATTCAAACACAAGAAATGGTGCACTTTCAGCTCCAACAACTTAATCGAGGGCGCATTCCTAGCATACTCTAGCGACCTCTCATTCTCCAACCAAGGGTTAAGCCAAAATCTCACAGTCTTTCCATTGCCGATAATCCAGCGAATGGCAGTTGTTGGGCCCTACTATTCAAGAGTTCATGACACACGCTAGAACAGCTTGCAAGAAGCCCATCAAGCCCAGCGGCGAGTTTCTGGAAGAATGCCCGGGTAATGGATATCGATATGAGCTCGTTCGCCCGTCCGAGTATAAGATATGCTTAAATTATATCTTATAAGCTATCTTTCTATCCAATGTAACTAGGTTCATATCGCGCCTAGGAGTATTATATTTAGTAACGATTTGTATCTATCTAGTAGCAAGTATATCTTGTAATGTTATATCTTTAGGCACCCCTATAAATACATAGAGGGGGGTCAAGCATTGTACATCTACATATATACACATATACAATCGAATACACACGAGATTAATACAATTTTCGCATTCTTTCCACTTGATTCTTAAGTTCGTATTGCTTAGTTCAAGCCCGATCTAGGCTAAGGGGTCACCAATCTTACTTGGTTGAATTCTAGCTCTAACAATTTGGCGCCCACCGTGGGGCACAGAATTTGGCAAATCACGAACAAAGAATCGCTTGTTGTTCAAGTTTCCAATCTAGAACGATGTCGGAGTCCGGGGAGATCGTGCCGGACAAGAACAACGCCACCCAACAGGATGAGGTCCTATCTAAACAACGAAGGTCTGGTAACTCGACTAAATTTTGACGGACGAGATGGCGGATGTTCGTCGCCGCATGGAGCTCCTCCAGAAGGAGCTTGAGCAACAAAAAAGTTTCTTTGAAGCCAGCATGGAATGTTTAACCAACGAGAACAACCAGCTCAAGAGCCAAAACCAGTTATTGACTACGGCAAGGCAACCTGCCCACATCCCTAGAAACACTGAAGGTCTGGTAACTCGACTAAATTTTGCTGCCGGAGAGGGGACCTCTGGGGGAAACAACGGGAATAACACCCAAGGCGGAGTCTTGAACACTCAGCAAACGCCTAACCCCGAAAACAATCGTGAGCAAACACAGAACAGAGAAACCCTCGGAAACCAGCTCACCCCTCCGGATAACACCTATAGAACCCGCTCCGGGAATGTCTGGATAGCTGAGAACGCTTACGCCGAAAGACACCAGGAGGTAGATCTAGATGCCCTTATTAGAAAGAAGGTCATAGAGCAGATTGGAGCCATCTCCGATCAGGTTGTGAGGAGCCACGCCGGATACCAGCCGGTACAACCAGAGGCCCAAGACGGATACGATGAATCACCTTTCGTTCCCAGAATCGCTCGGGCCGAGATTCCAAGGAAAGTCACCATTCCCACCATGAACCCTTACAACGGCACCACGGACCCTAACGAGCGCATAGCCATCTACAAGCAAAAGATGATGACTAGCTCGGTCCCAGTCACTCAAAGGAATCCGTGATGTGTAAAGGGTTCGGAAGGACTCTGACTGGACCAGCCCTTACCTGGTTCATCGGCCTACCCAAGGGGAGCATCTTTCTCAGACCTTTCGGACACTTTCCGGAGTCAATTTGCAAGCAGTCGCAAGTTTGAGAAGCAGTCTAGCGACCTCTACCGGGTCAAGCAGAAGAATCATGAAACCACTAGGGCTTACCTAGATCGCTTCAATAAGGAGAAAGTAACCATCCCAAATTGTGACACCACGACTGCAATCGAGGCTTTCCGACAAGGAATCATACCGGATGGAGGTTTGTACCAGGAGCTGACCAAGCACCCATGCGCTACTTTCGAGGAAGTCCAGTCAAAGGTGCTAGCGCACGTGAGACTGGAGGAAGACAGATCCCTCCGTAGAAGGTCGGCTAAACCTAGAGGCTCCGATAGGAAAAGCAGTGGTGATCGCAAGAGGGAGTATCCAGAACGGAGGTGATCGCCCTTCGGCCAGAGAAGGGACAGGCGTGATCGATCCTATGACAGACACCCAGCCAAGCGGATAAACGTGGCATACAACAAACCACGGGTAGAGAAGGAGCGCGATTTACTACCACCTCCCCTGGAGGACTTCAACCTAAAAATTTCGCCATCACAACTTGTGAAAAATCTTTCTAAGATGGGCGATCTAGTTAGGTGGCCCAAAAAAGACAAAGCGCCCAAAGCTGGAGCCGACGAGAACAAGTGCTGCGAGTTCCATGACAATCATGGGCATTGGACCAAGGACTGTATCCGGGAAGCGGCTCCAGACGCCAGAGTTCCTCGCGATCTCCTAGACAACCTGATGTGATTCTGCCTGGCTCACATCATGGGTTCGAGGCGCCGCCCGGTGCCTCCACGGGGCACCCTGCAAATGGCAAGGAAATACGGCCCGGTGCCTCTTCGGGGCACCCCGCACCCGACGCCGCTGACGCCGGTGCCTCCTCGAGGCACCCCGCATCCGATGTCACCAACGCCGGTGCCTCGTCAAGACACCCCACCACCGACGCCCCGGTGCCTCCCATGCTCCATGAAGGCACCGACGCCCCGGTGCCTCACGCCGCGCCTCGAGGCACCGACACCCCGGTGCCTCCCGGTGCCCAGCAAGGCACCAACGCCGCGGTGCCTCTCGGGACGCCGCAAGGCACCGACGCTCCGGTGCCTCCCGTTGACAACGATATCGAGGCATGGCCCGGTGCTTCTCTAGGGCATCCAATTAAGGGTCGTACGCGACCCGTTACAAGGTCGGTCTCTTCCAAGGAGGCGAATCACATTCCTGGGCCTATAACGAGGCGACGGGCTTAGGCCTTACAAGAGCAACTCCGGGCTCATTTGGCCATGTCCTACACTTCACAAAACGTGCCCGGAGATGCGATTTTGAGTCTCCACATACTGGGCCCAAGCAAGAGCTCCGCGAAGCCCGAAGCCCATCACGAAGAGGGACGATCCAAGGCCATCTTGAAGGAGGCTTGGCTGCCACATTAACATCCTTCCTTGGCCGCCAAGTTTGCCTCTGCAATGCAATAAAAGCATTAGCTTAGCCGCCAAGGAACAAGATTAAAGACGGTTGAATCTCCTTGCCGTGGACGCCACTCTTCTTCACCTCCTCACAAGACTTGGCGCCCACTCCAAGATGTGTGCCTTGGCCGCCAATCCTCGCCACCTTCTCTTGAAGCATGGCGTCCACACAAAGTTGGCCGCCTCTCCCCTCCTCTCACCCCTATATAAACACAAGGAAGGCCTCATATTTTCTTAGATTGAAATTGAGTAAAGAGAGCTTTTAGCCCTTACTCTTTCGGTGTCTTCTCCTCAAGGGAGAAAGGGCCGAGGGAACCCATACCTCGTTGGCTTCTAGCTCTCGTTTCCCTCACTTGATTTCTTGATTTCATTCCCTTCTTTCTTGTACCTCAAAAACGCCTATACTCAAGGATTGTAACGCCACTTTGCCATCTATTTCCAATACAAAAACTCAGTTTGAGTTTCTTACTCATTCTTTACTCGAACACCTCCACAGAAAGCTCAGTCGAACCCGAATTCGACCGATCTTGGAAGTGAGATCACATCATCTGGTATCAGAGCCTGTCGACTTGAGTTTCTCAAGTTGTAGGGGTACAAATTACTTCTCTACATTTCTGTATGTTGGTTGCTCGAAACCCTTTCTTGCCTTTTGCCCAAGCTTGTCTCGTTTTTCTCCTTCTCCCTTAGCCAAATCCAATCGTCTAAAAAAAAAACAGCCTTGTTTTTGCCCTATCCTTTTGTCGAGTTTCCATTGATTCCATCCAAACCAAACCAACCTCGTCCCTTTGCTTTCACCAAAAACCTCTTCTACTTTCTTAAAAGTACCACTTGGTAAAGCGGGAAAAAAAAGGGCCTCAAGTGCTCAATCTTTTAAAAGTCCTAGTCCTTTGATAAGAGTGTTTGTCTTGCACACACAAAAAAAAAAACCAAGAGAAGTGTGCCTAAGACTAGACACCCCTACTTGTGTCTTGTCGTTCGAAAAAAAAAAAGAAGAAGAGAGGTAGTACCTGTCCTTGCAAAAAAAAAAGAGAGAGAGAGAAAAAAAAAACAAAGAAAGAAAAGAGAGATAGTATCTCTCCTTTGCTGAAAAAAAAAAGAAAAAAAAAATAGAGAAAAAAAAAATTAAAAGAAGAGAAGAGGTCGAGCTTTAGGCCATCAAGTGGTCTAGCCGAAGGTGCTTATAACATATTTTTTACCCTTGCCTTCCAACGTGTCCTTTCCCCTCAAGCCCGAGCAACTAAACGCCCGACTTGCGGGGCTAGTAAAGACTCGCTCACAAGCTCAGGTCGCTTGCCCTTGATTCCTTCTTGGTGTCGCTCTCACCGTCGTGTGGACGATAACTCCTTAATAAGAGATTTTGGTGGCGAAAGGAACCTTCCCATCGGAGTGTGTGAGGTTGAGCGCCACATAAAAATCGAGTCCAAACACGAGTTAGTCCTCCTAATTTATTCGCTTTTCGAGAGTGAGCGGGAGACATCGGGTGAGGTTTGGAAAACTTGGAGTTAACCACCCGGTTTCTCCAAGTTAACGGAGGGAGTTTGGAGTTGTGAGGGAGTGCACATGAAAACAAACACATCGAGTCAAACACTTGTGTGTCATTGGATTATGCTAACCCTTACTAGTTCCGTGTTTGTCGTCTTTTGTGTTGTTAGGTTATAATGGAACACTATCTCAAAGGAGAGCCTACACTCCAACCCTTCCATGGAACTCCAGACTTTGTCAAGTACTTGGTCTGGGAGTGGAAAATCGAGCGCTTCTTCAGTTACTATGAATGTACGGACGAGCAAGAAGTGGCTCTTGCCATCCGTTGCTTTGAAGAAAATGCATATGATTAGTGGAGAGAGTATGAAGCAGATTGTACCTACTTTGGGTATCCACCGATCCACACTTGGGAGGAACTCAAAACCGTCCTCAGAAGTTCCTTCATCCCTCATGATTATAGATCGCGCCTTGAAGTTAGATGGGATAGGTGTAGGCAACGTGATCGCTCTCCCCTGGCATACTACGAAGAGTTGTCAGAACTTATGTTCTTTTCAAGCCACCTCTTCAGAGACAGGTGTATTTTAACTAAATTCATTGGCGGTTTGAACACTGACCTCCGTCTATATGTTAAGAGGCATAGGCTTGGGAGTAGAATGCCCATCTCGTATGTCATACAAGAAGTTAACAAGGAGTACGAGTATCAGCAACGGAAATATTCCACCAAGTTTGCTCCTTCAAGATTTGAACCTATCTTACCAAAGCCCCAGTCGAGGGTCCAAGAGACAAGACGTGAGTCTAAGAGAGTTCAACCAACGACTCAAGCTTCATGTATCGACTATTCAAGGCCGGTTGAGGGACAAGGCCACCTACCTGCAACTCAACCCGACTTAGAAACGATATTTGAGTTACCGTATGGGAAGAAGATCGACTTAAGCAAGGCCAAGGACGAATGGGTTAAGAATGTGAGACCTAAGGTCCATTGCGAGGTCAAGAGCCCTTTCAGCCAAGGTGCACCCTTGGCCCAACCCTCTCAATTCACCACTAAGTGTGGCATACCAAGGCGAGTAGAGGTCGCTGAAATTTCCAATGAGGAAGAAATTGCCTCGAGCCTTGAGAAAGGCTCAAGTGAAGACATGCTCACGGTGGGGAGTCCGAGTGAGGGGACCATCGACTCAAAAGGGATGAATGGCCTAAATGAGGTGAATGACTTCGTCGTGTTGGAGGACCTCATGAACCGAGACGAAGAGGACTTCGTGGAGGAGGCCTCTCCATTGGGCGGCCTGTCACCCTCCAAGTCCAAGAGCTTCACGAAAAAGGTGTTGGAGAGATCGACGAAGTCACCAACAACGTAGGCCCAAAACCAAAGTCCCAAGTGGACCACCCAAGCGAGTCGCTACATGTTGGTACTTCGAAGACTCAGGGTGGCGTGGTCTCAATGCCCAAAACCATTAAGTTCATACCAAAGACCAAAGAGCTTCCACCATCCACCCTTCCTAGCTTCTTGAATTCCATGCCCACTCCTTGGATGGCTGCTCACCCGAGACTTGCATCGGCTTGGCCCGTGGAATCATTTGTTATAAAAGATGATGAGCCAAACCCCATTCGGCCGACCATATCTAGGGAGTCTAACCTGTGTGCCACTTTCGTTGGAAGTGTTTCAATTGATGAGCTCATCGCATCAACTCTCAAGCATGAAGGGAGTTCATCCTTTAGAGAAGTTTTCTCAACTCCTTCATACTTTACTACTGATTATGAATTGGGTGTGACCCATGCAAAACGTGAAACTTATTCCACATTATTTCATGCCTATGTCACATCAAAGAGTAAATATTCATGCATCCATCATAGTTCCCTTTCTCAACATATTTCATCTAGGATGCATATAGCTCATCATATTACAATGTTTTATCAATCTAAAAACTTGATTGATCTGAATCAATATAGGCCCAAAAAGAAAAGTGGCCGGGCTTATGCATGTAGGATGTCATATCACCTTGAACTTGGAAATTATGATGTGCTTATATCCTTTATATTGCATATATTATTCTTTTGGTCTTCGTGTGCTTATCCTATAGGCCAAAGGGATTCGAGGTCGAATCCTTCTCAACTGGGGGAGGATGATGTGATTCTGCCTGGCTCACATCATGGGTTCGAGGCGCCGCCCGGTGCCTCCACGGGGCACCTTGCAAATGGCAAGGAAATACGGCCCGGTACCTCTTCGGGGCACCCCGCACCCGACGCCGCTGACGCCGGTGCCTCCTCGAGGCACCCCGCATCCGATGTCACCAACGCCGGTGCCTCGTCAAGGCACCCCACCACCGATGCCCCGGTGCCTCCCGTGCTCCATGAAGGCACCGACACCCCGGTGCCTCACGCCGCGCCTCGAGGCACCGACACCCCGGTGCCTCCCGGTGCCCAGCAAGGCACCGACGCCGCGGTGCCTCTCGGGACGCCGCAAGGCACCGACGCTCCGGTGCCTCCCGTTGACAACGATATCGAGGCACGGCCCGGTGCTTCTTTAGGGCATCCAATTAAGGGTCGTACGCGACCCGTTACAAGGTCGGTCTCTTCCAAGGAGGCGAATCACATTCCCGGGCCTATAACGAGGCGACGGGATAAGGCCTTACAAGAGCAACTCCGGGCTCATTTGGCTATGTCCTACACTTCACAAACCGTGCCCGGAGATGCAATTTTGAGTCTCCACATACTCGGCCCAAGCAAGAGCTCCGCGAAGCCCGAAGCCCATCACGAAGAGGGACGATCCAAGGCCATCTTGAAGGAGGCTTGGCTGCCACATTAACATCCTTCCTTGGCCGCCAAGTTTGCCTCTACAATGCAATAAAAGCATTAGCTTAGCCGCCAAGGAACAAGATTAAAGACAGTTGAATCTCCTTGCCGTGGACGCCACTCTTCTTCACCTCCTCACAAGACTTGGCACCCACTCCAAGATGTGTGCCTTGGCCGCCAATCCTCGCCACCTCCTCTTGAAGCTTGGCGTCCACACAAAGCTGGCCGCCTCTCCCCTCCTCTCACCCCTATATAAACACAAGGAAGGCCTCATATTTTCTTAGCCCTTACTCTTTCGGTCTCTTCTCCTCAAAGGAGAAAGGGCCGAGGGAACCCATACCTCGTTGGCTTCTAGCTCTCGTTTCCCTCACTTGATTTCTTGATTTCATTCCCTTCTTTCCTGTACCTCAAAAACGCTTATACTCAAGGATTGTAACGCCACTTTGCCATCTATTTTCAATACAAAAACTCAGTTTGAGTTTCTTACTCATTCTTTACACGAACACCTCCACAAAAAGCTCAATCGAACCCGAATTCGACCGATCCTGGAAGTGAGATCACATCACAACCCCTACCGGGGCAGGACAGCCGATAGAACACCCCCTACTCCAGAAAAGGTGGTAAATGTAATAACTGGGGGGTCAAGCGTGTGCGGCCTTACTTACTCAGCAGCCAAAAGACATGCGCGAGAAGGATACTTAGGGAAGCCTGCCTATCTAGAGCGGCGACCTAAACAGCCGACCGGGCTAGCAATAGTCTTTGACGACTCTGACATTGAGAACCAGGTCGGGCCTCATCACGACGGCTTAGTGATCTCCCTGCACATAGGAAACGTTCTCATGAGAAGGATACTGGTCGACACCGGTAGCTCCACCAACCTCATAACCTTGACCACACTCAAGGAGATGGGTCTGTCCGAGAACGACGTACACAAAAACCCCGTCCCTCTCGTGGGGTTCAGCGGTGAAGAGCACACCGTGGGAGACATACTTCTTCAAACCTTCGCAAAAGGAGTTAACTTGCAAGTAAGCTTCATGGTGATAGACTGCCCATCTAGCTACAACGTAATCCTAGGCCGCCCCTGGATACACGACATGAAGGCGGTGGCCTCCACTTATCACCAGACGGTGAAATTCCCCACACCACGGGGAATAGAGGAAATTCGGGGAGATCAGAGGCTAGCTAGAGAATGCTACAAGATAGCCCTGAAACCTACGGCCGCGGGGCCGCAGGCATAGCAATTACAGAGCGCTACCCCTCCTATCCAAACCAGAGAGGAAGAAGAAGAGGTGGAGGAGGTAGCAATAGGGGAAGGGCGGATCGTTCGGCTGGGCGTTGGACTAGAAACGTCCATCAAGGCAGAACTCGTGTCCTTTCTAGAGAAACACCAGAAGTGCTTCGCATGGAGCCACGAGGACATGACTGGAATCGATCCAGGGGTGATCACACACAAGCTTAACACCGATCCTATCTTTCCCCCAGTAAAACAAAAGAGAAGGAGGTTCACCCCCGAGCGAATCAAGGTAGTCGATGAAGAAGTAAGGAAATTGCTAGACACAGGCAAAATTCGAGAAGTGAAGTATCCAGATCGAGTGGCTAGCTAACGTGGTGGTCGTTCCAAAGAAGAATGGGAAGTGGAGAGTTTGCGTGGACTTTACAGACCTGAACAAGGCTTGTCCCAAAGACTCTTTCCCGCTCCCACGCATAGACACAATGGTCGATGCCACCGCTGGTCACGAACTCTTAACATTCATGGACGCCTTCAGCGGCTACCACCAAATCCAGATGCACCCCGAAGATCAAGAGAAGACGTCCTTCATAATAGGACAAGGGACATACTGTTACCGGGTTATGCCCTTTGGTTTAAGGAACGCTGGTGCGACCTACCAACGACTCGTCAACCACATGTTCCAGAACCAGATCGGGAATACTATGGAGGTTTACATTGATGATATGGTCGTCAAGAGCACAGCGGCAGCTCAGCACCAGCAACACCTTGAGGAAGCTTTCAATATCCTGGAAAAATTCAACATGAAGCTTAACCCTCAAAAGTGCACATTTGGGGCTCAGTCTGGAACATTTCTAGGTTACATTGTGACCAAAAGGGGGATTGAGGCTAGTCCTGATCAAGTAAAGGCGATAGCCTCCCTGAGATCACCCAAGAACATCAAGGAGGTACAGAAGCTCGCGGGGAAAATCGCCGCCCTTAACAGGTTCATATCTAAGTCAGCCGACAAGTGTCGATTATTCTACGATATACTCAAGAAAATCAAAATTTTCTAGTGGGATGAACGACACGAGAAGGCTTTCCAGGAACTCAAGGGCTACTTCTCCAATCCATTGTTACTAGCCAAGCCGGTTCCGGGAGAAATCTTGCAGCTGTATCTAGCGGTATCAGGAAGCACATTGAGCGGGGTTCTAGTCAAGGAAGCTGAGGGACAGCAAATGCCCGTTTATTTCGTAAGCAAGACAATGACCTCAGCAGAGACTAGATACACCCCCCTCGAAAAGCTGGTCCTCGCCGTCGTCATAAGTTCGAATAAGCTGCGCCCTTATTTCGAATCACATACTATCGCAGTCCAAACCAGCTACCCTCTGCGAGAGGTGATGCAGAAGCTGGAGTTCTCTGGATGAATGACCAAGTGGGCGGTACAACTCAGCGGGTACGACATCAAGTACGAACCTCGCAAAGCCATAAAGTCGCAGGTCCTAGCTGACTTCATCACTGACTTCTCACCAGATCTAGAGGAGGCAGCAAGCTCAAGCACACCCGCCCCTCCCAGAAGAAACACACGAAACGTGGACGCTCAACACAGATGGGGCTTCTAACGCCAGAGGG
This sequence comes from Polygonum maritimum, assembly GCA_963924305.1. Lineage (NCBI taxonomy): Eukaryota > Viridiplantae > Streptophyta > Magnoliopsida > Caryophyllales > Polygonaceae > Polygonum > Polygonum maritimum. The sequence goes on along the minus strand of OZ002736.1, from coordinate 15,855,311 downwards.
ATAGGGCTAGGGGTAATCCTGGAGTCAAGCAAGGAAGACAGGCTAGCTCAAGCCATAAGGTGTGACTTCGACGCCACAAATAACGAGGCAGAGTACGAAGCCTTGATTTTCGGATTAGGGCTAGCACGAGAACTAGCAGTCCAAAATCTGCAAGTGAAGTGCTACTCTCTCTTGGTGGTTAACCAGATACTGGGGCTATTTGAGGCAAAAGACGAGAGGATGGCCCTTTATTTACAAAAGGCGAGAGCATTAGCAGGAGAATTCCAGCAGGTCACCTTTGAACAGGTACCTAGAGAGAACAACACATCAGCCGACGCCCTAGCAGGTTTGGGCTCAGTACTCAACCCAAGCGAATACTCTCAGATCCCACTAGTGCACCTTCTTCATTCGGCGATCGAGCATCCCAAAGAGACATCCATGTTATGGGCACTCCCAGTAACCAGTCTTGACACGCACTCGGGAGACAAGCCCAACAACTGGATCAAACCATACCTAGACTGGTTAATACACGAGAAAGCGCCTGAAGATAAGACAGAAGCAAGAGCTTTAAGAGCCAAAGCCACACGATTCGTCGTCCATCAAGGCTTGCTTTACCACAAGTCTGCATCAGGGGTCTTGCAAAGGTGTGCAGAGGGAGACGAGATAGATAGCATCATGAGCGAGATCCACGAAGGGTATTGCGGGAACCATGCTGGTGGCAGAAGCTTGGCAAATAAAATACTTAGACACGGGTGGTACTAGCCAACGCTACGACGCGACGCCACCAAGTACGCCCAGGAATGCAAGGCATGCCAGCGACACGCGCCCACTTCTCACCAACCCTCCGAGAGCCTACATCCAACCCTTACTCCTTGGCCCTTCATGAAATGGGGGATGGATATTGTGGGAAAATTACCTCCTTCCACAGGGCAAAAAGTGTTCTTCTTGGCCATGACCGATTATTTCTCCAAATGGATCGAGGTTGAAGCATATAGAGAGATCAAGGACAAGCATGTGATCTCGTTCATCGAGCGCAACATCCTATGTCGCTTTGGAATCCCAACAACAATCGTTTGTGACAACGGTTCCAAGTTCATTAGCCAGAGAATGAGAGAATTCTGCCAGGGGTGGAACATTGATCTAGTAACATCAACGCCTAGATACCCCCAGGCGAATGGGCAAGCGGAGTCCTCAAATAAAGTAATCATAAGCAACCTGAAGAAGAGACTAACCAAATCCAAAGGCAAGTGGACAGAAGAGCTACCCTACGTACTTTGGGCTGATCGCACCACTCCCAAGAAAGCGACAGGGCAAACACCCTTTTCTCTGGTATACGGGTGCGAGGCAGTCATTCCGGCTGAAATCCAGGTCCCAACCGTGCGATATGGTCTAGATACGCTTGACCAGAACAAAGAGCAACTCGAGGCAAACCTAGACACGGTCCAAGAATTACGGGAATCATCCCACCTCAGAGTAGCTCGATACCAACAACAGGTGTCCAGAAGCTATAACAAGAACGTAAGAGTTAAAGTCTTCCGAGTTGGAGACTGGGTACTTCGCAAGGTTTTCCAAAACACAGCAGAGCAAAACGCGGGAAAATTGGCACCTGGATGGGAAGGACCTTACAAGATCACGAAGATCGTAGGGCAAGGAGCTTATCAGCTTGAGTCCGACGAAGGGGAACCAGTGCCTAGGAGTTGGAATGCCACTCACCTCAAGAAGTATTATTTCTAGAAACCCTATCTCTAGTTACTTAGTTTGTTTTGCACATTAGAAGGTCTTGGATTTTCTTCTTTTCGGGGGGATGCAAGGGGGTTCCTGAACCATCACCCCACTTTTATTTCTAGATCATAGTTCTAGTGATTAGCACCAGTTAGGACACTGTTTTGCATTCTTGTGATTCCTTTAATTAATAAATGAAATTTATTGCAAGCTACTTTGTTCATACACACGAAAAACAAACATGTGCTCCTTGAGAGCACACCTTTGCAAAATTCGCACGATACAAAAACCCACACCAGGTTACACGCCTAGTAGCCCTGATCAAGCTACGAAAAAGCACATATTCCCACAAAACTCGTGCACGTAACGATTAGGCCCATAAGTGACCTAGGCATTTATCGCCAGAAATTCCGCAAAACTCGTGAACGTAATGATTAGGCCCATAAGAGACCTAGGCAAGTATCGCTAGTATTGCAAAACTCGCAGGAAAATTTGGATCCACAAATAAGGCACAGGTCGCCTGACACATATGCTAGCATCCAACGGATTAATCCACTCATATTAACTGGTTGTACAATCCAGATATACTATCAACATTTGACATCACAAGGCTAACATTAGCACTCTATACAAACAAGCTTGTTTCTTACAAATAATACCCGCTAAGACACACTAGGTACCTACGCCACTTCTAGCAAAGGCCAGCGCGCTTTGCTAATCTCTAGACAAAGGTGGTCCTCCCCCAAATAATACCAGGGGTGGCGAATTCACCAAACAACTACATCACCACACTACGACGACTTTACTAATCACGTGATTACCAAGATTACATCTACCATGGTCACTCCTAGACACCCGCTCTAGTGAAAGACATTTGCAGCCGCTCACACTTATATAGAACGCAAGCACATTTCTCTGGATACGCACTCTGAAATATAGTACGAGGAATACTAAACCAATCTCATTTCTAGATAAGGTATCTAGAGCCATATCTTGGCAAAATCACGGGAACAAGGCACGTCCCCAAGAGTCAGCTAAGCAATAAGGATTGAACTCCGGCATCGAGCAAGTCCGCTCGAAATAGGTTTCGAATTCTAGATGTCACGGCCGAGAACTATTCCTAAAAAATTCGTGAGCAAACACCTAGCTATTTCAGCAAGCATTACCGTAAGCAAAAACACGCATAATTAGATAAAACAAGGCCATACAGAGGGCCTAAAGATAAAGGTTCTTACACCAGGGGTACAATGTTTTCCCCCATAAATCAAGTTTTGGCGCACGAGCCATGTCAGAATCATCATCAAGTTTTTTGGCAAAAGACATTGCCAGAATAAGTAAAACCAAAAGATAATCAAAAAGCAAGCACGAGTTCTTCACTTAGAAAGATCACTTAGCCGGAGAAGGAGTCTGCGACGAAAGGTACTCATCCTTGTCCTCCTGCTGAACCACGTCGTTGGAGCTAATAGCTGGAATCCACAGGGGCTGGAGAATTGGCGTCGTCCTCTAGGTCCTTGTTAGGTAGAAAATCCTCTCTTGGGACCTTCGAGCCCGGTGGGAACAGAACGTCAAAGGCGGCCTTTAGCTCATCCAAGTTCCAGCGATCGCCCTCCCCTCTGGCAATACCTTCCAGAACCGCGATCTTGGCTTTGGTAGAATAGAAGGTGCCGATCTTCATAACTTGCTGAGTGAAAGCATCCACAATCCCTTGAAGCTCAGCGATCTTCCCCGCTTGCGCAGACACCTCTTCCTACAACTTGACAACTTGAACTCGATGGGCACCTAGCGCGTCTTCGAGGACATGGTTTTGACGACCAGCCTCTAGCGCCGCCTCCGAAGCATGCTTCTCTTTGGACTTCAGTGCAAGAATCTCCTTCGTGCAGGCGTCCATAGCTAGAGCAATCTCTTGAGTTGCCTACGAATAACACAATATTAATAACCACAATTCAAGAAGAAACAGTTTACTAGGAAGAAACATTACATGGGTATGCAAGAGCTAACCTTCATCACCAACTGCTTCGATTTCACCAAAGCTTGTTCCCCGCTGATCTCTGCGAACCCAGCCTTGATATCACTGGGGGTAGACTCTAGGACAGCACCCCAGAAGTCGTTGGCGCCCTCCTTGGAGAGATCGATGGTTGAGGGAGTCTCCAGCTTGCGCTTCTGGGAAGGGCGCTCTTGATGAACTTCCCTCTTTGGTACAAGGGGGGGGGGGTTTGAGCTATGGGATCTCAGCATCCGTTGCAACATGACATCAGTAGAAGCGTTTCTCTCGCGACCTGGATATACAATGAATCAGAAATCAAGGTCTTTTACCAGAAGAATCATTTAGCACGCAGAGGAAGAATCATAGCAAAAGCTTACCAGAGTTGGTGGGCTTGGAAGTACTCGACATCTTAATGGCAAGGGGTGAAGCTTCTAGATCCGTAATCTCGGGGCTAGGACTTTGGCGTTGCTGCTCCCGTTTTGATTTCTCCGGCTCGTTAAACACCTTGCTAGGAGCACGATTCTTGGACTCGATGGTTAGCAGCGTGTTGATAAGCTTCCCACTGGATGACCTCGAATTGAAACCTTTTGGCATTGCACAAAGTGTAAACAGATAGATGTTAGCGCGGGATATCGTCTAGGATAACAGATCTAGTTACATACACTACTGAAAATCACAAACAGAGCAGGTAAGACTCTTACAAGTAGTATTCCAAGCATCTAGGAAAACGTCTTTATAGATTTCCCCTAGTTCACCCAAGGAACGCCTTTCAACGAAAAAGTAACATGACTGCCACCCCGTGTTAGGGCTTTTGACACCAGGGATCAAGGGGTCTTGCGGGTCTCTAGCGTGAAGAGAAATCCTACCTGGCCTAGAGGGTACTACCTTGTATGCCACCAAGAATTCACTCACAGTCATAACTATTCCCTTCCTAGAAGCTAGACCTGAGTATGCGCCAGGTGGTGGGCATGATTTGGGAAGGCGAAACCCCCAAATCCCTCAGAAAATCTCTAATAAAGGGGGAGAAGGGAAATCTGAGTCCTAGAGAGAACGGAAAATCAGTAAAGAAGATCCAACCAGGGCGGATCCAGTCAATTAACTCGTCTTGGGGGCAGTGGGTCACGGTTCCGGCCGGAAACCCTCCCTCGGTGACGATTTTGGCGACGTCATCTGGTGTGAGGTTGCACAGGAATTGGTCTTGGGGCATGAGTGAGTTTGAAGGTGCGAAAAGAGGAGTTTCGGCCATGATAAGGAGAAATACGGACGAGGATTGAAGGAAAAACTAAGCAAAAAGAAAAGCAAGGTTTAAGAGAAAGCGGAAGGTAGAAGATGAAGACGAGAGTAAAGGAGAGAGATTGGTACCTGTGCTCAATGTTGAAGTGACGCCTATGAACGAGTAAGAGAAAGGGCTAAGTGCGTTTTAAATGGGAACTAATGATGATGCTCAGACTACGGTTTCCAAGGCAAACAAATCGGCAATTGAAGATTGGTTTGATTCAAATTTGAATTTCGAATTTGAAATTCTAAACTTAAATTAAAAGGGGGTATTGTTGGGCCCTACTATTCAAGAGTTCATGACACACGCTAGAACAGCTTGCAAGAAGCCCATCAAGCCCAGCGGCGAGTTTCTAGAAGAATGTCCGGGTAATGGATATCGATATGAGCTCCTTCGCCCATCCGAGTATAAGATATGCTTAAATTATATCTTATAAGCTATCTTTCTATCCAATGTAACTAGGATCATATGGCGCCTAGGAGTATTATATTTAGTAACGATTTGTATCTATCTAGTAGCAAGTATATCTTGTAATGTTATATCTTTAGGCACCCCTATAAATACATAGAGGGGGGTCACGCATTGTACATCTACATATATACACATATACAATCGAATACACACGAGATTAATACAATTTTCGCATTCTTTCCTCTTGATTCTTGAGTTCGTATTGCTTAGTTCAAGCCCGATCTAGGCTAAGGGGTCACCAATCTTGCTTGGTTGATTACTAGCTCTAACAGCAGTCATGATCACCACATCAATATTCTTAACGATGCTACTCCAAACAGCCGAAGGATTAGCAATCCTAGCTGCGCTATCCCTAATATACTCTACTCTCAGAATAGAAGACCAACAACTACCTTTGTCATTCAAAAAACACCAACTTAATTTGCCAACAGTAGCTAGGTTAACTTGGCGCATCGATCTAATCCCAAGGCCCCCAACAGACTTGGGCAAGCACAAATCGTCCCAACTAACAAGGTGCATATATCTTTCTTTTGTCAGGCTCATCACATCATGAAGCAAGCCCAGGGCACCCGTCTCGCGCCAACACAAGCTCAGCCAGCCCAAGGGCCATGCCTAAAGAAGACTCGAGCCCAATTCTCGGGCCCTTGACGAGGCGACGAGCCAAGCTTTTGCAAGAGCAACTTCGGGCCCCACTAGCTTTGCCAAACGACTTGACCAACAAGCCCATTGGAGGTTTTATTTGCCTTCAAGTGATCAGCCCAAGAGCAAGTCCCACTAGGCCCGAAGCCCGCTTTGAAGATGGCCATCCGGAGCCCATTTGGGAGTTTGCTTGGCTGCCACACATCATCACCTAAAACAACTCCTTGGTCGTTAAGTTTTGGTTCATCAAAAGAAGCATTAAGTGAGTTACTTGGCCGCCAATCTTCATCATTAAGGAGTCAGCTTTGAGTGCTTTCCTTGGGCGCCAAGCTTCTACATCACCTCCACCAATTTATGATGCGTGGAGCCCACTCCAAGCTGCCGCTACCCTCCTCTCATCTCGTCCTATATATAGACGCTAGGGGCCTCATTTTTTACTAAGATTGGATTTGAGTAGAAAGCTTTAAGCCCACTCATCCGGTCTCTTCTCCTTAGGGGAGAACGGGCCGGGGGAGATTCTCCGTCGGCTTCTAGCTTCGTTGATTCTTGTTGGAGTGTGACTCTCCGACAAGGATTCAACTTCTCGCTCTTTCCTTCCTTCTTTTCCAATAAGAAAGACCTCTTTTTCTTCCATTGTAAACACAAACACTTGCTTTTACCAAAGTAATATCAACTCAGTTTGGTTCTCTTTGCAACACCGTTCAAGAATGCCTCCACGAGACTCAATCGAACCAGTCCCCGCCGATCCTGGATTCGATTCACATCACTCACCCACGTCAGACCAATACTTCTGAAGAAAGCGGTTGAAGCCCATCAACTCCAGGAGCCTTAAAACTATCCATCTGTTGCATACCATCCTAGATCTCTGAGTCAGAAGTAGATAAAAAAATCATTAATATTTGATTAATTAAATAAATCCTATTCTAATTACCCCTCCTCCCACACTTAATTAGTTTACCTATAAATAAAACATTAATATTTGGTTGCACTCGTGTGAGTTATGATACATGAGGTATTTTTATGTATAGAAAAATCATTACCGTAAAATTGATCGATATTGCAAGTTAAAAAAATGTCCATCAATTATAACTTCACATGTTTTTAGACATACCTTGTTCTATAAAATATTTGTATGAAACTGATTCATTTAAAATTCTGAGTCATGATCTTTTATGGGACAATTTTTGCAATAAAATTATCACTAGGTAATAGTTATGTAAAAGTGATACGTTTTTTAAAAATAGATTCCCAAAGCCTTGTTAGATTGCAAGAAACAGATAAAAATCTAATTAAATAAAGGTTTTGCATGCGCGGAGTGGCCCTACTCGCAACATCTTCACATAAAATACGCGAAATATAGCTCGGAGCCACCACCAACGGATTAACACCTAACGAGAAATTAAAAGCAAGTTTAGTAAGTTAGTCAACAACCATATTTGCTTCCCTGAAGACATGATATATCGAGTCGGGTCTCCCAAGGCCGACTAAGGTACTCTTGACACCGAGAGACAAGATTAAATAACGGGTGGGTGGATTTGACACCTTTGTGAATCAAATGAACAATGAGGTTGGAGTCAGATTCGATGACAACCTTGCGATGGCCATGATCCCACGCAAGGGAGAGCCCATCCAAAAGGCCCCATAACTCAGCCGTCGGCACGGAACATTGCACAATATTGTGGGCAAAGCCGCCCAACGAATTACCATTATCATCCCAGATGACCCCAGCAGCTGACGCATGCCCATCACTATCCTTAGAGCCATCCGTGTTAACTTTGATGAATCCCATAGGCGGAATTTTCCAAAACACCAACTCCTTTGTTTGCCTAAGCCCCTTCGACACCCTCTAGGAACTGCATCAGGTATTGTTATTCTCTTCAGCTTTGGCCAAAATGAAGCTGACAACATCGCAGCTCGTGTTTGGGGTTCCAAAGACCATCTCATTTCTCCACTTCCGCGTCCACCAAAGACTCGTAGAAAACAGCTCGGATCCGCCCAATCAAGATCATTATTGAACCACTTCTTGCAAAGGATGTTGGTGCGCAGCCACCTTGCAAAATCAAGATTAAAGAAATCAGTACACATATAAGAAGGATTAAGCTAAAGCCAAATAGGTTTGATAGCATGGCGATCCCGAAAGAGGTGGGTGAGATCCTCATCAACAGCCCTACATGTCGCACAAAGCGTCGGTAGCGATATGTCTCCACCGCCTTTCATGATTCATCAGAATAGTGCCTCTGGCGGTCACATGAAAACCGGCACATGCTCAAGGACCATATGCTTCCAAATAGCCCCAAAAAAGGTGTTGACGTTGGAGCTATACGAGTCGTTCTTCGTCACCAGGTTGTACTTCGAGCAAATTGAATAATCACCATCAGTCGAGGGCGCATAAGAGAGACTATTAGCAGTGTCCTGATCATCAGCAAGCTCGACAGCAAGACCTCAACAAGGATACCCCAACGCTAGCCCTCATTCGAACACTAGAAACGGCGCACTTTCAGCTCCAGCAACTTAATCAAGGGCGCGTTCCTAGCATACTCCAGCAACCTCTCATTCTCCAGCCAAGGGTCAAGCCAAAATCTCGCAGTCTTTCCATTGTCGATAATCCAGCGAATGGCAGACATGATCAACACATCAATACTCTTAACGATGCTACTCCAAACAGCCGAAGAGTTAGAAATCCTAGCCCCAATATCCCTGATATACTTCGCTCTCATAATAGAAGACCAGCAGCTACATTTTTCATTTAAAAAACGCCAACTTAATTTGCCAGCAGTAGCTAAGTTAACTTGGCGCATCAATCTAATCCCAAGGCCCCCAACGGACTTGGGCAAGCACAAATCGTCCCAACCAACAAGGTGCATCTTCCTTTTGTCAGGCTCATCATTCCACACAGAATCCCTAACCTTTTTATCCAAATCACAAAGCTCCTTAAAAACATTATAGAGGCTTATCGGACGAAAATGATTGATGTTCTCCGGCTTGGCAACTTTAGGTAAAAGGACCATAAGGGTTTCATTAACACCAGCGGGAAGACAACCGGTTGAAACCCATCCACTCTAGGAGCCTTAAAACTAGCAATCTGTTGCATACCATCCTAGATCTCAGAGTCAAAAATATCAACCACCAACGAGTCCTAGTGCATCCTGTCCATGCATTTAAAGAGGCCTCCTGGCAAAACACCACACACGCTCCAAGGGTTTAGAAGTTAAGGATGTGGACCTGCATGAAGATGCTTGCGCCGAAACCTGAGATGGTGCCTTGGTGATGTTGGGAACACCCCTTGGCTGAGAAGAAGAAAGATTAGAAGAACCCGAACTTGAAGTGTTAGGTGTGTACCTTTTTGGAGTGGAAAAGTGAGTTCGTCTTCTTTGGAGTTGGTTGTGAAGCAATTGCGTCTTTTGAACAAGCTTAAGCACATCGGTGATGGAATGTATGTCTACCGCCTCCCGAATAGGTTGGTTAAGGCCAGCCAAGAATTGGGTCCTCATAGACTGCTGAGATTGGTGGATGTTAGCCTTGTAGGTGAGCTCTTCGAGTTCGTCAAAATAGGTGATGGGATCACGACTCCCTTGCCTACAACACGCCACTCGCTGCCTCATCGTCTCTAGATAGTCCTCGGGAACATGCTTCTTCTTGAGTAAGAACTTGAGTTGTGGCCAAGACTCGACGGGAGGCAAGCCTTGCCTATAGCGATCCGCCTTGGTACGCAACCACTAACTCTTTGCTTGACCGGTGAAGTGCACGGTAACCACGCCGACTCTTTCATGTTGTGCATAGTTGAGGAAGTCGAGTACGTGGTCGGTGCTTTCCTCCCACTCGAGGTACTTTTCAGGACTGTAAGCACCATCGAACGGAGGGATCTTGGTCTTCACGTCACCTTTGTGAGAGGAGTCACCCGATTGTTGGAGAAAAGGTCTTTGGCCACGCCCATAGGCGCGGGGTAAGTCCTCGGTTTCCTCCTCAAGCTCCTGGTAGAAGTCGTTGTAGGTCCTTTGGTACTCATTTTGTTGCTCATATGGAAGACCATCAAGAGGGTCCTCGACGCTAGGAAGACGTACCGCAACTTGGTGCCTAAGAGGATCCAGGTTGTGTCGTGCCCGTTGTTGTTGTAGAGGGCCCGACGGCAACCGAGAACCGTGAGAGTTGTAGCTCGGAGGATTGTCCTTGAAGCTAGCAAGAGAATCGGTGTGAAGTTCTTGGACAAGAGGTACTTTGCCTCTAGATTTGGAGCTAGACGCCATGTGAGCATGGGGAGGGGGCGTCTTCTCCTTAGGATCGTTGGGCTGGATAGTTTTATGAGGACAACCACTAGGTGGAACAAGAGCGTTGAGGCGCTCCTCAATAAACTTCCAGCGGGGGTCGAACTTAGCGTGCATGACCTTGAGAGCTTCGGCCACAGCCTTGTTCACAATGGATGGAATTTGCTCGTTGAGCTGCGCACTAACTTCGTCCACCACAAGCTTGATGGTGGCGTTGCTGGGTCGATGTTATCCGGGGCTAGAGGGGAAGTGATGTCACGATCGTCAGCCATGTTTCCTACACAAGGAGAGAAAAGTGGCAGCGACAGGCAATAATGTGGTATAGAAACCAAGTAATGCAAGGAGCAACATGATACTCCACACAATCAGTTAATGAATGAAAGGACTAGTTATGGACCCTAGAAGATCAAGTAAATATGCACCCAAAGAGATGGATTAGATATGCAAGATGACAAGAATAAAGAGATATTCAATTGCAAGTAAACTACTTGGATCAAGAATAAAGGGCATTCACGACATGGAGATAGTAATAAGCAAGACAATCATGCAAGAAAGGCCAAAAGAAATTGGGCTATCAATGTGCACTATATGACATGCAAATTACTAAGACGCGAGTGCACGGTCCAGAAAGACAAGGGGTACAATGCAAGTTCCGGTTTCAGGCACAACAAGCAATGCATATGGGTGAAAAGATGCTTCAACTAGGCAGGGTAGGCCAGTTTTAGCATGCAATTAGAGGTGATCACTTTAAGCAAAGAGAGCAAATACGAAGCAAGAAGAGATGTGTTGTTCCACTTTGTTGTTTTTTTTTTATTGCTCTCGGCAATCTCTATTTTTTTAATGAAAAACGAAAAGAAGCATGAAATGTACGAAAATAAAATCGACTTATATCTACCAATGAAACTACCTAGAAACAAAAGAGGAACAAGGGGAAAAAGGGGAGAATTTTTGTGGAAGAAAATAGGGACAAAATTGCAAAAAGGATCATGCTATCAAAATCAACCAAATATGCAACCCACAATTACTTAGAACGTAAGTAATGAGCATGCAAGCATGGAGAATCATGAAATCAAGTCAATCAATGCAATAGAATCTAAAACAAATCAATGAGAAAGAAAAAGCTAGCATGATCTTATCTAAAATGATGAAACTTGGAATGCAAGCAACAAGAAAAATCACCAGAGGAGGGTGGGAGTCCACTCGTGCGAGCCAAAAGGCCAGGGTGTGGTTTGGGTATGGTGATGGAGGAGTAGGTCGAGTGGAGTTAGGGTTTGGCGAGTGATTTTATGGAGGCAAGTTTCAATCATTTCGGACAAGCTAGTAAGGTAAATTCTGATTATGCAAGCAAATTGAAGCAAGAACTTGGCAAAATAAGGTAGGATCTAAGTACCACTTGATACGTGATTGCCAACGTCGAGTGCCACAATCTTGTGTGCGGAAGCCAAAGGATAAAGAGTGCGCAGGATCGAGATGTTCCGCCTGCTGTCCTTGCGCAATCTTGCTTGCTTCTTACTGTTGGGACGATATTAAGGACGTCAGTCGTTAATATCTAAACCAATAATAATCGTCCCTTGTTTTGATAATGACAAACTCAAATGTATTTGATAAGTTGTCCAAGTTTTGATCTCAGGTAAGTCCAGTGGACGCACATGAGCGAAAAGGACAACAAGTGAACAGCAGTCCCTATGCTGTAGGGACGCATGTTACCAGAACTTCCAAAGCTAAACGTAATTGGCGGAGTCCCTGCGCAAGATAGGACGGAGTCCTCATCAAGAAGGGACGCGCGCCAAAATACGGACGAAGTTCAAATTCAAATCAAGGCCGCCCCAACATGATTACATCATCGTCCGGCCTTAGTCCTCAGAAGGAAGCTTCCTTTGTCTGGGCACGTGTAGACAATGCCAAAGACGTCGCTTTCCCAGCAATGGTCCCCTACCCACGCGGAGGCTTCCCAAGCGTCAACAGAGTTGACCTCCTCAAGACGCTCATCGCACCGTTGATCAAAGATCGAGGATCCTGCCAAGTCTCAGAGGACGCTAGAGGACAAGAATCACTTCCGCTATAAATACTCTCCAAGGAGTATGCATAGCGGCATGTGTGAGCAAGAGTGGACTTTGAAGACTTTCTCTCAAGCTCTCCCGAAGCATTCAAGAACACGAACGAAGATCAAGAAGATCAAGTGAGCTTGAAGCAAGAGAAAGAAAGTCCAACCACATCAAATCCAAAACAAACCACAAATCAATTAGAGTTGTAGTTTGTCTCTCACAACGAACCGTGAGAGACGTGAGTGATAGCTTCCTTATAGCTAAGAGTGTTAGGTTACTTGTTAGGTTGAAAGGAGTGTTACTAGTGAGGCTAAGGACGGACGCTTAGCTCAGAGAAGTGTAACGACTCGCCTAAGTTGTAAGGACTCGCTCTTAATAAGATAAGGGACGGCTATTGAAAATCCTCCAACGGAGGTAGAGGTTTACCCATAAGACTAGTTGGTCTTAGTGGGGTTCCTCTATAAATACTCGTGTCCACTTATCTTGTATTCTGTTAAGTCTATTTTCCGCTGCACTAAAGGACGCCCTTAACCCAGTTAAGGACGCCCTCATTAACTGACTTACGATCCAACAGAGGAGCTCAAGAAGCCGAAATTAGCTCGACAACAGAGTCAAGGAGAGGCCCGAAAAGACGCCATAAGAAGCAAACCGAAGACCGATCAAGACGAGACCCGAGGAACCGAAGAAAAGCAAGTGCCCGGGCGAAGCCAAGCCTTGACCCAGCCGGGTCACGGGCCGGGTCCCAGCCCGAGTCACTTGCTTTGCCCCAGCCAAGCCGCAGCAAAACACCCCAGACCCGGACCCGACCGGGTCACGGCCCGGGTCGTGGCCCGGGTCACACCATTTCGCCGTGTTTGCTTCGTTTGGGCTTTCCCGACTTGGACCCGGACGGGTCACGGCCCGGGTCGGCCCCTGGGTCACGCTACGGCGCCCCCGTTTTCCTCTTTTATCCCGCTTTTCCTTTTAGGGTTGTATAAATACCTCTTCTTCCTGTTGGAAGACAATCTTTTTTCCCCCTTTTGGGGATTTTTCCCAATTTAGGACCTCTAGAATTTCCGTTAAAGCTCTTTGGTGTTCTTGAGAGATTGAAGAATATTGTTGGAGATTGGTGCCATTTCAATCAATAGAATGTTTGTTGGTATGAATTTCCTCATCTCTTCTTCATTTCTCTTGTTCTCCATGGATTGCTAGATACCCAAATCCTAGGGTTTGGGAAAAACCCTATGGAATTGATTGTGATTTGAGACTTGTTGATGATTGAAACCGAGAGGTTAGGTTGTCAATAGGGAGATAGGTTAGGGATTTGTGTTGAGAGACCTCTTCCCTAACTTGAACTATATGGTTGATTGATTGAGGACCCTTTGAAATGAGAATTGATTTGGGAACTCTTGAGAGGTTGATCTACCGATAGAGGTTTGAGTTAGACGAGTTCACTGAAGCCACGACGGTGGATGAGGTCTTAACCCTATTGAGTCCCTATTAAGCCTAAAGGGCCTAGTTTTGGATGTCAAGCCACGAAAGTGGATGACTATCGATCGTAATCTAGGCACAATTGTTTGATTCGATAGGATTAGACAATGAAATTAGGTAGATGCCTCCAAACCATGGTTTGAGCAAGATTCATGTATGTGTTCAAGGTGTTACTTAGATCCATAGTGTGAGTAACTAGGCTCTAGTATTGCCTTTCCCATATTAAACTTGCATCATTTGGTTAGTTGAATTTGCTTTTACTTAGTTGCTATTTGAATTCCTTTATTTCAATCCGAAATCGCCTCATATTTGCCTAGCTACAAGATTTTCGGTTCAATCAATTCTACTAAAGTCCTAAAGAAAGACCCCTTGGTATTACGCGACCCGTACACTTGCGGTATTGGTCTAGTAGCCTATCAATTTTTTGGCGCCGTTGCCGGGGACTTTTGCTAGTTTTGGTTGTTTCCGACATCCGGTAGTCTAGGTCCTTTTGCTTTTGATTTTGTTTCTTTTTGTTTTTGATTGTAGGTTTCTTAGACCATGAGTATGTTGAGACTTGATCAATGGAATGATGAGCACTTCCATTAGTACTTCTCTAGATTTCTACAAGTGGTGCAAGAACATGATGCTTGGGGTTATCAATACCACAAGTTTGAGTTGTGCAAGTGCATAATTGAGGGTATGAATCCCGCAACTTTTGATTTGGCAATGTACATGAGTAAGGGGAGATTATGGGATATGGGAAGTGATGAGTGTTGTGATTTCTTTTGCTTCCTGAGCGATGAATGTATGCAAGTTGAATCTCCAACGACACCTCAACCGGTTGAAACTTCTTATGCTTATCTTGAGAGTTTGGTAGAGGATCTTGCCAACAAAGTCAATAGCTTGGTCTAAAAATAACTCAAAGGATAAGCATGCCCCATGTAACACCCCGATTTCACAAGCATAAGGGTATTACCGCCAACGACCTCGGATTCCACGGTCCGAAGCCGTTTAAGGCTTGAGTATCATAACACGAGAATAATAAAACCAAATCGTATTTTTATAACAAAAGTTGGATTCGGTTACAAAGGCTCTTACATCCTTAGTTGTTTGACAATACAAAAGTAAAGAGTTGCAGCGGAAAAGATAAGTCTCGTAGAGAGACGAAAGCATGTGGGAACCATAAAGTATGGTCAAAACAAAAGACGTTTTAAAGACTTCTTCCTTCCTTTCTTCCGTCATGTCTTCCTTCCTTCCTTCAGATCCTGATGACTCCGGCTTCCTTCTGAACAGCTTTCCCTTTCCTATCTGATATCCCCATAAAGGCAAGGAATACCAGCCAACGATGTTGGGAAAGAAAGCTGGGATGTTAGTCTATCGCGAGACTAAGCAAGTGGTAGAATAAAGTTCGGTTCTCAGAAAGGTTTAGACATGAGGGCATCATAGACCAACGGAAAACCGACTGATGCCCAACAGTCAAGGGCTCTTTATAGTGGAACGCAAAAGGCTCTTTGAGCGAGAGGTTTAAGTGTTTAGCACGGGGTACGAAGGGTAATGAGAGAAGATAAAACTTCCTCGGGAATAGGACGTTATTAGGAGATAACGCCTAAGAAAGAAATGTGTTTATAGATTTGTTGGGAACTTTAATCATTCAAGAGTTTGAAAAGCATCCAACATAAATCAAATCGTATCAACCTCATCACAACTCGAAGATGCCGACAGGGAGGTGGCCACAAGGACGCTTAAACACCTGAACCCATCTTGCCATTTTATAGGCGTTTTAACAACTCGAGTCATGCATTCAGATTGGATAGGCGATTGTCAATAATGCGGACCCGAAGGGATTTTCCAATTTGTACTAATCACCCCGCGTTCATTGATTACTATGCACGAAGCACTAATCTTTCATTAGTTATAAATCAATGCACTTCACTTAGTGACTTTTAGAGATAGGCAAGCCCTAATGAGGGACGAACCAAAGTGAGGAACCTAATCCTCAACACTTTGCAAGAGTGTTCACCTCTCTATTCGGAGAGAGGTAGACTCATGACCCAGTATCAGGAGCCGATAACGAGATATACCTCCTAATACGTTATAAAGAGACAGCGGATCACTAAACCGGCAGTCCCTAACTTAAGCTAATCCAGAGCAAAGTCTCGAAAAGAGACTTGAAACAATCAAAGGCCACACATCATCGGAGAACTAAGTCCAAGTCTAGCATTCGATAATAATAATAATAAACAATGGTCATTATTTCTAAGTATAATAATCCTAATCAAATTATTAGCAAACAAGTTTGTTCCCAACGATTATTTTGATAACGGAAAGCAATTTCACGATTATCGAGTAAGGAAACGAAGAACCATCCACTTTCCTTAAGACGTTCTTAAAAACGTTAATCGAGGCGTGAAGTCGAGGCTAGCAAGGCCCTAGACAAGGCCTAAGACAAGGCAAGAGGCAAGGCAAAGGCAAGGCACGGCCCGAGCAACGGCTAGGCAACGGCCCGGGACGAAACGTAAGCTAGGACACTGGCGGCGGGCGCTGCCCCCTTGGCGGCGGTCGCTGCCCCTGGCGGCGGTCGCTGCCCCTGTTGGCGGCGGTCGCTGCCTACTGCAGTGACGACGGCGCGACTCTGCAAGCTTCCTCCGATCAACTCCGGCCACCTTTCGACGAGCTTTTGCCAACAGTAGCAAGAAGAACACTTGAACTTTATAATGGAAGAGGTTTCAAAGGGAGAGAGGAGAGATTTGGATGCCTTAATCCATCATCTTCAACCCCTATTTATAGTGTTCTATCTTCCTAATAATCCAAGAAAGAGAGTTGACATCAAGCCTAACAAGCCAAAAGGGGTTGACAAACCATAGTTGACATTGCCCAAAGGTGCTATGATTGGTCCCCAAGCCATACTACAACAGCTCCCAAAACCCCGGCGCCCACAAGAAAAACGTCCCGTCGGCCACTTGCATCTGCAGCAAGGCGGCGGTCGCTGCCTTCTGGGGACTGGGCAACGTTTCAGTAAAATTGGCATAACGTTTTGGATACTTATCGGAATTGCCTCAAATTTTGAGGGAGGAAACTAGACTCCTTTATCTACCATTAGGCTTTGGAATTACTCAATTCCGAGCTCTAATGAAGGTTTTATGAATTTTTGAAGTTAAGGTGTCCGTTTAGCGTTATCCAACGCTACTCGGTTAATCGGGTGACCATTGCCCTTTCTCTTGTCGTTCCAAAGACAAAATTGAGTCATAAAACTAAGGAGAATTTCATGATCCATTTTATAAAATTTTCGGATATTACAACAGTACCCCCTTAAAAATAGTTTCGACCCCGAAACTAGCCAGGGCCATAATAGCCTGCAAAAGGAAAGAGTACATCTTTAGAATATCCGATCTTGAAGAGGAAGTACAAGCTGTAGTACCCCCTTAAAGAACTCTGGTTCTTTCTTTAAGATGTCATCAAATCTGGGAAACGAACTTGCTCCTGTTGCACGGTTCCCCATGTTTCTTAGGTTGTCACTTAGTCTTCTGTACGACTTTGTTGATCTGCCAACATTCTTTTATCGATTTAAAGTGATAACGACGTAGTCTTCTAGACATACTCGGGGCCGAGAAGCACCTTATCTACGTCATCGTTCTGATCACTTGACTACGATGATACTAGCCATTTTTATCCTTATGACATTGAAAATCGTGTCATATAAGCTTTCGGTACGTGGACCTTATCAGCTTACTTCATCATCCCAACCGGTGAAATCCAATACACAGGTTCGGGGCACGAGTCAACTTCTAGGATGACTGCCTACTCAAGCTTCGAGAGAAATTTAAGGGCTTTCCCACTTGAACTAGGTTTTGAGAAGGCCAAACAACGAGATTCGAAGATTAATAATGCGTCATTCACTTATGAACTTAGTACATTATAATAATCTTATTTAGTATTCCAAAGGATACATGATTGCCCAAAATCACCTAACAGATTTCCAAAAATGCGATATCTTCACAAGGAAGAATAATCGTCTTACAAGACCTAAACAACGACTATGGTCATGATACAAAAGGGTTTGAGGAAAGACTTAATCCTAGATCACAAGATCCCTAAGCTTGGAAGAACTGAGAAGAGACTAACTACTCTTCGAGGGTAGTAGGCAAGTTGAACTGGTACATCTCGTACAACTGTTGTCCCGGACTTGCAGATGGCATCGGTGTCTTTCCCTTATTTTTCGTAGTAGACGGTACTGAAGTGGTCAAGGTAGACCCAGATGGAAGTCTGTTACTTTGTGCAACCGACGCTGGCCCAGACTGATTTTCCCCTTCCTTGTTCAAACGACAGTAGGAACGAACATGTCCCTCCTTTCCACAGTTGAAACAAGTTTTCTTAGGTTTAGTACAGTCTCTGTTCATATGGCCCGGTTTACTGCAATTGTGGCAAACCACGAAACCTTTCTTTTGCCCAGACTTTTTAAAAGAGTCGTTCGGGAATGGATCAAATTTGCTTTTCTTTGCCCATTCAGACGCTTGCATTGTTGCAGACCGCTTGGATCCTCCTTGACCCTGATCGTAAGGTTTCCCCCCACTATCCTTCTTCTTTTCAGCTTCGCCTAAGGTGACCTCCATTCTGTAGGCATGGTCAACATAATCCTCAAGCGATAAGAAGGTACGAGTGCTCATCCATGATTTGATAGTATCGCTCATCCAAGTATGGAGGTGACAACACTTCGGCTCCTCGGCGGCAAACTCCGGCCCGGCATATTGGAGCAAATGATCAAACTTCTTCGCCCTTTCCAGTACACTTAATCCCTCCACCTTGGGATTATACAGCTCATCCTGCTTCTCGTCTTGCATTGCAGGCGAAAAGAATCGGTTCATTATTTTTCCTTTGAACATTTCCCAATTTAGTTCGGGATGGTCAGGGAGTTTGGAATTCTCCCACCATTCATTCGCTCCGTCCCTCAGTTGCAAGGCCGCAATATGCACTTTTTCCGCTTCGGTGCAACGCGTATTCCTAAGCAACTTCTCTATGTGAGAGAGCCAATAGTGGGCGCTAGCAGGCTCTTCAGCACCATTGAAGGTCTCGGGCTTGAGAGAGAGAAAAAGCTTCAATGATTTGTAAAACTCAGATGTATCTTCGTGAACAGGAGCATGGTTGGCTCCTAGGTTCATTACGGAGACTGCCTCTGCGGCATTTGGTTGATTTGCTACAACCTCAGGCATCGCTTCTTGAAGCATCTGTTGGAACATGGCTTTGAACATTGCAATGCTCACGGCATCAAAAGTCAAAGTTGGAGCTGCTACTGGCACTTGGTTGTTTCCACGAACTCCAGACTCCATTCCTTTGTAACCACCCCCGTCTAGGACATTGACATTCGGGTTGATATTTCTTCGAGTGTTCACCATCTGTGGTAAAGAACAATTGTTTCCATTAATCACAATTGTTGCACTAGAACGAGGAAAGAGCACAACTTCTAGATGTAGATGTAGAATATCTGTAATTCTATATTGCCTGACGAAGGTACTTGGAAGGAAGTTATTTATAGAACAAAACCGCTCCTTGAAGTCTGTTACAAGGAGGTTTTAATAAAATCAACTTCTCGAGTTCTGTACGAGAAGATTCGGTAGAAAGTCAATTCCTTGAATTCTGTTACAAGGAGATTAGAAAATTTGAAGGATGTACATTTTTTTTTTTTGTATGACTACTTGAAAGTAGGAATTTTAATAAATAAGAAAAATCACGAGTGATATTTCTTTTAAAACAACGTTTAGATGTAAACCTCGAATTTTAAAAATTATGAAGAAGAAAACTCAACCACGAGAAAAATTTATTCCTATTCTTTTTCAATAGGAATAGTATTTCAAAACCTAAATCGTTTTAAGGAAGTTTGATAAAACTTCGGGTTTAAAATAAATCATTTTACCTCTGATACCACAACTGTAACACCCCGATTTCACAAGCATAAGGGTATTACCGCCAACGACCTCGGATTCCACGGTCCGAAGCCGTTTAAGGCTTGAGTATCATAACACGAGAATAATAAAACCAAATCTTATTTTTATAACAAAAGTTGGATTCGGTTACAAAGGCTCTTACATCCTTAGTTGTTTGACAATACAAAAGTAAAGAGTTGCAGCGGAAAAGATAAGTCTCGTAGAGAGACGAAAGCATGTGGGAACCATAAAGTATGGTCAAAACAAAAGACGTTTTAAAGACTTCTTCCTTCCTTTCTTCCGTCATGTCTTCCTTCCTTCCTTCAGATCCTGATGACTCCGGCTTCCTTCTGAACAGCTTTCCCTTTCCTATCTGATATCCCCATAAAGGCAAGGAATACCAGCCAACGATGTTGGGAAAGAAAGAAGGGATGTTAGTCTATCGCGAGACTAAGCAAGTGGTAGAATAAAGTTCGGTTCTCAGAAAGGTTTAGACATGAGGGCATCATAGACCAACGGAAAACCGACTGATGCCCAACAGTCAAGGGCTCTTTATAGTGGAACGCAAAAGGCTCTTTGAGCGAGAGGTTTAAGTGTTTGGCACGGGGTACGAAGGGTAATGAGAGAAGATAAAACTTCCTCGGG
This sequence comes from Polygonum maritimum, assembly GCA_963924305.1. Lineage (NCBI taxonomy): Eukaryota > Viridiplantae > Streptophyta > Magnoliopsida > Caryophyllales > Polygonaceae > Polygonum > Polygonum maritimum. The sequence goes on along the minus strand of OZ002736.1, from coordinate 15,834,918 downwards.
AATAGGACGTTATTAGGAGATAACGCCTAAGAAAGAAATGTGTTTATAGATTTGTTGGGAACTTTAATCATTCAAGAGTTTGAAAAGCATCCAACATAAATCAAATCGTATCAACCTCATCACAACTCGAAGATGCCGACAGGGAGGTGGCCACAAGGACGCTTAAACACCTGAACCCATCTTGCCATTTTATAGGCGTTTTAACAACTCGAGTCATGCATTCAGATTGGATAGGCGATTGTCAATAATGTGGACCCGAAGGGATTTTCCAAGTTGTACTAATCACCCCGCGTTCATTGATTACTATGCACGAAGCACTAATCTTTCATTAGTTATAAATCAATGCACTTCACTTAGTGACTTTTAGGGATAGGCAAGCCCTAATGAGGGACGAACCAAAGTGAGGAACCTAATCCTCAACACTTTGCAAGAGTGTTCACCTCTCTATTCGGAGAGAGGTAGACTCATGACCCAGTATCAGGAGCCGATAACGAGATATACCTCCTAATACGTTATAAAGAGACAGCGGATCACTACACCGGCAGTCCCTAACTTAAGCTAATCCAGAGCAAAGTCTCGAAAAGAGACTTGAAACAATCAAAGGCCACACATCATCGGAGAACTAAGTCCAAGTCTAGCATTCGATAATAATAATAATAAACAATGGTCATTATTTCTAAGTATAATAATCCTAATCAAATTATTAGCAAACAAGTTTGTTCCCAACGATTATTTTGATAACGGAAAGCAATTTCACGATTATCGAGTAAGGAAACGAAGAACCATCCACTTGCCTTAAGACGTTCTTAAAAACGTTAATCGAGGCGTGAAGTCGAGGCTAGCAAGGCCCTAGACAAGGCCTAAGACAAGGCAAGAGGCAAGGCAAAGGCAAGGCACGGCCCGAGCAACGGCTAGGCAACGGCCCGGGACGAAACGTAAGCTAGGACACTGGCGGCGGGCGCTGCCCCCTTGGCGGCGGTCGCTGCCCCTGTTGGCGGTGGTCGCTGCCTACTGCAGTGACGACGGCGCGACTCTGCAAGCTTCCTCCGATCAACTCCGGCCACCTTTCGACGAGCTTTTGCCAACAGTAGCAAGAAGAACACTTGAACTTTATAATGGAAGAGGTTTCAAAGGGAGAGAGGAGAGATTTGGATGCCTTAATCCATCATCTTCAACCCCTATTTATAGTATTCTATCTTCCTAATAATCCAAGAAAGAGAGTTGACATCAAGCCTAACAAGCCAAAAGGGGTTGACAAACCATAGTTGACATTGCCCAAAGGTGCTATGATTGGTCCCCAAGCCATACTACAACAGCTCCCAAAACCCCGGCGCCCACAAGAAAAACGTCCCGTCGGCCACTTGCATCTGCAGCAAGGCGGCGGTCGCTGCCATTTTGGCGGCGGTCGCTGCCTTCTGGGGACTGGGCAACGTTTCAGTAAAATTAACATAACTTTTTGGATACTTATCGGAATTGCCTCAAATTTTGAGGGAGGAAACTAGACTCCTTTATCTACCATTAGGATTTGGAATTACTCAATTCCGAGATCTATTGAAGGTTTTATGAATTTTTGAAGTTAAGGTGTCCGTTTAGCGTTATCCAACGCTACTCGGTTAATCGGGTGACCATTTCCCTTTCTCTTGTCGTTCCAAAGACAAAATTGAGTCATAAAACTAAGGAGAATTCATGATCCATTTTATAAAATTTGCGGATATTACACCCCAAATATCAATTTGGGTCATGAGAGATGAGGGTGGTCCATTATAGCCCATGTGACTCGAGCATAGCTGGGATGCTTGTCAAAAGAACTCTCGGGGCTTTCCTTAGCTCTTTGGGTCGATCTCTAGTGATTGGTCCATTGACGGGCACTCGGACTAGGTCCTCGATCTCTTGCGGAGTCATTGGTGCTTGGTCTGCATCAGTAGTTGCCTAGGTAATCTTAGGGTGCGGACTTTAAATCCTATTTTTCTTCATTTGTTTTGGGTTAGGGACTTCAAAATCTTGTACTTTAGCAATCTTGACATAAATTTTGTGACATGAGTCTTGACATAACTCTTGTACTTTAGCGTATTTTTGGGCCAAATTTTGCGCCTGTTATTGGGTCAAAGATGGACGGTCCAGATTTGTTATTGTTGATGTGCGGATGGATTGTTTGTAACTGGTTGTGTGTGATTATTGAGCTAATTAATAATAGTGCCACCTTTTCTTGGATTTTTGCCTCCCTCGGTGCTACTTCAAGCTGCGACTTCAACGGTTAATATAGAGTAGGAGTATCCAGATGTCCTCATCTGCATTCCTTCACCGTTAGGCATATTTACAATCTATTCTTCCAACATATTTTTTTTTAATAGTGACCCTTTTTTTATTATTAATCGCAACTTGTTTAAGAGAGTGTGGAGGTGTACCATCACCGAAAGAACTCGGATATTCCTTTGGTTGGCAATGAAGGGCGCCATTCTTACAAATCAAGAGCGGGCTCAAAGGCATTGATTGTTTTATACATCTTGCAGTTGACTCGTAGCTTGATTGCCTGATTTGACATCCTGCATATTCTTGTTTATAGTGTTATTTCTAGGTTAAGCGTCCTTGCTAATTTTAAGTATTCTCTGGACCGTGAACAAGTGATTATTTAAGATCGGAATTGAAATTAATCAAGGAAAGATAAGATACTGGAATAAACTGATGATCTCATAACTCTATTAAGTGAATCTGATTGAATAACCTCTACTTTCCTTTATTTTTTTTTATTTTTTTTCTTGCAAAAGGTAAACTTTAGGTCCCCTTTCTAAAAAAGGGTCAACCTAGATCATCCTTACGAACGATTGTACTAAACTCTTTCAGGAGAGTAACTATGTCCGGATTTTTTGTTTCCGGGATTGTTGGAGCACATCCTTGGTTTCGAACAGTGAAACTGTTGTGGTGGTCCAAAAAACCGTGTTGAATATCTTTCTTGGCCAAAAAAATCTGCAGCTTGGTTACATTCTCGAAAGCGGTGGAAAAATCTGATTTCCGAGAAGCGTCGAAGAATATAGAGACATCTTGGATAATGGTTGGAATTTCCCAAGGAACCTTCCAAATGTGTTTGAGGCTGTTGATCACAGTGAGGTTATCACCTTCGATAATTATCCTTTCCAAATGGAGAGAATCCGCCCATCGCACTGCTTCCAAGAGTGATAGAGCTTCTACCTACATAGCATTATGAGCTCGATAGGGATGCTTACACAGAGAGAGCACCCCACCATCCGTTGTGCGGCAAACAAAAGAGGTGTGGCCACATTCATCTGACTTCATTGATGCATCAAAATCTATTTTAGTCTAGCCAGGTTCAGGCTTGCGCCAGAAGAGGGGTTTTGGTTGCAACGGTCCCCTCATATTACACGAATGGGGGGCCGCCATCTTCCAAGTGGTGTATGTCATGAAAATGATACGGCTCAAGGATGTCGGGTCCCCTCTTATTTGGCTGTGGAAGGAAGATCCAGACCTGCCACCAGAAAAAACAGAGGAGATCAAAGTAATTGTTTCCATTATGGGTGAGTTCTAGGTTTTTATTAAAATTATTATGAAAAACAAGGGAGATTGGAACACGAAATTTTAATTCAAGTTGGTGCACAAGTGATGTAGTAAAGGGGCAATGGAAAAAAACATGGTTAGTATCTTCTTCTACACCATCACAAAGGCAACAATTGTTGTAGAACTTGTGATAGTGCCGGTTTAGTCTCTCGGTGGTTGGGAGACCATCCGAGCAAGCTTTCCATAGGAAGGATTTAGTCATGGCCGAAATCTTGAGGCGCCAGATCCAAGAGCCATCCAAATGGTTGTGAGAGCCCTGTCGATTTGACAGCTTACAGGCAGTTTTTACTGAGAAGGCACCATCTGGAGATGGGGTCCAAATGATACGATCCTCAATTTCAATAGTCGGAATATGAATGTCACACATTTGGTCTATTATGTTTCTTGGGATGATCTGGAGTAGCTTGTCAGTGTCCCATTTCTTGTCATGGGTGATAAAGTTTGAGACTATAGCCTTAACATTACACTCATTAAAAAAGGGGGTTAGCGGTGCGTTTGTGGCCCAAATGTCAATCCAGAATTGAATGGTTTGGCCTATACCAAGCTGCCAGTGTATCCCTTTGTGAAAGGTGTCTCCTAGCAGTAAAAGGCAGTCTGCTTTCCTTTATTGATTGAGCTAAAAATCTATGCTTTGCTTGTTTGTTACCCGAACTCTCTAAACCTCTATCTTCTTGCTCTATTGATTGAATTGATTTCTTAGAGCATCCGATTCCTCTGGGATTCGATTTTTACTTACATGTTGTACTTGTCATGTTAGTTAGGGTTATTATATTTAATTGTTGCATAACGACCTCTGCAGTGAGTCAATGAACTTCACCCTTCTCTTGTCAGGGAAGGTATTTTTCGAGTCTAGCTTTGCTTCTTGGATCCGTATGAGTATCTGAATTGAGGTTCTTCATCATAGTTGGATAGATTGGCCTTGTATATTTGCTATGACAATTTGATGGGTTTGGAGATGACGTAATAAGGCTATTTTTGACAATCTAAAGTTTTTAGGAAAAAGGTGTGCTTTTATTTTAACTCGATCTAAGGAGTGCTTGTTGCTCCTTCGTGAGGATGGAGATCTACTGCCAAGGAAGCGGAGGGAGGAGCTGGTTATGTGGAAAAAACCGGAAACAAATAGAATGAAGATCAAAACTGATTGCTCTATTCACGAGGATGGAACGACAACAGTTGGTGGCACCATTAGGAATTTTGATGGTCAATGGCAGGTGGGATTTGTTTGCTATATTGGCCGTTGTACAATTTCTATGGCTGAGCTTTGGGGAGCTCTCTATGGGCTCTGATTTACGTGGATATGGGATACAACAGGGTTTGCTTGGAGGTAAACTCGTAATTGATGTGTCTCCTTTTTAGCAAACCTATGGAGCGTTATCACTCCCTTTTTAGTCCGGTATCACAATGCCAAGACTTGATGCGGAGGGACTGGGAGATCAAGTTCCGACATAACTATAGAGAAGTGAACACCGTAACGGATGTTTTAGCTTCTTGTGCTTTTTCTTGTAATTTAGGCTTTCATGTACTGAGATTGACTTGCTCGAGGATGTTATTTCACTGTTGTCTTTGGATGTAAGGGGTCGAGCTACTCCCGCTTGATTACTACGTACTTAGCTCACTTTCTTTGTTTCAATAAAAGGGTAAAACCCAAAGACTGTTGCCTCTCGTTCGACAAAAAAACACTAATAAAAGTATAGTACATTGTCCGGAGAATACAAGTGAAGAACACAAGTTATGAAAGTAACGGAATTAGTGTGCGCAATGAGGGTTATATAGATCTCCATACGGACGCTTATTCTTTCATATCTAACTACTACAATTACATGAGTAAGTGCATATATGTTTAGTTACAAACAAACCAAAGTAATTACTCGATCGCGCGAGTAATTACTTTGGTTTGATTGACACACATACATATGTGATCTAATTAAGAACATCTCCGCTACGATCATCCATAAGTGAAAGTTATCGATGAGAAATTGACATACACATGTGATCGAACAATCGATCGCGAGAGTTGCTTAATTAACTAAAAGGCAGTGAAGATCTGCATCTGGCTCAAAATGTGCTCGAAGTTATCGGTCGACTTCTCAATAGGGTGTGAGTGTATCCCTTCGTACGTGGTGACGACGACGCCTTCGTCTTTAGACAGTCTTTGAACTTGCTTCTTTACACTGCAGCCTTGGTGCGTGCAACGGTAGTAGCTTCTGTAACACGTACGCCCAAGATCGAATTATGTTAGTTTGTATTTATGTACAGTACGTACGTATGTGAAAAGAACATCAATCAAGATAAATATGCTAGAGTTTTGGTGTTTTGATGAGTTCTTTAATTAGAATGGACCTTATAAGTGTCCATTACATCATTCACGACGTTAATGCAGTTGTGTTGTTTTGATGTTTCATTATTTATACAAGTACCGGAGTATGTTTTGTTTTTGGCAATTAGTATAGCATAATACACACAATAAATTGCTCCCGGCGTATGCTTTGTTTTTGGCAATTAGTATAGCATAATATACAGAACAAATTGTACCAAAAAAAAGAGTTCATCATACCTCTAAACGTTATAGACATGAAGACTTTTCTTTGCTCTTCTTTCATATGGTATATGATGCTGATGAGTAAGTAGTATGCATAATCTTAAAAATGGAAATAGAAATCTCATATACTCATATTTCATTTGTATGTTTTGGTTCAGTTGAGGAGTAGTCTTATATTGATGACAACTCCTTGCGATGAGAAATAACCTATCCATTGGATTTTTATCTTCTTATCATAGAATAAATGGTCCAGACTTTTTTTCAAGAATTATTTTTTTACATTATTGTATTCTTTTTCTTTTCTGAAATACTATACATTTAATAAACTACTTTAGATAAAAATAAATATATGTTTACACTCAAATAAATATCTTATTTCAAAAATTAAAAATAGTAATTTTTATTAGAATTATATTTATGAGTTTAAGTGCAACATTAATTTTTTAGTGTTAAAGGTAATGATAGTATAGGATAAGAATCATCATTAAATATATCAAAAAATCGAAACTCGACTAACCCAACCCGAAACGCAACTAACCTGAAACTTGACTCAACTCGCATTTTGTTGAATTAAAAACGGAATAATCTAACCGAAATTGACCCAAAAATTAAAACTTTACCCCACTAATTGAATACCCGACACAAAATGGTCTAACCCACTTTGACCTGATAATTAAAATATGCGAATTAACTTGAACCCGAAATGACCCGACCCGAACCATCCAATGGATACCCCTAGATATAACAAATTAACACGAAATAATAGGTATAACATACTATATAGAAAATAAATAAACGGTCATAATTAAGGTAGCCAGCTAGGAAAGAAGAAATTGGAATAGTATGCTACAATTACGTATACTATTTTGCATTTACATCTATGTGATTAATTAGCCATACGTTTTTTTTTTTTTTTTTTTTTTTTTTGTAAATCGTTCTCTTGGTTTCATTAATAATTCCTCATCTCTTTCGACCATCCCTCGCTCGTATGGGTATTTACATATCAACTTAATTAATCGGTGACCTCACCTTAATTTATCAATTTTGAGCTCCATCACTTACGTTGAGCATGAGTTGTGCTATATAATTCACAAAGTTCTTCCTTTGATTCCCAAGGACATAAGGGCCTTCTTCTAATTAGTTAAGACCTCTACTAGTCATTTAAACTGGATTTAATTGAAATATAATTACAAACAAATTAGTTAATAATACCTTGGGAAATTGTTATTCTTGACAGCCTTCTGACCATACTTCCTCCATCGATACCCATCATCAAGTATGTCAACTTGGCTCCTGGTCTGAAAAGCATACCTATGCTTCCTCGGCTTCTTATGATGATTGTCTCCCTTCTTCGCGATCCCGATCCTCCTACTACTATTACCGCTCTCGCCTAATCTCGAATCCTCCATCGTCTCGAGTCCTTCAACTACATCGTCGCTTCCTTTAGCAACCGAATCTTGGTTCGAGACACTGCCTATCATTTCGTGGTGTCCGTCCATGCTCGACGACACACTTAACAAGAAGGGGTTGTATTGAGGGACATCACGTGTATTCGGAGACACCGGATTCGGAAACATAAATTGATAGTTCTCCATGTTGCTAAGAGAGGAATAGGAAGAGCAATAGATCGAGTTTGGAGTTTAGGTCCTCTAAATGTTTTCCTAGCAAAAGGATCGACGTGTACTTATATTATATGAATTATACTACAGTATATACGTAAGGCGGCTTGGCTAGCTTGAAATATTATTGGTGGCTACCGGCTGCTGTTTTTTCGTTTTAATCTTTTTCTTCTAATAACTTTTAACTATTTATTCTATCTATCTTTTGCTTCCTTCTTCCTACTTTCCTTAATTTTCATCTACCCTCCATTTAAACCCTAGCGAGCTAGCTAGTACGTGTGTTAGATAATTTGCTGACGTTAATTAATGGCATATATATACTTGAGACGGTTTGCAATATGACCGAGTACGTCTTGTTTGACTCGTCAAGTTTTCTTCACTGGTCTTTTTAGATGAACTAAATATAAATGCGTCTTCTCAAAAAAATATATATATATATATATATAAATGCGTGATTTCAACTTTCTAGAGGATTTTTTATGTCATCAATTTTGTACGCTTACCTCTAATGTCGTAAGTGCAAGTTTTGCTTGGGTGCTTGTGTGTGATGACTTGTTCTAGACCCATATTATCGATCCTACACAAACAAAATCATTCTTAAGAATAATATTTTTGGTTTTTGCAGTTTTTAGATATTAATTGAAAGTTTGATTTTTTTGGGTAATAATAAGTTAAAATGAAAATGGTTTCAATTAGAGAATTCGTGTTGTTATTACTGTTTCATAACCGGTAGTTATCATTATTAGAGTAATGCAGGGGCCATTGAAATATTTGGAGGGTTAGTGAATTATAATGATTACTCATTAGGTAGCGAATGAGGATTGATAGATTGTAATTAGTATTCAAACCAAGAATACTAGACCTTCTGGAAGCCTTCGGGCATTTAGTCAAAACGGTTAAGTCTCGAAGGGTAGTATCCAGAGGTCACCGGTTCGACTCTCATGGGCAGTGCTCTCAACCAAAAAAAAAAAAAGACCTTCTGGAAGACAGGAAATAGCTATGTTTGATCGTTAATTAAGAGTTATACAACGACAACCGGCCTGGACATTTAAAATTTAATAATAAAATACTATTAACAATAAAAGGTTATGGTCCTTTATTTTTATTTGATATAACTTTAATTTTTTGGTTGAATTTTATTTTATATTATATTATTATACCTTGGATGAGCTTGGCATGCATATATATACGCTTTGAGCTTATTTTATTTTTATTCATACTTTCTAGTGTGAACATGGTCTTAGTTTCACGGGTCCAGATCTTTGGAAAAACTCGTGCATTTTCCACGTTGAAAATGGCTAGTTCGTCTCAAACATGGTGTTGCGTGTATGAGCATACCTGGGGATCAAAAAACAAAAAGAACTATACAGTAAAACTGACAAATAAATAACTTTTAAGACAATTGTCATCTTTATTAAGTAAAATCAAACTTAAAAATGTGAATCTTAATTCTAGGCATATACAACTCCTTGATAAACAAACCTCATCTTTTGCATCGAACTCTTTCTAGTTGACCCTATATTGAACACACATTACCAAATACCCACACACTTTGAATTCGTACACAACTCAATCAAAGCTCCTCGTGTGTTCACTCTTCCACTTGATCCATAAAGCTTCACAAGCTCTCCTATAAAGTACTTAAGACTTATTCTATCTATACTTATGGTTTAGACAAAATCTATCCATAAATATAAGATAGGGATTACTATTGTAATATATATCCATCAATTTTATAAGATGGAATAATATTAAGAAGTTATCCTTAAGATTATGATTCAACTTCGTCTTTGGAACGCCAAGAGAAATGGTTGAGGCCACCCGTTTGCCTGAGTAAAGTTTAATGACATCAACTGTACTCTTAACTTTAAAAATTCGTATAGCCTTCGTTAGAGCTCCGAATTTAGTGATTCTAAAGCTTAGTTGTAGATCAAGGAGTCTAGTTTTCACCCCCAAAATTTGAACCATTTTGGGTAATTATTTGGAAGGGTATGCCAAACCTAACACAATGAATCGCCTATGACAGGGAAAAGAGCATAACTAGCGTCGTGACTGTTGGTTCGTAACTGCGATTGTGGTTTAGCTGGAGATGCAAGTGGCCGAGATGGGACAAAATCCTTATGGTCATCCTATGGCTTTGTGGCTTGGTGGTTTAGTTGTGTATCCCATCCCAATTGCTCCTCTCCCATCCAAGACCATGCTTGACTCGCCTAACACTCCACCCGTTAGCTTAATACCTCTTACCCATGCTTGGAAAACTATAAGTAGATTGAAGAAGAAAACCACACCTCTTCTCTTTCTTTTTCTCCCCAATTTCTTCAACAATCTCAAAGTAGAAGTCTTGCTCTAGTAGCTGTTGGCAATATCTCCACAATTGGTGGTCGGAGTTGATCGGAGGAACACCGGAAAATCAACTCCTTAACCACACTATCAGGATGCAACCATTGCCCATAAGTCGCAACTCACCCGTGTATTTTTTTTCCTTGTCACGCCCCTGTTGTGCCTTGTCGCACCCCTGTCGTGCCATACCTACACCCTGTCATGCTCGTGTCGTGCTATGTTGCATCATGTCGGTGCTTTGTCTAGTGCTCATGTTGTGCCTTTGTCTTGACATCGTGCCTTAGTTTTTGTGTTACGCCTTTGATCCATCCCGATATAGTATTTGCGTCTCTTTGTTCTTGATTTCCGACATCGTTATTAATGTAATTAATATTTAGGGTATAATTAGTTTAAGAATTTTTCTTGTAACTATTTTACTTCGGGATACTTGTAGAAAGAAACGAGACTAGATAAAGTCGAATATTACATACTACCCCCAGGAAGAAAAGTTGTCCCGAAACTACTCGAAGAACGAAGTAGAACTACCGGACTCAACAGGATCTAAACGAGACCCACGGTTTCACATTAATTAAAAAAACCGATCTTTTCACTCAAACAAAAAATCAAGATAAAATTGGAAAGTAATTTCTAAAATATAATTGTGAAATTATTTCTTAACAAATATATAATTTTTTTGAAATATAATTCCGATTTTTTAAACGAAAAAATCTAGAAAAAATCTAGACTATATCTATGTATATGATTTTCTATCTAATCTAATAAAACTTGATCTTTTCATGTTAAAAAAACAATAAAATCATAAAGTAATTTCTAAAATATAATCCTTATTTTATTTTCTTAAAAAATATAATAAGTTTTTTAGATAAAATATTTTTCTTATCAATTTATCTAGCAAAATTATTAGGATAACATATACATGATATGAGAGTTAAGTGAATTGTTGTAGATTTGATTGGAATGACTGGTGAGAATCTAATAATTACTACTCTCATTTTTTTGATAAGGTAAGGGATTAGGGTTGCCATAAGTGGTGTGGCAGACGGATTAAAAAAAGGCATAGTCATTAAAGATTGCAGTCCCATCTAGCATGGTTCTGCATTTTGAATGGGTTTGTTGCATCAAAGATGAAAATGGAAACGTGCTAGTGAATGATCTAGAGATCAAACAACGATGGGAGAGGTATTTATGTGGCCTCCTTAACAAGGGGTGTGAGTCGTCGGAGAGTCGTCAAGTTGAAGGGAGTCAAGTTAGCCGGCTTGTCTTCTATCGGTTCTCTAGGACAGAAGTCATTGAGGTGCTTTGTAGAATGGGCAGTAAAAGGACGGTAGGCCCGGATCAGATTCTTGTTGAGGTTTGGAAGTGCTTGGGCGTCTGAGGTGTGGAGTGGTTGGTGACTCTATTCAACGTCATCTCCAAGTCAACTAAGATGCCTGAAGAATGGAGACTTAGTAAATTAATCCCAGTATACAAGAACAAAGGGGATATATAACAATGTAACAATTATAGGGGTATTAAACTCCTTAGCCATAAATGAAAGTAAAGGAGAATGCAATAGAGTTGAGACTGAGGCGCCTAGTACATGTCTTAGAAAATCGGTTTGGATTTATGCCAGGGAGGTCATCCATAGAGGCTATCCATCTACTGAGAAGGTTGACAGAAGCCTACAGGGGAAGAAAGAGAAATTTGTATATGGTGTTTGTCGATATAGAGAAAGCCTACGATAGGGTTCCTAGAAAGTTGATTTGAGATTGCCTAGAAGCAAAGGGGGTGCCAGAGACTTTTATCATAATCATTCGAGACATGTATGAGGGGTCGAGAACGATCTAGACTCTAGGAGGGGATATAGACTTTTTTGAGGTGGGTATGGGTCTGCATCAAGGATCGGCTCTGAGTCCCTTTCTGTTCACGCTAGTGTTGGATGTATTGACTAGAGATATTCAGGGAGAGGTTCCAAGGTGTATGTTGTTCCCAGACGATATCGTTCTGGTGGAGGATTCCAGAGTTGAGTTCAATAGAAAACTGGAAACATGGAGGGAGAGGCTAGAACCTAAGGGGTTTAGTCGATCTGATTCGATCCAAGACGTAATAAGTCGAGCTCATTTTCAGCCAAGAAAATGAACCAAACTGTGAAGTGCGGCTCGGAAGTGAGGTCATTCTAAAAAAAGATAACTTTAGATATCTAGGTTCAGTTTTGCAAAGCGACGAAAGCATTGGCAAGGATGTTAGGTCTCAGATCCATAGGGGTTGGCAGAAGTGGAGGGCAACTGCAAGAATCCTATGTGAAGAGAAGCACCCAAAAAAGCCCAAGGGAAAGTTCTACAAATCGGTGATAAGGCCAACGATCCTCTATGGGACAGAATGCTGGCCGACAACGAAGACTCAAGAACAGAAACTGGCAGTTGCAGAGATGAGAATGCTTAGATGGATGTGCAGCCACACGAGGTTGGACAAGATCAATAACGAGGAGGTCAGAACCAAGCTGGAAGTGGCGTGCATAACAAACTTTGGGAGGCGAGACTTCGGTGGTTTGGACATGTCCAAAGACGATGCCCAGATGCTACAGTTAGGAGGTGTAAGCAGTTGGACTTAGGAGCTTTTCCAAGGGATATGGGTTCGCCGAAGAAACGTTGGATGGACAGCATTAAGCAGGATACCAGATTGGTAGGGATTACAAGGGACCTGGCGCAGTGCATAGAGTGGTTGGAAGGAGAAGATCAGGGTGGCAGACCATTATCTACCTGGTAGTGGAGTCATTTTTTTCTAGGTGGCCTCGCACTTGCGTGCTTCTCGTTTGGGGGTTTGGGCTCCTGTGTCGGTTTTCGGTTTTTTCGGCTAGTCTTGCTAGTTTTCTTTGATTGAGGTTGCTTTAGCCTTCGTCTAATTTTCTTGTGTTGGTTGGTTCGGTTACTTGGCCGGGTTTTACCAAGCGTATTCCATCTAGGTTTGGAAAAACCCCATCCCGACCCCCCCCCCCCGATCTTGCGTTTTGGGAGATACACTGGACAAATGTTGTTGTTGTTGTATTTTCTTAACATATTAAAATTAAGTAAGATATTAAGGGGATATAGGTTTAGTTATAGAGAATACTACTAAAAAATAAAACCATTATTTTATTCAATACGAATGACAAGACATATATACAAAAGACAAAGTATATTTCGAATTTAAATATTTTAACTTATGTCCTTAAAACATGAATTAATAAAATCGAATTGAGCAAAAGCTCATAAAATTGGTGTGTGCATGCTTTGTGTTGGACACACTTAAGGCATATTCAATCAATAAACAAATTATCATTTAGCTTAATTTATTATTTTTTATTATATACACTATATATAAGAATTGAATCAAATACTTTTAATTTGATACTATGTCTTGAGCTTTAAACAAATACAATTAACTAAAGGTCTGATTGGCACAACATACATTATGAAATATAATGGCTTATTTTTGTATTGGGTATTGTGCCTATGAGAGGGAAGAATTCTCCAGAATAGGGAAAATAAGGACTTATATTACATGATTTGTGAAAAACAAGTGTAAACGAACAGACCTTAGATCTATGAAATCCTCTAATTTGTAAGAATGCTTTATGGTGTCATGGAACGCACAATGAAGAAACCCACCAACCCAATAATTGACGGGGGGATAATTTATCTCGTTTGAACGGTGCTAAAGTTGTCAGAGGGTCATGACTTGAACATATACATGGAAATGGAAGGAGATAGGTTATAATAAAACAATTTTAATGATACATCGTGGATAAATATAAAGAGTTGGATTTACAAAGAGTAAATAAATCAGATTTAATCTTGAAACTATAAGAAAAAAGGAAAAATCAGAAAATCCAAAAATCCAAAAATTATAGGGAATAAAATTAAGTTATTTATATGCATTATAACACATTATATGCATAATTATAATGTTTATATCCATGATATTTTATTGGTTATATACATCAATTGAGTAGGTATTTATTGTTATTTTTGAATTTCATAAATACAAAAAATAAATAAACGGCAAAATAAGTATGTGTAGTTATCTTAAAAACACATGAATATAATATCAGTAAATGATCATGCATTTGACATATTATAATAAGAGTCAACTACCTAAAACCACCCGTAAAATAGGTCATATTCCACTTAACCACCCGGAATATGCCTAATAATTTTTAACCACCCGTAAGAGACCCTCCGTTAGCAAATCGCCACCCCTGGAACCTTTCCGTCAAAAAATTCCGTTAAATACTATAATGTGACCCTTTTGCCCCTGGATGCTTCTTCTTCCTCTTCGCCATTGAAATGGAGTTGTAAAGCTGTCAAATCAGCCTCCCATGGGCATCATTCTCTCGTTTTCATCCTCATCATGCTAACCATCAACAAATAAATCCCACACACAGCCGATTATTTCCCCCAAATCGGAAATTAGGGTTTCGGAAAATCGAAATCAAAATCGGAGTGAAGAAGACGAACGAGGATGAATTCGGAGGTGGAGGAAGGGCGGCTATCGACGTCGGACCTGAAGAAGTCGTTTCTACACACGGGGAGTCGGTACAAGCTCAACTCGGGGGCGGATGATGGTCCGGGGCGTTTGCGGGGGAGGAGACGGAGGGAGCGGGGCGGAGGGAGAGGGTGAGAGAGAGGGAGGCGGCGTTGGCGGCGGCGGAGGGGTCAGATCTGAGGGAGGAGGAGGGGCCGCCATTGAAGAAGGAAGAGGGGGAGGAAGAGGAGACGAGGTTGCCGAGCTTCTCTTGGAGGCAGACGGCGCAGATCCCGCCGTTGGAGGAGGCGTGGTTCCGGTAGGGGTGTTTGGTGCATTGCATCCCGTCGTCGTCCACAGGGGCGGCCGCCGGAGCCACGCCGCTCCTGCCGGCGACGGTGCCTCTGAGTATGTCGAGAGGAGGAAGATGAACATAGGGGCAAAAGGGTAAAAATACATGATTTAACGGAAATTTTTGACGGAAAGGTTTCAGGGGTGGCGATTTGCTAACGGAGAGTCTTTTACGGGTGGTTAAAAATTATTAGTCATATTCGGGGTGGTTAAGTAGAATATGGCCTATTTTACGGGTGGTTTTAGGTGGTTGACTCTTATAATAAAGCATATGACATAATAATCATGTAAATACGTGCGTGAACTTCAATCTATACTACCTATAGTATAAAGCGGAGACAATGTCTTCACAAAAATTTGCGCCACGTGTCATTTCAATAATAAAATAATCAGCCGGGCCCTCCCTTATACAAATTAGGTAGTTAGAATCTCATATAATCTTATCCCGTAAAAATTGATTAAAATTTACCAAAAATTATGAATTATCCCGAAAAATTATAAATTATCACTTATCAAAAATTAATTATAATCTTCCCATATATATTACTATTTAATAAAACGTGATATTTATCATAAAGTAATTTTAAACAAATCCAACTTATTTATATTATGAGTTGATTAACTATTGGTAAAAAACGCTAATCATAATATATATATGATCCTATAATTTTAACATGATAATTGATGTTATATATGTATATTAAATTGGATTTATAATCACATTACCCGTACATGGTACGGGGGTTAATCTAGTTTTCTATAATTACGGGGTTTTATAAATCTTCTTTCTCTATAATTTTAAGATTAAATCTAATTTATTTATTATGTTTAACTCTAATGACTTATAATTATTTGTTGTGTATCTCAATAAACTAGTGTATCAATAAACCTAGATCTATAGGGAAGAAAATAAATGGTTCAAATTCAAAGTCTGTGGAAAAAATCACATATCAAGATTGAATTGGGCGTTGCAGGCGTGGAACCGGTTTCACGGCACAAGTTTGGACTGAAGAGGCCTATCGGGATTGAGGCCTTAAGGGTGAGTGGGTGAGTAAAGATGCCTTCTCGATCTCTACTACTTTTCAACGATGTTGTAGTTCATCATTGATGTTTTGATCTTTTATTAGACTTTATATCTTCATATAAATTCTTGTCAATTAATAATGTAAGCAAATCAAGTTTGTAATGGATTATTTATATTTTCTCCTTCTTAATTACTTGATTTGAGTTTTTTATATTTTTAAAACTTTTTTATTAATTTACTCCTTTTTTTATTATTTTGTTTGATTAACACTATACAATTATATGAAACAACCACCCCCACCATTTCTCTTCTTAACCTATCTTTTTTTATAATATAGTCATTTCCTTTTATTAAAGTTTTTAATTATTTGGTTGCTAGAAAAAGTAGTTAAGAGCGTCTTTGGTTTCCGTTCATGGGGTTTTTCAATTTTCATAACACATCATATCTACTTAGGTAAATAAGAATTTTTCCTACCAAAAAGGTAAATGCAAATATTGTTTGTAATTTTTTTTTTTTATAATTGTACATATCTTATCTATAAGATATTAATCAAGATACTAATTAATAAAGGAAAGATTTGGATAATTATATATCAGTCCATGGATTTTCTTATCAAATTGTCAATTTTTTTTATTTCTTAATTCATATGTTCATTTATTTTTTTTCTCAAATAAAATTTTGTTGTATATAGTTTATCGTTCTAATTATTTATATGATCATGCTCTTCATTTCAAAAAATGAATATACAAATAAATATGACCATAATTAAAAAAAATTTTAATTATGCATTTTATATCAGTATTAATTCTATATAAATTTTATTTATATATGAGATTAATTTGCTATTTATATATATAAAAAAATTAAGTTTAAATTTTTAATCACATGAATTAGACCAATGATCCTTAAAAGCATTAAAAAATGGCTGCTCACTGTAGTCACTAGCGATTGATTCTTCAAAAAAAAAGAATATAGCGATTTGACTAATTGCAGTCAACAATCCAGGAATGTAATCTACACAAAGAAAAAAGAGAATAAAACATTCAAATAGGGTAGACATATATAGCGGTCGTTTTCTGGCAACGATGGTAAAGAGTTTGAACTTTGAATATAGCCGTGAAATGTTGACGTCATTGCTCATGTAAGCAAAAATACAGGCTTGACCAAAATGTTACACGTGAAATTTTTTTTAACAGGTAAAAATTCAGTAGATCAACCAAAGTTGGTGTACCGAGAGGTCATTAGATGGCAACTGACGCCGGCTAGGACGAGAGGAATAAAAGGTCAAAACAAGAAAACGACACGAGTAGAAAAATACAAACACCAAACGGAAAAACTAGTGGCGAGCTCCGGATCGAGGTGAGTGAAGCACTAAGAGACTAGCGCTCCGGCACGGAAGGTCTACCCTCAAGGGCAAAGAGAGGACTAGTGACGTTCCCTCCACCGGAATGAAGATCTTCAAAAGCCCAAAACGACCTGGCCACAAAGACTATACTTCTCCAAATAGGCCAGACCATTTGGAGAAGTACTGATCAAACTCGCGCCTACTTGACGCTTTCTTCACATCCGGAACGAACCTCGAACCACAAACCATTGTCCGACCTATCCATCAGGGATTGCAGCTCAAGCTTGTGTCGTAAGCAAATGAAGACTTGCGGCGCAATCAATTTCATGGATTGCGGCGCAAGCATTTTCCTGGCTTGCGGCGCAAGTATTGTTCAAGAAAAGTTCAATCAAGGAGCATGAAAAACATCTTGGATCTGTTATCATTAAAGATTTTATTTCAATTGTTGAAGAAGCTAATACCCCAAAGGGATCAATTTGTTCAAGAGATCTGATCAATATGAAATTTTCAGATTTTTTCAATTGGCTCTTGGTTCCTCAATTGATCAAGGAAGTCCAAGCCACCTCTTTTCTAAAATCCCCTCACCTTGCACCAACGGTACAACGGAGGGGCAGAGCTCCGACGACGAAACCCTCAAGAGAGACCGAGACGACTCAGACGAGTATAATGGAGACTCGCCCGAAGCCACAACTCATCCGACTTTGTTCAAATGACTATTTGTTCAAAGGTCTATTTGTTCAAAGCTTGTATTTTAACAGTCAGCCCGAAGCCACAACTCATCCGACGAGTGCCATCGCAGGCGAATCCAATTTTTCGATTTCCTTCTCTATGGGATCGATTTTGGATTTTCTCAGCCCAATAAAGGCTGGATTTGTTGTTGTTTTTTTTATTGCGGAGCTACTAGCTCGAACAAGCCAAAATTAGACCACCTTTTAGTTACAAGGATAACCAAAATCATTGCGATGGATGATTTTTAAAAAATCAAACAACGAGCGAGGGATGTTGACTCAACAAGAACCTCGACTAAGTTACAGACAACTGTGAATATGGAAAAGACGAAGATTGAAATGGAATGGTTGCATTGAGACTTTGAAGATCGACTTGTCTTCTTGCCAGGAAATCAGCAACAACATTAGACTCCTTGAAACAATGATAAAAAACAACAGAAGGGATAACAGAAATAAGATTTCTAATGTCCTCAATAATAGAGTGAAGTTCCGAGGGTACTTTCCACAAGCGTTTTAAAGAATTAGTAACTATAAGATTGTCTGCTTCAATGATAAGATTCTGAATTATAGAACAGTCAATATGCTGAAGAGAATATGGTAAAGCTGTAGCTTCTGCTTGTACAATTGTCATGGTAAGTAGTTGGTGTCGTCCAATAGATCGAATGAATCCGTTGTGATCTCGAAGAACAAAATCAGCATGTGTTGTTCCAGTTTTAGTTCTCGATGCATCAAAGTTTATTTTGTAACTTTGAGGGGGTGTTTTTTTCCAGGAAGTATGATTTTTCCTTTTAGGACTATTGGGGATTTTTTTCTTAGTAATATTACAGCCATCCCAGGCAAGAGCACCCGAGAAAGCCAAATCATATGACAACTTTTTAGGATTAATTCTTCCTGGGTCAAAATTTTTTGCATTCCTATGAGCCCAAACAAACCACCAAAGGAATGCAAGAGGCGTGGTATTTGGATTATTTGTGAGTGTTTGTCCGATATTTTGGTGGAAGTTGTTATTTGTAGTTAGTTTAAAGGAGCAGTTTAATAATTTTTGAAGTCGAAATATCATAGCTTTTGTTAATGGACATTGGAAGAAAAAATAATTTAGGTTTTCATCCTGTAGCTCGCAAAGGGAACATATGTTTGGAACTGAATTGTAGAACCGGTTAATTCTATCTCTTGTAGGAAGGCAATCAGCACATTTTTTCCATAGGAAATTTTTAATTTTTTAGGTGGTAATTTTGATTTCCATATCCAATCAAAATTATTGTTAAAAGGATCTATTGGAGCAGTTAAAAGTGAAGCTGCAAAATGAACAGAAAAAATCCCATTCTAGGGTTCCAACTTGTTGTTCGATTTGGGGCAGAAAAGATACTAAGATAGTGTGGGGGTCATTGTTATGGATATTGAGAGATTGTTCAAATACCATCAGGCAGATAATAGCCAAGGAGAAGGTTAAATTTGCAGATCTGCAATTTTTTCATTTTGGGGTTTTCATCGAGAGGGAAGAGAGGGGAACGGGCAAGGGTTCGGATAAAATGTTACACGTGAAATAATACTACGGTTAACCAACTGATAACCATTCAAAATGTTTCGGTTAATCGAACTGGAAAAAACCGAAAAAATTGTTACGGTTAACCAACCGAAACATTTTTCGGTTAAACGATTAGGTTGCGGTTATTAGTTTTTTTATATTCCCTCCGTCCCATAATGTTTGTCCATATTTCTATTTCGGTTGTCCCAAAAAGTTTGTCCATCTTACTAGTAAACAAAGATAAATAAATTACAATAGTACCCAAATAGTTATAAAATACTCATTACTTATTATTTTGCTAATATGGAAATATAAGTATTATCAATCTTTGGAATAAATAACATTTTTTTTTATTTGTTTAATAATTAATAAGTAAGTAAGATAATTTACAATCTTACCCATTTTTTTAAGATAGACCAACTGGTCGCCTCCTGCCTGCCTTGCTTTGGGCCCGAAAGGAGGAAGTAAGTCGCGAGGCGCTCGCGGTGGGAGCATCCTGACGGTGATCAAACTACATGCAGGAGCATGTATTGCATAAAGCAACGCTCAAGCTCGAACCTGCATAATCTTATCCAAATTATAATGAATTATACATTATTGTTATTTGACTACTAGGATAATTTAAAAATTATACAAACAATAGCAATCCATACCCTTAAATGCTAATCAATTTGCATAAATAACTAAAATTTATAGCTCTTGCAAATTTAACCCAAACAAAAAGGAAACCTATTGTTTTTGCAAGAATACCCCTCAAAGGTACCTTAGAAAGTTAATTACATAGAAACTAAAAGGAAACCTATTGTTTGTGACATGGTGTAACGATAGGTTGACATGTGGCAAAATCCTACATTGCACATCCTCGCGACGACATGTGAAAATATCTGACGTGACGCAACGTGGTAACTCTAATTCTTACAACTTTATATATATATACATAGATTCAAAATCTTATCTAATACAAAAAACCCATATCGTTGACTAAAAACTAAACACATTGCTTACTATAAATAAATAAAAAATTAGATGCAAATAGGCCGATTTATTGCCTTATACAATACGTAATCATGTTTCCTATATGGTAGATTATCATAGGTATATATAGATTTTAGGCAAAAAGATATATCAATCAAGGATACTTTGCAACAAATACATGATCCTGTTTTTTTTTAAACTATATTATATCTATTCATGATTAAAGAAAATCTCACTTTGAGATATGGTGTGTATTAACAAAAGCGTATATGGAAAAACTTTATATACGACAAGGATAATGAATATGAGGTGGATTTATACAGAATAATAAAAAATTTAAAAAATTGTGACATGTTGCAACGACAGGTTAACACTCGTCCATCATTAATAATACTAGTTGTACCCGTCGTACCATGCACGACAATGACTCACGCTTAACATTGTTAAAATTATTTTTATTATAAATAGGATATTATAAAGTGAAAACATATAATAAAAGTTTTAGCATATGATAATGTTATATTTTTCTAGACAAAAAAAATTACTTTTCAGATTTGCAGTACCATATTTATGAGATTATTAAAAAAAATATGTTAATTATAGAACAATTTAGTAAATAAAATTTACTTACTTTTTCATCCTTCAAAATTTGTCTCTAATGGTTAATATAATATATAATGAGATGTTTTATATGATTATTTTGGTTTGATCTTATTTCTTTATTTTAATACTATAATTTATTAGTATGAGATATAATTTTACAATGAATTATTATTAAATTAGAAAAATTAAAATATAATACCATATTTTATAAATATAAAATGAGTCCAAAATGATTCTAATGACTTTATATATTGAAGTAACTAAAATATATCAATAAAAACTTATTTAATTATGAAAGATATAAGTTAAGCTATTATGAAAATCAATATATAAGTTAAGTAAAAGATAGTAAATATAAATTGATTTAATATTAAATATAAGAGTAATAATTTAATTATAAAAAGTGCTTTTGTTTTTAAATTTAATTTTTCTAAATTACTTCTTACATAAAGAGATTAAAAAGATAACTAATATATATGTATAAAAAAGGATAGAATATCTTATCAAAATTCAAAAATATCTTTTACATAAATTGATAATAAAGAATGTAATTAGATTAATTAAAATAAAATGAAAACAAAATAATGGTTTAATTATGAGAGATAAAAGCTAAGTTATTAGGAACATGATAATATCTAATTTAAGTAAAAATTAATAAATATAAATTGATTTAGTATCAAAGATTAAAATAATAATTTATTTAGAAAAGGGGGCTTCCATTATTAAAATCTTTTTTAAATTCGAATTTCTTATATTACTTCTTACATAAATAGATTAAAATGATAATTGAAAAGATAAGTTAATTCATATGTAGTATGTATCTTTTATAGAAGGAAAATTTAATTATAGATAATATTGCTTCAAAGATAGATACTATATGAGTAGGAAAAAGGATAAAATTAAATATTAGATCATTAAGGAAATTTTAAAGTTAAATAGTATGCCTTTGTTATTAGATGAATAAGAAAAGAGATAAAATTAAAGATGAGATAACAGAAAAATTAAAACATATAAAATTGTTAATCAAGCGGGCCAGAATTAACGTGGAGGTTCGAAATTCTCCGGCTTTAATATATAGTATAGATTGTAGCTAGGGTAGCTGAATTCCGTCTCTATTGAATTTGTTGTTCTTGATAATCTAACCAACATCTAAAGTTGAACTTTTTTTCCATTAATTAATCATACTTCAATTCATTCCTTGATATTATAGTGTATATTTTATTATGAGTGATGCTAAACGTCACCCAAAAAAACATATCATCATTTTTATTTTCCAACTTTACCCCAAAAGCATACTAAATTTACAAAAAAACCTACAATTCCCCTTCTTCTACATTTTGACTGCACAACATTTCTATGGCTCATTGAAACCAAACTCTACGGCGGAACCCTAGAGGCAGAGCTCAGGCGGCGACGTCGGACTTCCATGGCTTCATCGGACCTCCGGCCACCCAACCACAAGACAATCCGGAAGAAGAAAACCAAAGAATTGCCAAACCTGACCGATTGCCACACCTGTAAACGCCGAACCAACACAACAAACCCTAGCGACCGGATTCGGATCCTAAACAACCATTGGCGAATCGTCCTCCTCTGCAAATCCTACTACAATCTCGTCAAGTCCTCCAAATTGTGCTCCTATTGCTTGGCCAATCTGACGGCGTGTGAGGATTCAGGCAAATCCGTTCATCAGTGTCAAATCGGTGCTGTCTTGCTATTTTTCCCTTTTTTTGGTTTTTTATTTATTGAAGGGTATTTAAGTCAACATATGAACTAAGTATTATCTATCCTATCTAACCTAGGTATTTATCTATCTACATGTAAGTTTGTATTTTTTGGCATTAAATGCCTTGAATAGTTGAATTGAATTCCCTTTAATTAAATTGTATTATATTCAATCTAGTACGTTGTCGCTATTGTTATTATTAGATAATATAATAATATTTATTATTATTATTATTATTATTATTATTATTATTATTGTTGTTGTTGTTGTTGTTGTTGTTGTTGTTGTTGTTGTTGTTGTTGTTGTTGTTGTTGTTGTTGTTGTTTTATGCTATATATTATCTCAAAAAATTTATTTATGATTATATTGGTATTATTGAATATTATTTGTTATTATTTTATACTATATATAAAATACTTTATCTTATTAAATTCATTTTTTTATTAAAGTGGTATTATTAGTTAAATTTATGTATGATTATATTGGTATTATTGAATATTATTTGTTATTATTTTATACTATATATAAAATACTTTATCTTATTAAATTCATTTTTTTACTCTTAATGATAAGTATGTAGATATATATACTAAATACTATCATATTGAATAAGTGTTTTATTAAATGATGCGGCCTAAAAATGAACGAAATCATCCATTTTCTTATTATTAATTTACACTATACATATTCTTGAATTATATCATAACTATATGCATCATAAAATTTTATTTGATGACACTTAATTCAACAATAATGATTTAGATCATATTTTTCTTATTAAAAAATGAATATTATATCATAAAATTGAATATTATCTAGTGCTACGTACGTATGAATGGGATATCGATTGATTTATTGTGGTTTGGGATATTCCGCGCGGTAACCACGAGCTTTTGCGCATTCCGCGTGGTACCCAAAGGTTTCTAACATTCCGCGTGGTGACCCTGAGGTTTTGCAAATTCCGTATTATAACCTTGTTATATTATAAAAAGCTAAAAATATATAAGACTCACCTCTAATATTTACTTAATTATAAAAAATCACCCTATATTTTTTTTCGAACAAAACTATCAAATCTATTTTATTAAAACACCAAAGTTTATAATTATAGAATCATATATTTTCTTATTTAATCTTTTTTCATGTCACTATATGTTATTATTTTAAAAAATTAACCAATTTTTGTTATTATAAAAATAACCACATTTTCAAATTTTATAATATTTGATGTTTTAAGGGAGTCATTTTTAAAAGTGGGTGCACTAACTCAAGTAATTTATTTTTTAAATAATACAAAATTGGTTTTCTTAATATGTACATATATAGTGAGATGAAAAAAAAGTGCAAAAATTATAGAGTTTTTTATAACATGTACAAATTTAGGTAAATGTTTTTATAACATTTAAAATAATAAATATTATGCATATCAAGTGATAGTTATAGTTAAGTGTTTTAAGAATATAGATTTGCTACTTTTGCTGAAAAAATAAAATATAGGGTGATTTTGTGTAATTAAGTAAATATTTGGGGTGATTTTTATATATTTCTAACCTTTTATAATATAACACGGAATTTACAAAACCTCAGGGTTACCACGCGGAATGTCAGAAACCTTTGTGTACCACGCGGAATTCGCAAAACCTCGTGGTTACCACGCGGAATTTCCCTCGTGGTTTTAATTCGACCAGCATTTTAATTTACTCCGCCTTTAACTAGCTTTGGTGTTAATCTTGCTTTTGCCATGGTAAACGTATCATCATTGATTAAGAATATTTGAGACGGAAAGGGAGAAATTATATGTACGTATGAGAAAAGTCTTGCGCCACCAGTCACGTGATTGACCCGACCTCTCCGTTCTTCTCGTTCAATATGACGCTTAATTTGGGCTATTTTCAGCATTCACGTCGAAGATTTTTCAATTCTTTTACGTGGAAGATTTATGCTACTGCTTACAAATCCGTCTTTTATCCCTTAAGTGGTATAAGTCTCGTTTTATGTATGGGTGATTAAAAAAAAACCCGACTTAATCGATCCGAAATCGAATTTTCATCCAACTATTCGAACCTGCTTTTTAATTGAGAATTTACAATTCAAGCCCGATAGACCCAAGTTTGAACCTATTAACCTATATATGTATTTTATTTTATTTTAATTTCAACTATTAAATCTATTATTTGAATTAATTATGTAGAATCTTTCAATCTTCATAAATATGAAAAAATCACTTTTATCGAAAATAAAAAACATTTAAATGATTCAAAATATATTCATATCAAAATTAAGGAAGATATCAAAGATATCCAAAATCATTTTTTCTATTGATTCTAGCAAGATTTTATATTGATTTATATTAGGAAAATTAATTTTCCTATCAAAAATTGGATAAGATATTTTAGTAGATATAAATGTTAGTTACCATTATTGAAATAAAATCATTACTTTATTCAGCATTGATTACATGACATAAATAACATTTTTTTATTTAGTGTTGATGAGATGACGCAAATTTTAAGAAAGACATATGTTTTGCTTTATACTGTACTATAGTAGATGTATCTTCTTTGTGTTTCACATCTTCTTCCTTTTCTTTTTTTTGCTTGAATTAACCTTCTTCTTTAACCTATAAAATGTAAAACAATGGACATAGGAAGCGTGTCCTATTAATTTATCTTTGATGCCTAAGCAAAAAAGCTGTATGTAAATCAAAAATTGAGGTAAAAAGTAAGACTTACGAGTGAGTTCAACAAGTATTGAATGTGCTTACTAGTATGGAAAATACATGTATTTACAATGGAAGAAGGGGAGAGGAATGGATAAAAAATCTCATTCTTAAGGCCGGGCCAAAATCCTAGCCCAACAAGTGAATTCTTTCTCCCCAATTCATGCGAATATTCTATCTTTCGTCTAAGAAAGTTTCTTTCGTTATGCTACTACAAAAAATATAATTTAATAGGGAAAAAAAGAAATAAGGAAGTTGAAAAGATGCTTATAGAATTTTTTTTATATTTATCCACTCATAAATGCGTCACTTGAATGTTAGTTGTGTTCAATAACGTCGTAATTAAGACTCAAGCACTCTAGAACCTATTTGAAGTGAACATGTTGATTGGTCATCAGATCCTCTAACGCAATCATATATTTGTATATTTATATATTCGTACATCCGTGTGTGATGTAGACGAGATCCATGTATTCCTCTCAGCATAAGCACCTCTAATTTGGGACGATATATAATTTCTTTGAGAGAATTGCACGTGTCGTGTGCAAACCAATCCTAGTTGACAAGGTTACATAAAATCAAGAATAATCTCTTTAAAATCGTTGTGGAAATATCAGCTAAGAAGCCTCTTTGAAAGGAGATGATTTTTCTAGGAGAAGATGGTGAGAGGGTTGAACAAGATGTGTTATATGAGTGGATTACACCCAAATGTGAGAAATGATGGGCTTTAATTAGGTCATGCTCAAGAGGAGTGTGGGAATAGTGTTGAGCAGTTCAGAGAGGTGATGCACATGCAAAACAGACCATTCATCAAGAAAATGTGGGTTAGAAAGATTGGAATAGAAGCACCAAATGCTTAATTAGGATCCAATGGGAGAAACTGGATTTTTTTGGAAGTCCCACTATTGAGTAAAAATATACACAAATTTGCAAAACACATTAAAATTATTTATTTTAGTTTGACCCTTTCTTTTAACCCTTTTAATTGAAAACAATATCGATATCGAACATTTAATGATAAAAAGATTTTTATGATTCGGGCTGCACCCAAACTACATATCTCTTTTCTAGAGAATCAAGCCGTACGTAATTCAGAGTATTTTGTTTGTTTCAGTGTTTATGTTTGATTTTCATACATCAACGAAATAACCCCGAACCCACCTTCTAAGAAGGGTTGCTCGGACTCAAACCAACTATCATTTGCACGATGTGAATAAAATCAAACTCAACTTCTAGGATGTGTTGTCTGATCTCCTCACCTTCAAACATAAGGCGTAAGTGGTTTACATATATTTTAATTTCATTTGATCTAATTTGCGACTGAATACGACATATTTATATTTGATATCGAATTTCCTATGTATCCATTTATATGATATGAAATCAAGTCAAACGTAGTGCCAGGGCATATTAAATATTAACTTAAGGTTGTGATTGAACTTAACGAGTATATATTATGTTAAGTTTCCAACGTACCCTTATTTAGCGGGATCAAATCATATGTAGTTCTTAAGGTTAATTTTGACCGTTGGTCTTGGATTGTGATTGAACTCAATGAACACATTGTACTATATCGAGTTTTCTACGTAGTCTTGATTAGACATCAAATCAACACGTAGTTTTTTAGGGTAACATTAATTTGATTTAGATTGTGATTGAACTCGACGAGCCTCAATCAACTTTATGTTAAGTGTCATACATACTCTCTTTAAGAAGGGATCAAATCACATGTAATTGTTATATATTTAATATTTATTTTAAATTTAAATTTAGTATACGTTAAAATTGGCATGTCTTTTATAAATTTATTTTGAACGTACTCTGCATAATGCAAATTTTTCATGTGCTTGTGCATGGTAGTACACTTAATTAGGTATGGCTTCAATCTATTTAGATTAAGCCTTGTCATTTATGTAAAGGAAGCTAGATGGACTTGTGAAATTCACAAATTGTGATCACATAAGTTTTGTGGGTAACTTAGATTGACTATATCATATATAGTCGCCTAATGTATATTGAAATTTAAGACGTACAATGCACATATACTAACTTGTTTGTGTATATATGCAATTACGTTTTAACTATGGCCTTGCCCATCCATGTCAGCTTAATTAGTTCAAATTCTGTAGCAACCAATCAACTCTATTATCTTTTTATGTTAACCCCGATTGATCACTTGAGCATTATGTGCGTGCATGCACACTCATAGTGGAACGAGATCATATATATATAGACTTTGTATAGACATTGATCGATGAAAATGAGATCAAGCTATAAAGAAGGCGTCGATAAGGGCTTTTGCGAATTGACTTGGTTTATTTTATTTGACCTCCTATATGTCATCAGGCCTGATTTCCCAAGGTACTCTCAAAATTTTAAGAAAATCGGGTTTAGGCTCCGTTCGATAACACCTAGATGAAGATGAATTTTTTTATTCATCTTCATCTTGATGAATCTAAAAACAATTCAACAAGCTTGGGGGTAGGGGTTGAAAATAGATTCATCTAGCTGAAATTAGTTGAAATTGTCATCTTCATCTAGGTGAATCAGCTTTCCCGAAAGCGCCTGTGACTAGATGAAAGTGGTCGATTCATCTTTCATCTCACAATTTCATCTTCATCTAGGTGTTACCGAACGGAGTCTTAGTGTGTTAAGAGAATAAAACCCTGATTTTTAACGAGTATATTATGGATGATTTGTTGGAATTTCACGAAACTGCATCCATTTAGTAGACACTTTTTTAAAATCAAAATCCCAACGTGATTTATGTTATGGAGTTTTGTACGCTTCGTGGCAATCTTTAGCTCATAAAATCTTGGTACATCAACGTGCGTTATCAATCCAAATGACCAATCTCGGGATATAGGCATTATAACGGTACGAAAAAGGCCTATTGGTGCGGTGCTTGCAAATTAGTTAATCGATGACTTTAGAGTAATCACTCTAAATCCATCGTTTTGTCTAATATGAAGATCCAAGAGTAATTACTTCCAAGTCACCACAAATCCAGAGATAACATAGAGACCCGAATGTAATCACTTTCAGTCCTCCACAAGTCTTAATAAATATGCACATAACATAAAAGAATAACGAGATAGTTGAATATAAAACAAGAGATGAACAAGCTTCATCGTTTCCAAGAGATGCAATGAAGAATGATCACGAAATTAATTAATGCCCATGCAAATCCTTGACGATGGCTTGCATTTAGTGCATGCCTATGTTGCATTTTTAGGTCATGTTTGATTGTGTTTCTCTTTGCATTTCTCCCGTTTAGGATAGCTTTTGTTTGTTTTTAGTAGATTTTACTTGTTCGGAAGCTACACCTTGTATTTGTGTTTTTCAGGTCAAACTTGAGAAGAATTTGGCGATGAGGATCAAGAGGGAGCCATGAGCACAAGCAAGGAGGTTAGGAGAAGCCTTAATAGAGGATTTAGGAACGTCTCACAAAAGCCTAGTCAAGAGGAGAAAAGGCGTAGTGAAGTACCCGATAGGGTACCTGGCCGGGTAGTTGGCTGGGTAATGCCCCTTCCCAACATTCTCCAACGAGCTAATGCAAAAGAGTACCTGGTCGGGTACATGGCTGGGTAACCTGTCCGGCTATACTCAATTCCCTCCATTTGGCAATGCGGATTTAGAGAGTTACCCGACCGGGTAGTTGCCCAGGTAGTTTCCTGGGTAGTCCGGCCGACCTGCTTCTTTTGGATTCTAGGTTTTTCTCCTTTAAGGTGAACTATATAAACCTTGAGTTATATTTTGAGAAGGGAAGCCATTCATTTTTAGGAACAATTTTGCTTGGGGATTAAGTTTTCCTCTAGATTTAAGGATTTTGGAGTCTCTTGGATTCTAGAGATTTCATTTCTGGATTTTGCTTCTATTCTCTCTATTGATGAATTCGGGTATGATTTCTCTTTTCATTTCTCAATTTTCATTGATCCTCATGATTCGGGCTATTTTGTATGAGTTAACTCGTAGATTTTAGGGATATTATTGAGAGTGTTTAGGTTAGGTTTGAGCATAATTGTAATATCTAGGCTGAAGACACAATGATTCAAGTTTCAAGAGTTTTAAGGCGTTTTCCGTTGTCTGCGCGACACCGCTCGCTTGTGAAGGCTATATCTTGAGCTAAAGAGGTCGGATTGAGCTGATTCCGGTGCCATTGGAAAGCTAACTTGAAGGGCTTCAATTCATCATTTTACACCAAAGTCAGATGCCAAGCCGAAGCAGGTCAAAACAGCTTCCGAAGTGACGCTAGTGGTTCTGTCCCGATTCCGCGACCGCGGATTGACCGACGCGACCGCGGTGGCTGCCCAGAGACAAAGTTCTATTCTGTCGCGAAAGCGCGTGGGCGGAGGAGACGACCCGACCGCAGTTATGCCGGATCCAATGCGGGCCGAAATCTTTCTATCTTGTTTCGTTTTCTATCTTTTGCCTCTTTCCTTATCTATCTCGTGGAGCATGTTCCCTGAGTCTATATAAGGAGGAGCCTCATTAGGTTTTAGGTATCCATTAATCCAATTTCATATCTTAGTTTAGGTTCAACTAAATCTTTATTTCTTTTGTATTTTGGAGAGCTAGTCTCCTTGGGTTTGTTCAAGGGAGAAGCTCTGATGTATGAACTCGTGAGGTTTTGGTAATTAATTTCTATCCTTTGGTTAATATCTCTTCTCTTTGTGCTTAATTCCATGAGCTTTGCATGATTCTTTGAGCCTGGCCAACTTGTTGAATTATCATTCTTCTATAGTCTGAATTGATTTGTTTCATTGTCTGTGTGAGCATCTCTTTTCTAGAAGACAACTTGATTATAGGACCGTGGACTAGATTAAGAGAGAGAATTGATTGTTTTATCTTGCAATTGACTCATAGCTTGATTGTTTGATATTATATCCTGCATATCCTTATTCTCTATGCTAATTCTAGGTTAAGCGTCCTTGCCTAGGGTTATAGAATTGCTTGGACCGTGGACTTGCGATCGTAAATGATCAGGATAGGAATTAACCATAGGTGTGAATGAAATCAATGGATGAATCTATGATCGAGTGATTATTTCAAAGTGGATCTTTTGAATGAACCTGCTTCTTATCTATTTGTGTATATTCGTTTGTTCTTTGTTTCTTAGATTAGTTTAGTTTAGATTCTTCTCTTAAATCCCCCATTATCTTTAGTTGATAATAATATTGATACTAGAAACCATAATTCTCTTGGGTTCGACCCCTTAGTTGCATGCTATACTAGTTTGTAGTTTGGGTTATTTATCTTTGATCTTGGCACGACGACTTTAGCCGAGTCAAATTTTGTACTCCACCATACTTAGATCTTGCTCGTCCTCGAGTAAGCTCAAAACAAATATAACAAGAAAACACATCTAAGATCTCAGGAAATATAAGGGAAAACAAAACACTCAACTCACAACCCGAACCCAAAAATATAGAGAAATCATGAGCATAAAATAATGAAGCTCAAACACACACCTCACAACATGATATAACACTGAAGCTCTAAAAAGTGTAGAGCAATCTAGGATCTACCCAAATATATAAAGTGTAAGCCCCAAAGTTCCCAAGCAAGAATGATCCTAAACACTCGAATTTTTCCGCTCAATTCTGCTTAGGCGCCCTTTCGGGTTTTCACCTGACCGCTCTTTTGATTTTTCAAATAGGTGTGCTCACAAAAACTCACAACACTCATGAACCTCATATTACCCCAACCTAATGCTGGTCCGGGTTACCTGCTTATTACCTAAGCCGCCCTTTTGGGTTTTCGACTTATCCAAGTATTTCATATGCCTCTTTTCAAATTTTATGGCTTTTTCTATCTTTTTCTTTTTCTTTCTTTCTTTATTATGCAAAAAGGTATGGTGCAAGTGCTCCATGAAAAGAAGAAAATAAAAAATCTGAAACAAATCTCTAACTAAGCTAACTAGGATAAGCGAATGCGAGTACTCCCTCCCCCATACTTAAATCCTTCATTGTCCTCAATGAAGCAAAGAGAAAGGATAAAAGCAAGGAAGAAAGGTATATCAGAAGACTCACAAACGATGAAGAGAGGTGGAATGGAAGAACTCTTCAAAGGTGGTAGAAGAATGGACGAAGAAACTTCGGAATACCGTTCTACAGGCAAACCGCGGGCGCGGGTGATCAGGCCGCAGTCGCGGAAACACGGCAGAGAGCAGAAGTCATGGGCCGAACCACCTCAGTCGTGGCTGATGTGGCGTGGTCGCGGTACTCGTGCAGGGACGAGTTCTTGACTTCGTCTCGAACAATGTGATGTATAAGCAACCTTTGGATCTTAGCTCGTCTCTTGAAAGATGGACAAGTGCTTGAACTCGAGCTGTGGAGAAGATAACTCTCAGGGGAACAAAGCTCCCCCATACTTAGGCTTTTACACATAGCCAAAAGAATGGAACTCTAAAGATGGATGGAAAGAAAAATATAGAAGGTGGAAAGATAGAAGATGGATTAGAATGGATAGAGATAGATGGAAGATATAGGTATAGAATGAGACCAAAAAGTCATCTTTTGTTTTTTATTCTTTTTTTTCTCTTTTATTCTTTTTTTTCTTTGCCAAATCCGTCCTCACCGAGGGCGCGGTATCCGAGGCGGAGGCATGGATTTTTTTTTCAAGATCAACTGCATCAAAACCACGGGCGCGGTACGAGTACCGCGGCCTCGGCGCTAGTACCTGTTCGTCGAGATGGTTTTTGTATTCGAAACGCGACCGCGGTTGCGCACTTGCGAGCGCGGTTCAAGCACAAGACATTCTTTAGAACCTAGTACCTGCATGTTAGCCCGATTTTTTTTTATATATAGTCAATAAATATATTAATACTAGAAAGAAACCTAAGTTCCCCGACAACGGCGCTAAAATTTGACTGGGCTAAAGTCGTCGTGCCAAGATCAAAGATAAATAACCCAAACTACAAACTAGTATAGCGTGCAAGTAAGGGGTCAAACCCAAGATAACTATGACTTCTAGTATCAATATTATTATCAACTAAAGATAATGGGGGATTTAAGAGAAGAATATAAACTAAACTAATCTAAGAAACAAAGAACAAACGAATACACAAATAGATGAAGCAGGTTCATTCAAAAGATCTACTCTGAAATAATCACTCGATCATAGATTCATCCATTGATTTCATTCACACCTATGGTTAATTCCTATCCTGATCATTAACAATCGCAAGTCCACGGTCCAAGCAATTCTATAACCCCAGGCAAGGACGCTTAACTTAGAATTAGGATAGAGAACAAGGATATGCATGATATAATATCAAACAATCAAGCTA
The DNA here is from genome assembly GCA_963924305.1 of Polygonum maritimum. NCBI lineage: Eukaryota > Viridiplantae > Streptophyta > Magnoliopsida > Caryophyllales > Polygonaceae > Polygonum > Polygonum maritimum. The sequence continues at coordinate 15,802,081 of OZ002736.1, read as the reverse complement.
CGAGTCAATTGCAAGATAAAACAATCAATTCTCTCTCTTAATCCAAGTCCACGGTCCTAGAATCAAGTTGTCTTCTAGAAAAGAGATGCTCACACAGACAATAAAACAAATCAATTTAGACTATAGAACAATGATAATTCAACAAGTTGGCCAGACTCAAAGAATCATGCAAAGCTCATGGAATTAAGAACAAAGAGAAGAGATATTAACCAAAGGATAGAAATTAACCACCAAAACCTCACGAGTTCATACATCAGAGCTTCTCTCTTGAACAAACCCAATGAGACTAGCTTTCCAAAATACAAAAGAAATAAAGATTTAATTGAACCTAAATTAAGATATGAAATTTGATTAATGGATACCTACAACCTCAGGAGGCTCCTCCTTATATAGACCCAGGGAACATGCTCCACGAGATAGATAAGGAAAGAGGCAAAAGATAGAAAATGAAACAAGATAGAAAGATTTCGGCCCGCATTGGATCCGGCATCACCGCGGTCGCGTTGTCTCCACCGCGCCCGCACTTTCGCGACAGAATAAAACTTCGGCTCTGGGCAGCCACCGCGGTCGCGTCGGTCAATCCGCGGTCGTGGAATCGGGACAGAACCACTAGAGTCACTTCGGAGGCTGTTTTGACCCGCTTCGGATTGGAATCTGACTTCGGTGTGAAAAGATGAATTGAAGCCCTTCAAGTTAGCTTTTCAATGGAACCAGAATCAGCTCAATCCGACCTCTGTAGCTCAAGATATAGCCTTCACAAGCAAGCGGTGTCGCGCAGACAACTCAAAACGCCTTAAAACTCTTGAAACTTGAATCATTGTGTCTTCGGCCTAGATATTACAATTATCCTCAAACCTAACCTAAACACTCTCAATAATATCCCTAAAATCTAAGAGTTAACCCATAAAAAATAGCCCGAATCACCCCATGTCTAGCTAAAACCCTCAATCCTAGGGTTTGGGGAAAACCAATGATTTTGAGGTAGATATCTAATTGTTTGAATGATTTGAGGTTAGAACTAGGTTTGATTCAATCCTAGGAGTTTATGCCCAAGTTTGATGATGAATTTGGATCCTATCAATGCTTGAGACCAAAACGGTGATGATTTTGGTAGAGATTTAGGTGGGAGATTGAGGTTGAAAGATCCTTTTTCTCACCAGATCGCTAGGATTGAGCTTGAGAGTCCAATACAATGAAAAGTTGATTGGATTTCTCTCGAGAGGCACACATTTGCCAATAGAGATTTGAGATTGGGTTGATCTCTCAAGCCACAAAAGTGGATAGGAGTTGAAATCAATCTCAAACTCAATGGAGCCCAAGGGGCCTAGTTATGGACTTGCAAGCCACAAAAGTGGATGCAAAGCCATATTCATAGGTGCAATTGCTTAAGTCTCACAAGGAATAGGCAATGACAATAGGCAATTGCCTTCAACCAAAATCTAATCAAGTATCATGCAAGCTACCAAAATTTACCAAGGAAACATTGTGTGATTACCCTTACCATAGGATTATCTCTCCCATTTGATATTTCCTCGTTATTTTGCTTGTTTTTCATAGTTGCTAGTTGTTAGCCATTTTATCACATCATATCTCCTTATCTTGACCTATCTACTAGTTGAATGATGCAAACCATTACTACATAGTCCCCGTGATTCAACAACCCGGTACTACAACTAACCCTATGCGCTTGCGAGTTAGGTGGTAGCCTACTACACATCACTACCACTTGGTGACTGATGGCTTGCATTTAGTGCATGCCTAGATTGCATTTTAAATTATATTTAATTGACTTTTTCTTTGGTTTCCTCTAGTTTAGGATACATTTTAGTTGTTTTTGGTTTAGTAGTCTGGTTCGAAGTCTATGCCTTGATTGTGCGCTTTTCAGGATAAAATAGAGGAAAATTGGGTGATGGAGATCAAGATGAGGATCAAGGAGAAAGCCATGAAGTCCAAGAGCATGAAGAAGGAGTCAAGGAGAAGCTCAAGGAGACGCCAAAAGCCAAGCCAAGAGAGTAAGGAAAGAGCCAAGAAACTCAAGCCACAACCGCACATCCAAGCCTTAAGCCCCCCGGGTCGTGGCCATGGTCGTAGCCAAGGTCGTGTGACCTGGCCGGGTCACAGCCCCGGTCGGTTCTGTTTCCATGTGTGCCCGTCTTGTTTGCTTCCAATGCCTTACCCGGTCGGGTATCAGCCCGGGTAGCGCGGCGGCACCCCTCTTTGCCTCTTTTATGTCTTATTTCCTTTTATGGGAGATATAAATACCTCTTAGTTATATCTAGAGAAGGATAACCCTCATTTGGGGGGGGGGGGGGGTTCCCCACTCTCTCATTTCCTAGAAACTCTCTTTGTTTTGTGAAGATTTGAAGAAGATGATTGTAGATCTTGCGTTTTCTATTGATGGATTGAAGTTTGGTATGGATCTCCCCTTATTTTCTTCATTTCTTTTGTTTTCCATGTTTAGGTAGAATCCCAAATCCTAAAATTTGAGGGAAAACCCAATGAGTTCTAGGTAAAATTTGATTTGCTTGCATGAGTAGAGATTAGATTGAGGTTTGTTTCAATCCTAGGTGTTTAATGCCAAATTTGATTATGAATTTGAGTCTTTTTGATGATTGAGACAAAGAGGTGAAATTGTTGATAGGAAGCTAGGTGTGGGATTGGAGTTGAGAGACCCTCTCCCCACTAGAAAGCTATGATTGATGCTTGAGAATTCCTTGAAATGAAAATTGATTTGGGATCCTCTTGAGAGGAACAATTGCTTATAGAGGTTTTGAGTTGGATTGATCACTCAAGCCACAATAGTGGATGGGGGTTTGAACCGATCCTAAGCCATATAGCGCCCAAAGGGCCTAGTCCCAGGTTTTTAAGCCACGAGAGTGGATGATTTACCGTATTCTAGGTACATTTGTTTGATCCCATAAGGATTAGAAAAAGATATTAGGTGATTGCCCCCAAGCCAAAACTTAATCAAAATCATGCATGCTTTCAATGTTTGCCTAGGTTCATTATGTGAGTACCCTAACTCTAGGATTGCCTTTCCTCATTGATTTTGCATGATCTTATTACTTGTTCTTTCTTGATTGCTAGTTGTTAGTTTCAAATTCATCCATCATTCCATATTTGCTCTCTTTAGGCCTAGCTACAAGATTGTTGGTTCAATCCCTGCTACGAAAGTCCCAGAGTTCGACACCTTGGTATTACTACGACCGAACCGTACACTTGTGCTGTATTAGGACCTATCAAGTTTTTGGTGCCGTTGTCGGGAACTATTGTTAGTATTGGTTATTTCCTACAACCGATAGATTAGATCCTTTTTGCTTTTGATTTGTTTCTTTTTGTTTGTGATTTCAGGTTTCTTAGCCATGATTATGTTGAGACTCGATCAATGGGAAGATGAGCACTTCCATGAGTACTTCTCTATATTTCTACACCTTGTGCAAGAACATGGGGCTTAGGGTTATCAATACATAAGTTTGAGTTATGTAAGTGCATTGTTGAGGGTATGAACCCTACAACTTTTGATTTGGTCATGTACATGAGTAAGGAGAGATTATGGGATATGGGAAGTGATGAATGTTGGGAATTCTTTTGCTTCATGAGCAATGAATGTATGCAAGTTGAATCTCCACCGACATCTCAACCGGTTGAAACTCCTTATGCTTATCTTGAGAGTTTGATAGAAGATCTTGCCAACAAAGTCAATAGCTTGATTGTGGAGCATTGTGAAAGGTGTCATTCTTCTCTCCACTCAACAACCACTTGCCCATTTTATAAGTGTGAGAAAGCGGGAGACGTCACATTGGAACCCAATAGCCGTGAGTTAGATGTGCCCAATGAAAACATTGTCAACATAAATGAGCCTATAGAACGTAACGAGCTTGATGGATCCTTTCCCGTGTGGGGTGATGTGATGGAGAATTCCGATGCTTTGAAAGAGATGGGTGATAAGAGGTTCATTGATTACGGATTAGAAGATGAGAGGTTCTTTGATGATGAATTAGAGGATGATGAAAGAAATGAGCAAGATCACGTCATTGAGGTATGTCCTTCACCAATGGAGCCTCCTTCTATGCTCTCTACTTGGGAATCTCCTCTCTCGATCTTAGATGCCCCATGTAAGTTTTTCCGTATTTTCTCGCCCTTTGTCATTTAAGATTCGCATGATGAAAAACCATGTTTAGAGCCTAAAGTGGAATCTAGAGATTACTATGAGGTTAACTTTGAGAAAAGTGTTCAAAAGAGCTTTGATCCATATTCTATATATCTTGAGAAGCCACTACCCGAGCAAAATTGGTTTCAACATATTCCATCTCATGAAAGTAGTGCTAGCTTATTTGATAGGTTAAAATGGTTTTTAAATGCTGTATTATTCACTTTTAAACCATCATTGTGCTACTTACACCTTTGTGAGATGTGTTCATAAAGTTTTGATAGGTTATTGAGGGCGTTGACAATGATTGATCCAAGAACTTGAGAAGGCATCATAGTCAAGCTAATGACCTTAAACAAGCGCTCCTTAGGAGGAAACCCACGTTTTTCCTTTTATTTTCCTTTCTTTAGTAGGTTAATTGAATAAAAACTAGAATTAAAGCATTGAGTTCGTTTGATTAAATTGTGAGAGCATTGCAAATGGATGCCTTTATTGCTTGATGGTGGTTGCTTGTTGATTGCTTGCTTGTGGTTTGATTACTTTGCACTTGAGCATTGTGGTTGGTTCTTGCTTGTGAGTTGTCCTTGACGGGACAACAAATTGCTCTTCTTGCTTGTCTACTTGTGTGTAGGCTTAGCAAAGACCCATGGATCCTACTTCTTCCTCCTTCTTGGTGAAATTCTCATACCCACCACCTCCTCCTCCTCAATGAACACAAGGTGAGTTTCGTTTTCTTCCTTCTTGCTTTAATTCTCACATTGGGGACAATGTGACATTTAAATTTGGGGGGAAGGGAACTAGTTAGTTCATGCTAGATGATTGCATTCATGTTTAAATTTGGCTTGCATTCATGTTTACCTTTGTCATTTTTGCATGCTAAAAATCAAATTTTTTTTGTCAAAAATACAAAAAATCATGCATATTAGGATGCCATCATTTCTCTTGAATGGAAAGCCCCTTGTCTTCAACAAAGTTCAATTCATGACTTGAAAGTTCCATGTCTTTGCTTGGATAGTTGAAACCTTTCTCTTTGCATAATCATGAACTTGTTAGTTTGACTTGTAATTGGATGAGCATATGTGATTCTTGAGATTGTAGACTTGTGTTGAAATTCTAGGCATTGACTACCTTGTGTGAGATATTATTTTTAGCCTTTTTTAGGACTTGTGTCCTTTCTTTGCTTACTTGTGTGTGAAATCTCTATGACTTGCGAACTCTAGAACTTGAGTTTGGATCTTTTTCAAGACCGCATACATGTTTCATGCTTGTGGCATTAAAATGATAGAAACGATATTTTCATTAGCCCATTATTCTCATATCCACCCTACATGAGTACCATTTCATGGAGCCCCATTTTGAGCCTTAAAAGCCTATGTTTTCAAGCCCCACAAAATATTTCCCTAGCCTAATAAGCTTCTCCCTTCTAGAGGATAAGAGTCATGATGGATTTGTTTTGTGTGAGTTTGGGGGTTTAAAAGAGGGAAAATCTCATTTGGTAGAAAGTGTTTCAAATAAATATGCGAAGTTTGGGTTGGGAAAGAAAATTTTGGAAAAAGAGCTTAAAAATGAAGTTGGTGATGTGAACAAATGTGCAAAATCTTTGGGAAATCATCAAAAATAAGTTGAGAAAAAAAGAAGAAGAAGGGTTGAGTTGAAAAGAAACTAAAGGTGAAAGAATGAAGTTCATGATAGTGAGAGATGAATTTGTGAACTTTGGGTATGAAAGTGTTTGAAAGATTGATTTGGTTGTTTGGTGTTGAGTGAAGTTGTGATTCTTATCCTTTAGTTTAGCACCACTTGACCAAAAGTTATCCTCACCCAATTCTTCTCACCTTAGCCCCATTACAACCCTCAGAAGACCTCTTAATTTTTGTCATTTGTAATGTCCATAAGCGGTGGAGATTTAGATCTTATTTAAGCCTATGATAGATTAGTGATCATGGATGAGATTGAGTGAAACATTAAGAAACCTAAACACATGAGCAAGAGAGTAAACATATTATCCTAAGGAGGCTTAAAATGGATGCATTTTTCTTCATCTCTTGAATCTTACAACATGTGCAATGATTCCAATTTGTTGAGCTTCAAGGTCATTGATTTATGTCTCTTCTACTGTGAGGTGAATTCTTGAAGTGCATTTGATGTGGGATGATAAGTCTAATTTCTTGCTTGAGGAAAAACAAGGTTCAAGTTTGGGGGATTTTGATGGCTTGCATTTAGTGCATGCCTAGATTGCATTTTAGATCATGTTTAATTGAGTTTGGCTTTGCTTTCTTCTAGTTTAGGATAGATTTTAGTTGTTTTTGGTTTAGTAGTCTTGTTCGAAGTCTGTGCCTTGTTTGTGCATTTTTCAAAATAAAATGGAGGAGAATTGGGTGATGGAGATCAAGATGAGGATCAAGAAGAAAGCCATAAAGTCAAAGATAACGAAGAAGGAGTCAAGGAGAAGCTCAAGGAGACGCCAAAAGAAGCAAGCCAAAAGCCGAGCCAAGAGAGCAAGACAAGAGCCAAGAAACTCAAGCCACAACCGCATATCCAGGCCTTGACCCCCATGGGTCGTAGCCAGGGTCGTGTGACCCCGCCGGGTCATAGCCCGGGTCGGCTCTGTTTCCATGCATGCCCTACTTGTTTGCTTCCAATGCCTTAACCGGCCGGGTATCGGCCTGGGTAGTGGCATGGGTAGCGCGACAACACCCCTTTTTGCCTCTTTTAGGTCTTCTTTCCTTTTGGGGGAGATTTAAATACCCTTAGTTGTATCTAGAAAAGGATAAGCCTCATTTTGGGGGGTTTTCCCCACTCTCTCATTTCCTAGAAACTCTCTTTGTTTTGTGAAGATTTGGGGAAGATGATTGTAGATCTTGCCTTTTCTATCTATGGATTGAAGTTTGGTATGGATCTCCCCTTATTTTCTTCATTTCCTTTGTTTGTTTAGGTAGAATCCCCAAATCCTAGGGTTTGGGGGACAACCCAATGCCTTCTAGGTAGAAATTGATTTGATTGCATGAGTAGAGATTAGATTGAGGTTTGTTTCAATCCTAGGTGCTTAACGCCAAATTTGATTATGAATTTGAGTCTTGTTGATGGTTGAGACCGAGAGGTGAAATTGTTGATAGGAAGCTAGGTGTGGGATTGGAGTTGAGAGACTCTCTCCCCACTAGAAAGCTAGGATTGATGTTTGAGAATTCCTTGAAATGAAAATTGATTTGGAATCCTCTTGAGAGGAACGTTAACAATTGACCATAGAGGTTTTGAGTTGGATTGATCACTCAAGCCACGATAGTGGATGAGGGTTTGAACTAACCCTAAGCCTTATAGTGCCCAAAGGGCCTAGTCCCGATTTTTCAAGCCACGAGAGTGGATGATTTACCGTTGTTGGATTGTTAGTATGAAACGGGACGTCTTTTACTTGGGTAAAGACGTCCTTAGAGTGAGGCGTCCTTACTAAGTATAAGGGCGGCCTTAAGTTGTGCAGCCGAAATATGAAACTAAATAGGTGAACTTAACAAGTATGGAACACAGTGATTTATAGAGGAACCACTCAAGACCAAGTAGTCCTTGAGTGTCAACCTCTACCTCCTTGAAGGATTTTTGAATAGATTTTTCCTTTCTTATTAAGCGTCCTTACAGTTGTACTGGCGAGTTCTTTACACTTCTTTGGCACTTAGTATACGTCCTAAGTCCACTAGTAAAGGACTCCTTTAAGCCTACAACTCAAGCGAGCTTAATATTCTAAAGGACTTTATCCCAACATCCTACAATACTTCGCAGGACTTCTCTCTTTTCTTTGGTTTTCTGGGTTACAAACAGTTTTGGTTTGGTTACAACTTTTCTCTCGATCAAACACTAAGTCTAGAGGAGTTCTAAGCTTGTTCTTCGTGTTCTTGATCGAGGTCGCTTTCTCTCTGATTCTCTGAATATTCTCTGAAAGCGTTAGCGTCACAATAAATGCCTTGGGGCTATTTAAAGGACTTGGGAAGGGTGTCTTTCCTCTTGGACGATCATGCCCTTCGTGGACGTGGCTACATGATCTTCCTCCACGTAGTATGGTGGTGATGGAAGGAAGCTTCCTGTATCTAACTGTGTGTGATGGACTCCGCTACAGGATCTGCCTCCACGTGGTGATGAACTCTGCTACAAGACCTGTCTCCACGTGTCCTGGATGATCAAATGTTGTCGAGTGATGTCATCCTGTCGGCTGATGAGTAAGGACGCTCTGAGAGTTGAGGCTCGCGTTCCTACTTGCTTGGGACTGCGTCCTTGCTCAAGTAGTCACTTCGCTGGTCCTTACTTCCTGGTAGCTAGCGTCTCTTAACCTCAGGGACATCCACGCACTTGTTGTTCTTTTTGTCACTGGCGTTCCTGAACACTTGGACAAGTTTATTAGAATCAAAGTGAGTTTGTCATATCAAAACTAAGGGACGGTTGTGTGGGCACACTAACAAGTACGCGAGCGTCCTTGATAGCGTCCCAACAATTTCCCCCTTTTTGATGATGATAAACTCTTTAGAAAAATAGTTTTGACTTTGGAACTTAGCATGCATGAAAACTTAGGAGCGTCCTCTAATACTTAGAAGAAATTCTGTAAGCACAAGTTTTCAGCCTTTGATTCTCTAGCTTTTGGATTTTTGGGAAAGAGTGTTGTCCTAGAATTCTATCTAAACGTCCTCTTGTTTTATTCTAGCATGGCGTTCTTTAAACCTTTCACTAATAGTCCCCCCTTAACACTTGCTTATTCTTGATAACTAATATATAGCGCATCTCTGCAAAACTACACTTCCCCCTTTTGGCATCATCGAAAAGGATAACAAGTGAATAAGGACGTTAGCACAAAAACATAATTAAAGGCAGTGGAACGCTTAAACAATCAATATGCATGCAACACAGTGGAACTTGCCATTCAAACAAAATTAGAGTACGTTATTACAACCCATAGTGTTTGAAACAAAAGAAGCAAAAGCATAAAATGATAAGGGATTAAAGATGGGGGACAGCAATCACTGGGGACGTCTACTTGAATCCTGGAAGAACTGAAGAAGCTTCTCATGTAGTTCGGCAGACTCCTTGAGTGTTTGAATCAGGACGCACTGGTTATGGAGAATGGTTGCCATGAGTTCTTGCGGAGGGTACAGCTCTGGGTTCTCCGGAGGAGGAATGGGAGCGGAACGAGCACTGGAAGAAGGAGCATCCTTGTGAGGCAATGGGGGAGGAGGAGAGTTAGCCATCAACACCTGATCGAGAACGTCAAAGTTGACAGCGTCCTCTTGATCAGTTGCTGGCACTTGACCTACAAAAGCAAGTCGTTCTTGTTCGGCTTCTAGAGCGAGCCGTTCTTGTTCTGCTTTCTTCTTTGCTTCTGCCTCTGCCTCTAACTGTTTTCTTATGGACGGCAGCTCCTCAAAATTCCTGATCTCAAGCAATCCTCGCTTCTTGTCCCAGTTCAGTCCCAGTAGTTCGTGAGGAGCAGACTCATCATAGGTGTTCTGAGATTTTAAGATCAGTTTAATAAGTCATGGGTAAGGTAGGGCATGCCTCTTCCTCCCACACTTATCCATATGTTGCATTGCGATTCGGGCTAAGTTGATTGGACGGCGGGAGAGGAAGGCGTCCAGAGAGATGCAATCGTGAGTTTGGACGACAGACTTCTTCTCTTGCCTTGGTAGTATAGCACGACAGATGAAGTAATGTGATATTGCCCCAACCTTAGAAAGGACGTGAGCTACCCTGTCAGTCCTGTACGGCCATTTTCCACAGAGTATTCTTTCAAGCAGCTCAACTTCCTTGTCGTCCTTCATTTCAAAGCCGTTTTCAGGTAAAGAACTTAATGCATCAGACGGCGGCTTCTTAGTGTTAAGGCCCATGAAGGCACGGACTTGGCGTTTTGTGACAGAAGCGGGCTCATCATCGATTTTGAAATGAAGAGTACTGTCTTTGGACTTGAATCGAAGACGCTTGAAGAACGCTCTAATCTGATCATTGTTAATTTCAGCTGGCTGAGGTCCCACCATTGTCCAACCTTGGAAACGCAACAACTCAAGAAACTTATTTACTTCCTTGTTGTTGAACGAGGCGAGCCAGTCCTCCGAGTAAACCAGGGGACCGAGAATGTTGATTGGCTCGTCATCGTCCTTCTTCTTTTTCCCTTTGCACTTGGGGGACTCAGATTCATCGTCCTCATCATCATCTTCTTCTTTGTCCTCAGACTCATTTTCTTCATCGTCCTTGGCACCAGCGTCCTCTATGCCTTGGACATTTGCATCATTGCCACCTGAAGTGGCATTTTCAGTTTCAGTGTGAGTCTAGTCATGGGACGGCTCTCCTGTGTCCTGAGCATCTGTTTCTTTTTCTGTTGGAGGCTCAGCGTCCACAAGGAGTTGGGATTCTGTTTGGATTGGAGGGAAGGGTTGGTTTTGAGGGATTGGTTGAGGGTTAAGAATTGGGAGATTGGGGAGAGCATAGGGAGGGACTTCTGCAACACCGTCCTTTTGTTGAGCGACCTGGTGCTCACCAGCGTCCTCAATTACTTGTACATTTTCAGCTTCTTTGTCCTTGGTGGGAGCATTCTTGACTCCTTCTGCCTCGTCGTTAGAGTCCCCAGTAATATCAACGAAAGGGGAGTACCCAGCGGCAGCCGTCCCAGAAGAGGAACTGGAGGAGGAGATGTGCTCTGGCTCAGCAGCCTCAGAAACAGAACCCTTGGAACTTCACCTGATTTCCTTCTTTTGAAGGTGTGCTCGAGGGCAGGACGTTTCTCAATGTCCTTAGGTCCGGGCTCAGAAGAAGGACGTCAAGACCTGGGGGTTTCAGGGTCCTTGGGAGGTGATATATGAGCTGGGGCGGAGGGAAATTGGGCAAGGTTTAGAGGAGAGGGGCAAAAGGGAATGATGGCTTTATCTTTTGTTCCTTGAGGGGAAGAGGGAGGAGTTGGGAGCTGCTTAATCCTTAGGGACGATTGGGCAGGGGCAAGCCTGGTTTTTTGAGGAGGATTGGACGGGCCTTTGGTGGAGGGGACGGATGATGACTTAGCCTTTTTAAGAGGGCGTTTGTCATGGCGTTTTTTAGAGCGTCCCTCGGATAAGTTTTTGGGGAACTTGTCCATTATTTGGTGTTCTTTTGTGGAGGTGGGGGGATTAGAGGATTTTGAGAGAGGGGACGGAGGAGTAGGCCTTTTGACAGGCAGGATTTTCTTGGGGGCCTTTTGAGGAGGTGGGGGAGAAGGACTTGGCAAGTGATTCCCTAGCATACGGAATGTTGGGGATTCTCTGGGATACATGGGAAAGTCCGGAAGGACGGTATTGTAGAGGTCTAGAATATGGTCAAGTAGAGTTGAAAGATTCTCACCACCATACTGAGAGAAGAAGAGTACGTCCTCCATTCTTCCTGGGAGATCCTGGTAGTTGAGCCTGTGAAGGACGGGAAGTAAGAATCTGTTGAGGAACGTCTCATAGTTCTTTCGTTTCTTTGCCCATCCGTTCTCGGATCAGCTTGTAGAGCGTCCTGGGCTACTTATTAATGAAGTTTACTAAAGATTCATCCAGGACGATCTGCCTGGGCTTCTCAATAGTGTGGGACTTGACCAACTTTCTCTTCTTCCCGCCGGTAGATGATCCGGCCACGTTCCCAAGAAGAGAAGACATGATTCTGATTGTTTTAGAGAGAGAAACTCGTTGAAAGCTTTAGAGAGAAGTCAGAGCAATTTGAGATCAAGGAATTAGGTGAGCGCAATAAATGAATGATGGAGACTGTTGAGGCCTTATATAGAGGAAGCGGTGGCACAAGTGGTAAATAGTACTGAATTCTTGTGCAACACGTGGCGAAACTTCCCCCTTAAGATATGAGCGGATACAACTGTCTCTGTTGAAATGTTCAAAACTTCAAATCTCATGACGCTTCAACTTCTTCTCAAATCTGATCAAATCTGAACTGGCGTCCCTCACTGAGAAACAACTGGCGTCCTCTCTGACTTAACACAATTACCTCTTTAGCAAACCAAGAACCTGAGCAAACGTCCATGTGATCACCTTGCGAACCATTTGAGAACAAAGCAAGTACGTCCCGTAAAAGAAAATATGAAGCTCATAGGACACGTTTGCAGAGTTTTCGGCTAGGGTAAGCTTAGAGTTCCCATCATTTCGGCTTATGATGTGGGTAGGGTGATCAGGGATACTCTTTTCAAGACAAATAGAGAAATTGAATGGCGTTCCAAAGTAGCAAACACATGAAGTTTTAGACTAGACATAGCCAATCATTGAGGGAATAGTAGAATGGGACTTGCTACTTAAAAGTTATTATCCCCAAGAGCAACATGAGATGCTCAAAGGGACGTCTATCAAGTACCTTAGTGAAAATATCAACTACTTGATCCTCAGTCCTCATATGCCTCATACTAATATGGGATCCTTTTCTATCAGATAGGAAGAGTTGTTGCACAAAATGTTGAAATTCCCGACAGCCCCGAGGGACCCGTCGAGTCCTAGTTCAACATTATCACGCAAGAAATGATGCCTTATATGAATATGGTTTGTGCGTGAATGAAAAACAGGATTCTTAGCAATTTCAATAGCACTTTTATTATCACAAAGAAAAGGGATAGTTTCAAGATTGATACCGTAGTCCTCAAGTTGATATTTGATCCAAATAACCTGTGAACAGCACGAAGCAGCAGCAACGTACTCTGCTTCCGCAGTTGAAAGCGCCACAAAGTTTTGCTTCTTAGATCCCCATGAGACTAAGCATGAACCAAGGAACTGTGTCATTCCCGAAGTGCTTTTTCTATCGATCACATGACTAGCATAATCAGCGTCTGAGTAGCCAACAAGCTTGAAGGACGTCTTCCTTGGGTAGAAAAGGCAGAGATCGTCGCGTCCCTTAAGATAGCGAAAGATTCTCTTGACTTCTTGCATGTGGGACTCCTTTGGACTTGCTTGGAAACGTGCACACAAGCAAACGACAAACATGATGTCGGGACGGGTTTTGGTCAAATAGAGTAAAGAACCAATCATTCCTCTGTAAAGCTTTTGATCAACGTCCTTTCCTTGTTCATCTGCGTAAAGACGCGAATTGGGAGAACAAGGAGTGGCAACAAGTTTGGACGTGTTCATCCCATACTTCTCAAGCAACTCACGGACGTACTTCAGTTGATGAATGCGCATCCCTTCCTTGAGTTGATTGATTTGAAGTCCTAGTAAGAAGTTGAGTTCTCCAATGAGGGACATTTCAAACTCACTACTCATCAAGGAATTGATACAGGAAGCTTAATATTCTAAAGGACTCTATCCCAACGTCCTACAGTACTTCGCATGACTTCTCTCTTTTCTTTGGTTTTCTGGGTTACAAACAGTTTTGGTTTTGGTTACAACTTTTCTCTCGATCAAACACTAAGTCTAGAGGAGTTCTAAGCTTGTTCTTCATGTTCTTGATCGAGGTCGCTTTCTCTCTGATTCTCTGAATATTCTCTGAAAGCGTTAGCGTCACAATAAATGCCTTGGGGCTATTTATAGGACTTGGGAAGGGCGTCTTTCCTCTTGGACGATCATGCCCTTCGTGGATGTGGCTACAGGATCTTCCTGCACGTAGTATGGCGGTGATGGAAGGAAGCTTCCTGTATCCAGCGTGGTGATGAACTCTGCTACAGGATCTGCCTCCACGTGGTGATGAACTCTGCTACAGGATCTGGCTCCACGTGTCCTGGAGATCAAATGTTGTCGAGTGATGTCATTCTGTCGGCTGATGAGTAAGGACGCTCTAAGAGTTGAGGCTCGCGTTCCTACTTGCTTGAGACTGCGTCCTTGCTCAAGTAGTCACTTCGTTGGTCCTTACTTCCTGGTAGCTAGCGTCCCTTAACCTCAGGGACGTCCACACACTTGTTATCCTTTTTGTCACTGGCGTTTCTGAACACTTGCACAAATTTATTAGAATTAAAGTGATTTTGTCATATCAAAACTAAGGGACGGTTGTGTGGGCACACTAATAAGTACACGAGCGTCCTTGATAGCGTCCCAACAACCGTATTCTAGGTACATTTGTTTGGTCGCATAAGGATTAGACAAAGATATTAGGCGATTGCGCCCAAGCCAAAACTTAATCAAAATCATACATGCTTTCAATGTTTGCCTAGGTTCATTGTGTGAGTACCCTAACTCTAGGATTGCCTTTCCTCATTGATTTTACATGATCTTGTTATTTGTTATTTCTTGATTGCTAGTTGTTAGTTTCAATTTCATCCATCATTCTATATTTGCTCTCTTTAAGCCTAGCTACTAGTTTGTTGGTTCAATCTCTGCTACAAAACTCCCAGAGTTCGACACCTTGGTATTACTTCTACTGAACCGTACACTTGCAGTGTAGGTTTAGGATCTATCAGTGACGAGGGCCTCATCTTGGCTTTTATTCTCCTAGTAACTTCCCATAAGTATCTCAGGGGCCTCCTACATCGCCTCTATGAACTTTATTGGTGGTCGGATAAAAACGAACCCCCTTTGCTTCTCTCTTGATCTTATATACTAATTTGGGTGGGAAGTTAACCGGATAACTACTAATTAACCACCCCTTATTAACTTATCTTAATTTTAATTATACTTTTTTATTTTTCATGGTTTAATGGGCCAAAATTTAACCCACCACATCAATCTCAGTTTAGGTCCAAATTGAATGACAGATAGACCAATTTCAATGTGAGAGATTCATATTTAAACTATAACAAATCAGCCAAATTTATCATTTCGGTTAGTTTTTTCTACCACTTCATATAAAATCTTGATTGTATTAAATATACAAAAAATTGTCCGCCAACACCCACGACCACTTAAGATTAGATATCCTATTAGAGTCGGCGCAACTTATTCATTGTTTTATTGCCACTTCAAATTTACAAAAAGTTCTCCATGTGTCCTTCGTCTATGGTTCTAATAATGTGCAAGAAAGAATAGAGTTGTGCCGCCTATTTGACCATTTAGATGGGAATATAAGGAATGAGCCCTACGTTGTTTTGGGAGACTTCAATGCTATAACAGATGCTAATGAGAAGTTTTTACTTTTTAGGAAAGGAGAAGAATACTCAGTTTTGTAGGGAGTTTCTGAATTGTGTTAACAAGAATTGGCTGGAGGACCTCAAATTATCTAGAGCTTTCTATAACTAGTCTAACATGCAACAAATGTTAGGATCATGTGCGAACTGAAAAAGGTGTTGCCAATCCAAAGTTGGAATGATGAGTTTACAAACTTTTCAGTGAAGTTTGAGCCGCTAGATTGTTTTGATCATATCCCTACTATCTTCAGAATTGGTGGGATCAGAGACAAGGAGAAAATCCCTTTCAGATTTAATGACATTTGGGATGAGCACAAGGATTTCTTGAGGGTGGTTGATGCAATCCACACTTAGAGTCGGACCACAATTTGCCCGATTGAGGCTAGAAGGGTCGGGATTCTTCTCGAATGTGTCGGAAGCGAATAGGCATGAGCCAATATTATGGCTCTTCAGCCTCTTTTTCTTACGTGGGCGAGAGAAGAGTGAGACTTAGGCGCGCTTGGGATAAGGACTCAACCTTAATGAGTCTAGTTCGGGGTCTAACGAGATGGACTTGGATTTGGTGACGTGAGGGTGTTTGGTGACGTCGGGCCAAAGAAGGAGGAATTTCCACTCGAAATTAGCTCTGGTTGCATTTGACATGAATTGAAAGGACTGCATCGATGGGTTTAAATAAAAAACGAAAGGGAGTAAAACTAGACCTAATGGGCCGATGGGCCTTATTCTAGCTAAATGAGCTGGTCTCTTAAGCATAAGAAGACACTCACCCAAAATAGTAATGATATGGAAATAACAACATACTATAAATGGAAAATGCTAAATAAGGAAATATATAATAAATGCGCAATATCGAGACCTAAGGTGGACGCCATGGTCTCGGGCGCCTCAGACTAGTATGATCGATCCGAGACCGGGTCAAATCATCCCCCCCCCCCTAGATTTGAAGTATCCTTGCTTCGAGCATGGGTGGATAGGGGAGAGGTGATGCTCAGTAGGCAGCAAAAAGACATCGTCGAGCTCAAGGGTAGACTTCATAACCTCAATGATGGCCAATTCAAGGTTGGGCTCCATAGTGGGCATGAGCACCACTCTGGAGCACATCTTCGACCTTGATTCGAACTGTCCTTGGGTGTGGTTGTGATGGCCTTAGGCTTGGCCTGGGCGACGACCGTGTCTAGTTGTGTAGGCAAGACTAGGGCAGTATGGTGCTTGGGAGTCAAGATGGTAGGGCACTTGGGTTGCGTCAGGGCATCGAGCACATCTTCGACCTTGTCCTCGATTTTGGCATGAGAGATGTCCGATGTAGGAGTTGACATCATTGGAGCGGTTGGCACTATGGATTGCGGACGAGAAAGACGCGCTTGAGCCCTAGCCTCGGCAAGCAAGTGCTTAATTTTGAAATCTTGGCATCCCTTTGTTGCAATTGCTCTTGGAAACGTAAATCCCTTGGATGAGTTGGTTATGAAGAAGACTCGGTTTGATAATGGGATTGCTCTTTACAGCCTCCCTTAGGCAGTGGCTCGTCGTAGTGTGGGCAACAACGGGGTGGTGGCTTGTCATAGTAGGGCCGATGTCGGGGTGGTGGCTCATCATAGTGGAGGACGATGCCACCGTGGTGGCTCATCATATTGGGGGCAACACCGGGGTGGTGGCTCGTTGTTATAGTAGGAATGTCGATGATGAGACAACGAGGAAACGGCTTGGTCCTTGCTGTAGTGGGAGCAGTGTTGATGAGGAGGTGGCTCGCGATAGTAGGCCGCTTGATTTTGTGGGATTTGGTGTGGTGGGATCCAGTTTGGATAGCCCTTCGAGACATGCCAATAAGTGCGGGTCGGGGTAGGGTCCAATTTGGGAAGCCAAGGATAATTCATTGAAGGAAAGGTTATATGGTGATCAGATTTTAAGTGGTGGAGATCATATATTAAGGATAAAGAAATAAAATTTTATGGATAAGAAAAGATATGGCCTTATTGGTGGGCATAAAATCTGATTTTTATGGGTGAAAAATCAAATTTATCGGTTAAGGAAAGATTTTGGGAGATTGGTCGGCGGATTTGAGAGATTATGTTGGATTGTTACTAGTTTGAATTTTAGATGTGGGATAGAATCGAGTCGGGGATTCCATAGCTCATTTTGTG
Organism: Polygonum maritimum; assembly: GCA_963924305.1. Lineage (NCBI taxonomy): Eukaryota > Viridiplantae > Streptophyta > Magnoliopsida > Caryophyllales > Polygonaceae > Polygonum > Polygonum maritimum. The sequence goes on along the minus strand of OZ002736.1, from coordinate 15,784,770 downwards.
AGGATTTTAGGGCGGATTGGGGCGGGGGTTGAATGTAGTTGCTCAGGAGGTGTTGAAGCTCCATGGAGTCCTGCAATGGAGGGTGGTAGTTGGCTCTATAGACCTGTTCGTTGTCCTTCACCTCTCTCTCATACTCAGTGAAATCGATTTCCTTGTCCGAGTACAAGAGAGAATAAGGGATTTGGTGCTCTTTATAATGCTTCTTATGGAAATCATTAGCGTCATAAGAATTACTAGATGGAGTAAGGATAAGTGACTTACTTTTATATGTGGCCCGAGAGGGGTGCCTATCGTGCCCACCCTTTGCACGATGAGAAGACTAGTTCTTGTGGGCATGCCTCGTTGTGACATTTTATGGGCACTCTTAAGCACTCGACTCTCTTTGATCGACTCGAACCGTTAGATGGCTCCATGGGCCGACGATGTGTTGGCCACACTCTTCCCTCGGGCTAGTTGCCTAGCCAAGATGTTGGTTGCGTCTTTGGCTTGTGGTTGGATGCTTGAATTCACCACGAGCCTTGGTTGATGTCCATGCAACCCGGTGGCGTAGCCACACTCAATGAAAAGTCGCTTAAGCTCAAATATGTGCGCCTCTTTTTGTTGGAGTTGTTCTTGGAAGAGAGCCTCTCTTGGATCTAGTTGGGGGTTATTGGGGTCAACATTGTCTTGATTTTGTTGGTGTTGCACTTGCTCCTCATTGATTTGATTGGAAGACATTGAACCTATAATCACACCAATCGTAGAATAAGAATCAGAGCAACAAGAAAGCACAACCTTTAGAAGTCTAAGTCAAAACTAACCCGAATTGTTCAAAACTACATACTCGACAAGGCTTGAGTTAGGATTGGGTGGCTTAGGCTTCTCGAGATAGCACGAAGGAAAGAATCACAAGACAATAATTGAAAATAGAAAGTATAAGCAAATAGCAAACACAATCCAAGAAAAGAGGGGAAAGAGATGAAAAGAATCAAACACAATCACTTGATTGAATGATAAGATTGATTGAAACAATATCCCATGAATTAAGGTTATGATTAATTGAAGCAATATTCCATAAATCAAGGAAAGAAATATGGAAAGATTGTTTTGTATCTTCCTTGCCTTATTTTGGCTTGTGGAGACATAATATGATTATATATATACATATATATATATGGTGACGTCCTATTCGCACATGACATTTTGGAGAAAGACGATGGCTTTTGCGTTGGTCTCCATGAGCTTCCACTCATCAGGAACCCACTCATCTTCCTTATCAGCGGGAATTTGAAAGTCACCTTTCTTGATAACTACCCAGAACTGGTAGTCCACACTCCTTATCAAATGAGCCATCCTTTGTCTCTAGCACTCATAGTTCCCTTCCACTAGACATGGAACTTTATTGTCGTTGTTTCCAATGGGCTCTATGTTGGACATCTTTCCTACAAACTAACTAATAATCTAGAGTGTTCCGGCTTTGATACAAATTATTGGATCGTTTAGTGTTAGTACAAATAAGGATGCCTTTATGGAAGACGTCCTTGGCAGCGTTATATTAAACAGAGAAATGCAGGAATTAATAAAGTAAGGACGCGAGTGATTTATAGAGGAACCCCACTTTCGACCAACTAGTTTCAGTGGTAAACCTCTACCTTCTTGGAGGATTTTTTAATGACTTCTTTATATTTGTATTATATGTGAGTCCTTATAGCTAATACAGGCGAAGAACACTCTTCTCTTGATTGTAAGATTTTGTCTTGCAGTCTACTAATGAACTTCCTTTTAGCCCTAGCTATGAGTAGTCTAACACATTAATCACAAATACAAAGGATCGAACTCAGACCTCACATGCTCCCTAATCCTTAGGGAACACAAACACTCTTGATTAGAACAGATTTGATCTTTGGTGGACTTCTTCTTCTAGATCTGGCTCACTCTCACTTAGTTTGTTCTTCCGGTGTTCTTGGTGCTCTTGAGAGCTCTGGTAGGAGTGTGGAAGAAGTCATCGCACTGAAGACATTTGGAATGCATTTATAAGTGATGTGATGGGGTTCCTTTACTAGGACCCTTTTTGCCCTCTATCGCCCTCAAAGAGCATTTATAAGTGATGTGATGGGGTTCCTTTACTAGGACCCTTTTTGCCCTCTATCGTCCTCAAAGATCCCTACAGATCATGTCGCTTTCTTCCTACGTTGTATATATTCAAATATTTGTCTCCATGTGAAAGTCAACTCTTGTTTTGCTGGGAAGCTTACACGTGGTCCTTTGGATGAGTTTGTGAAAGCAACATCTTGGAAGCATGCATTTTGAATCTGACATTTGAAACTTCTGAGGATTGCGGCTACAGATGATGTCACCGTTGTCGAACAACCTTGAATTTATTTGAACTTGAACTTTTAGAATTTAGAGTTGGTTTCCTTCTAGATAGAGAAGTTTTTCATCTCATAGGAAACTCATTCTTGTTCGTTTAATCGTTGAAGTCCTGGGCGTCCCTATGGTCTAGGGACGATTTACACTTGTCCTGTTCACATGATGGGCGCCCTTGGACGCTTTTCTAGGAGTAACACATGGACAAATACGTTAGATATCATGGACTTCGTCATTATCAAAATCAGGGACGGATATCGTTGATTCGGTGTTCATGACTGGTGTCCCTAACACCGTCCCAACAATATGATTTAAAGCTCCAAAATCAATCATCCATGGACAGTTTCTCACCTCCACCTGAAGAAAATGATTATTTCTTTGTGACCTAGGCAAGGTATTCCGTACTTGACTTATTATAGTAAAACAGTTCCCTATGAGGCATATAATCAAACAAGTTCACGTCATTGGAAGACTTCGTATGCTTTGACACAAAGTTCTTGATCCTAAACAAGCAAATAAATTTATAGATCAAGACCTAGTGGAGTTAGGTTTGTGCACATAAGCTAGAAGTTTTAAAGCCTATTCGTCAAAAAAAAAAAAAAAAACAAACCAAAACAAACCAAAACACAAGCTTTGCTAGGAGATGAGGTTGTCGACCTGGATGTGCTTCAGAGGTTACTGACTAGCTTTCCACGAATGGCATGAGCGAAAATCTATAAAAGGCAACGCGCCGTGATTTCGTTATGGTAAGCGCTGGGATGTTCCAAGAGTCTATATAAGGCTAGGATAAGTGCAAAAATAGAGAAAATGATCAAGGTATATTGAACATATTTCGAGATGATTTTATTGTGTCTTAAAGACTATTTTAGGAAATATATTGTAACGTTTATGTACGATTTATTCCTTGTGCAAATGGAATGAATCGTGCAACAATCATCCGAGTTCTATTCATACTACTCGTGAGCTTATTTATGAAACTAAGAAGCTTGAGCTTACTTTTTATTTTCAAGAGTGTTAAGCATGAAGAACAAGGGATTCGTTTTTGGGTGGTTGAGTACGGGAGAGTTGTATTGATCGAGGGTAGTTGCATAGGTAAGAGTGTTGGCAAGAGAGTATGAGATTCACTTCTTGAAACAGGAGCACTTTGTAAACCCGAGAAATCAATATACCGAGTCTAAGTACTCTTCTAAGTCCTTTCAAGTGAGAAGCTTGGAAGGCAAGTGGTTTTTCCCAATACAAACTAATTGGTTTGTAGAGGGTTTTCCGCTATAAACCATAGTTTTTGATCTGGCAACTCATAATCTTTCTTATGTGTTTTTATTCCGCTGCGATCTAAGTTTTGACTCTGGTCGCTGACATTGTTGGTGTCGACAACTCCAAGTACTAGCATTCCTACAACTTCGAGCCTCCACCTTCGACTAATCTATCATATACTGATAGTTGTCGCCATCGACCACCATTAGAGCCACAATGACCTTCGTTGGATTCCTCTCCCTATCCTGATTCCACTGCCACCAATGCCGCCTTTTGCATTACCAAATGAAATTGCCACCATTGTAGCTGCACTTTGTCGAGAGGAAGAAGAAAGACCCAGGCCCGACGCATAACCCTACCATATCAATAAAATCATGTAAGAATAAATGAGGGGCAAACGGGTAATTTTATATGATCAAACTCTCAATCTTCTCCAACATTCATCAAAGAGTAAGAACATAAAACGAAACAATATTCGACATGAACAAGGGTCAAATTAGTCTTCTAGAACTCAAATGGGCCGATGGGCCCATCGGGTCATATTAGGGTTTAGAGTTAGGGGTAGGGTTTCCATTTAGGGTTTACGGTTAGGGATAGGGTTAGGGTTATCATGCCCAACCTGTGCGCCTATGATAGGGCACCGGGCCATTGGTGCACCTATGATAGGCGCACCGTGCTCTTGCGCCTATCATAGGCGCACATGTTTCTAATGCGTCGTATAATGATGCAAACCCGTTGCCTAGCTTTATGGAACTTAGAAGACTACCCGATTAGCTGCCCGAGTAGTTAGCCGGGTAGTGCACTGTTCAAACATAAGTTCATTTTAAATCCTTTGAAATACAGAATGAAACAGGATTCGACACTTCAATTACAACATATCATTCACCTAAACACTAATCATAACACAAGTTCAAACATAACATTCATCTAAACTAATACAACATGAATGACATCAAACACAACATTCATCTCAACAATACAATAGTTTAATTTTACAACTACATCCATGAGTCGGCACTTCAACCGTTTGCAATGCGATATTCTCGATAGTCCACCAAATTTTGGTGCAGAGTGTGAGACCCACCATTGGATGCTTGGATCTGCGTGTCTTTTCCATAACGATGGAGTCTAAGGTAATGGAGTTGCATCCCTTAGCATCACCTATATATAGAATCGCAACATTAGATACAACAATGTACAATATCATTGTGAATAGTAAAGTTTGGATTAAGATATACCAACACAAAGTGGTCACGACACCCTATGTGTGGTAACTCTAAATGAACCCTCAGAGGTCTTAGGGCTGTACTCGTCCACCTTAAGGGTAAACACAAAGTTGGAGAACCCCATGCCAATAAGACGAGGCTAACTAGAAGCCTTGTAGCAAATACTAAACCCATAAATGGCATGTGGAACCAACAGTCCCGGGAGCATGGGCTTTTGATGTAGTTAGCTTGACGAATCAAGTATTGCCAAGTCTCTTTGTGAGCAATTCATCGTATAGGCTTATAAAGTTCTTTGTTCTCAAGCAACTTGACCACAAGGTCATGTCTAACCCTCGTATAATCCCTCTCATGGAGCCCAAAAAGCACGGCAAGTGACCGATTTCCACAATGTCCATCAGGACGTACATCCATGGCAAATGTGATGTAAGGGATCCAAAAATCATACACATTTTCAATCCCAAAGTTGACACTCATATGCACCATGGCCCGAACGGGTTCTTCACGTTGTGACTCCACCTTTGTTATAGGTTGAGATTTCATACAAGCAAAGTCCACCTGCATTGCACTCATTGAGCCCTTTTTCTTTCTTTGTCGACGTACTCCTTTAGCTTGGCTCACCTTTCCCTTATCCTTTGCCTTCTCTTTCTCAAGGTCCTCTATCTCTTCTCGCATGTGCTCAAATTGGCTCTTTTCCCTCTGGTCCAACTTGTTCTTATTCCTTGCTCAATGAGGTCTTCCTTTACCCCTTTTAGTTTTGTTTCCCTCATTTTCCGGACACAACATGGTACTTTGTTTAGGATGCTCCAGCTCATTGTATAACTTAGCCATCTCGTACACAATGCCTTGCTTCAAGGTCCCATTGTTTAGCTTGGCAAACATTTCATGAAGTCTCATCTCTAAGATGGTCATTCGAACACTGTCGTTGGTAGGACCACTAGTTGATGCAACCTCTTCCCACTATAGTGATTTCCAAAAGTCATGAATGTCATCTGGCATGAGAGGTGTTTTGTAATAATGGGCCCTGCCATGTCATGGAGGCATGGCAAACCAAAGCAATCCCTCACCCAATGATCAGTGGACTCTTCTTCATAATCCTCCTTCTTAATCCTTTAATACGTGGCCAACAATAAGTCAAAGAACCTATCCGACACTCTATAGAACAACCTTGAAAACATCATTCGTATTTCTGGTGGCATCCATGGATCATCGAAATCTGTTGGTAGCTTGGATAGGGAGAGATTTATACTCGTCTTAATGTCATCAATTTTCATGACGATGGCATGATGGATTCTCACAACCACCTTGTTCAATCCCCCTCTGCTAGAGCCAATGATATCCTTCAACACCCTATGCATCCTCTCAACCCTACCACTACAATTGTGTAAAATACGACAAGTCTACATATTAGCAATGATCAACTACACATTATGTAAATCATGCTTGTTCGATGTCCTTGTGAAAAAAATGAAGATGATGATCCGTCCATGCTCGTACTATGTTTTGTTTATACTGAGTAAAACATTATCTCTCCACATATCCAACAAGGCCGCTTCCCCACGATAGCCTCAACTTTTCGAGCCTTCTTTCGTAGCTTTCATCTGTGGTTGAGCAAAAAATTCCTCAACATTGTCTTACAAATGCATCGGACTTTTGCTAAGTCCTCAATACTCTCGACGCATGTATCTCAATGTTGTGCTTGATATGCTCCCAACACAAAAGGTGTCGAACTTCATTTCCGAAAACATTATGGATTCCTTTAATTAGGGTAGCTTCGTAATTTATTATTATGGCCGTCGGCATCACTTCCAAATCTTCAAATACGGCTCGAAGCTTCCTCATCATCCACGTGTAGTGGAAGGTCTTTTCCGCTCTCGTAAATGCATACGCAATGTTGAACGTCCTGTGAGTGCATGCGAAGCCAACAATCTCCACTAAGGGCATCTCATACCTATGTACAAAAATTCAACACACATACTATTAAGTATAAAATACATACAAAGTTTAAGTACGAAAGAGATATCCACATAAATATATATATATACCCACTTGTACATCCAATAAGTGGTGTGGATAATTACAACATACGGGAACTCCTTTAAAAGGCGCAATGACTCCTTGTTAGCAAAAAATAGTATTTGCACCTCATTCGTTTTCCTATCCCTAATAGGAGAGACTACATAGCCGTTGTTCACCAAAAACTTGAGAGACCACTGCATGACCGTTAGTTCTCCTCGATCGTCATATTGTAACTTGTAAAAGAAGTTCGCAACTTACTTCCTTGTTGTTAAATTCCCCAGAAATGTACTTCTCAGTTCGACAACAATTTCTTTTGGGGTTCTCCTCCAATCGCCCCACCTCATAGCAATCAACTGCTCCTCCGGGGTCATTCACCCCATGAATGCATTCCCGCCCAAGTCCCATGTAAGGGGATGATTGTGGCGACCTTCGACCATGCCATTTATCCACTTTGGATTATGGTCCCCCGTCTCTTTCTTCATATGACAGCCTACGATCTCAAACTTACAATCACACTTCTTTGACTTCGATCTCCGGATTGGATTCTGTCTCCTTGGTCTACGTGGACCAAACCTTTCACATATGATATTAACATGGTATGAATTTGTTGTCTTTATTATCAATGCTATCGACAACTCCTTCCCTCTAGCTTTCACCTAATCATATAACTCTTCTTTGCTCTTCCACGTTTCCTCGGTACTAAAATACTCTGAATAGTCTTTCCCCTAAGATTTTGAAATTATTCTTCTTAAAAAATTATTTAAGCTAAAGTTAACTTGATGCAATATCGAATAAATAATAAGCATAAACGAAGTTATGATACACACTATATATAAGGCCTATTGATTACGCATTTCATAATATTAAATTGAAACAAAATTCTCCTACAAGTCTAATGCGAATATCGAAATTTTTGAACAAAACGAATAATGCTTAACTTCTCCTACTAGCTATTCTTATAAGAAAATTCTCCTATGAATATCAAAATTTCATACAAGATAATTCTAAAACTAACCATGAATTCGCCGTTTGGACACTAATCACCGAACTAGACATCGAGTCCTCGAACCAATTCGCAACCGTCTATCCAATTATTGTCTTCTACCTCTTCTTCTTCTTCACTTCGAACCCATCATTTTCGACATCACTATCCTTACTATTTTGATACATTCTTGAATGAATAGTGTGTGTGCGGGAGAGGCAAAGAGAGAGATGCATTTTGTAAGAAGAGGTGTATTGATACGATGTCTTTATAGGCACAAGTTTACCCGTTATAAAAATATGACTATTAGTAGGCCTATCTTAAGCGCATCATAAAGTAACTTATTCAAAAAACTGGACAAAGATTAAGCGCACTATGGCGCAGAGGTGTACGCCTATGTTAGGCGCACAGTGTACCTTGCTTAGGCGTACATGTGGAGTTTCGACAATGTTTTTATTCCCATTTTACCCCTGTACGGTTATCTCAGGTGCACCAAACTGCACTCGTAATTTAGCATATATATTAGCCCTTGCCTAGATCAGATGGATTGATTATAATCAATAGTTATGGGTGTCCTAGGCCTCATTCAACCGCCATTCGACCGCCGTGCTCCCTTTTTGCAGCTAAGCTCTTGCAATTTCATCTCTAAGCTTGCGACAATGCCTCCTTCCAAAACCCTAATGGACTTCTTTCAACCTCCAGATCCCAAACGGCTCAAGTCCGGGAAATTCGTCGATTTTGGATCTTCTCCCACGGATTCTGGCGCTGGCGTTCCGGTCGCACGCACTGATTCCCCCTCCTCGTCGTCTGTTAGTGCGAAGGAGAGCGCCAGAATGGAGTTGAGTAAGTCTCTGGCCCTGTCCAAGAGGAATGCCAAGATTTGCTTACAGAGAGTTTCCAAGTCTAAAGGTTTGCTCCCTCATTTGATAACTGACTAGCTTTGTCTGTTTGTTGTCAACGTTAGTCCACTTTCCGTTGTTTGGGAGCAGAAATCGAGTTGTTTTGTGATATTGGTTGGGTTCCCTTGAGAATGTGATTTCTGTTTCTCTGCAAACAACAAGAGGATAAAGCAGAAAAATGATGTTGCAGCTAACAATTCTGAATAAGCTCTATGATGTTGGCAATCTATCATTTTTAGTACTCTTAATATATGAGTTTGTGAACATATGTATGTGTATGTAGCAGAAGGGAGTAGCCATGTGACATTAGAAGAACTTTTGGTAGAGGAGACTTGGTCCAACATCCTTTCTGGAGAATTTCAAAAGCTCTATGCAAAAAATCTATGCAAATTTGTTGAGGAGGAAATTTGCAGTGGAGGCACTCCAGTCTATCCACCTTCCCACTTGATTTTTAATGCTCTTAACACAACCCCGTTCCATAGAGTTAAGGTTGTCATCCTTGGACAGGTATTGAACGATCTCGTCAATATACATTAAGATAAAAAATGATAGTTATTTTGGTTTTCCTTGGTGCAGGCTATGATTAATGGTTTGTTTGTTTGGCTATGTGAGATGGATGCTAATGTCACCCATATTTGCAATTTCATATGTCTTCTAATAATTTTTATCCCCCAACTTTCTTGATCCTCTTTTCAGGGTTATCCTTTGGACTAACAGAGTTCATTTTTCCTTAAAAGCTCTTATTTCCAAATGTTTTTTGGGCTATCTGTCTAAATAACTGCATTATTATTTGACTTCCCAATTCATTTGCCTTTTAGGGTTGATCTTGTTCCAAATAGTCTTAGCCCATGATTTTTCTTTTGTCATTTCTGTTGGATCTAGATGAGGATATGCGAGAATTATGAGCTTAATGTTTATTAGGTCTAAACATCTTTGGCTCTAACTTCTTTTGCGTTTCTTTATACATGCTTTCTGTATCTCAGCCACTAAAGCATTCGTACTATACAGCTTTTTCTGCTGAAATAAGCAATAATTCTTTCTAAAGTTATTGACTTGCCATCACTTTGTTTCCTATACCAGGATCCTTATCATGGCCCTGGTCAGGCAATGGGCCTTTCTTTCTCAGTACCTGAGGGAGTCAAAATTCCTTCAAGCCTTGTAAATATATTCAAGGAACTTCATAAAGACCTGGGGTGTTCTATTCCATCTCATGGGAATTTGGAGCGATGGGCATTACAGGTTGAAACCTTGGCTTGGTATAATAACAAACATATTGATGGTGCTTTCTGTCTGGTTCTGACATAGTTTGCTTCTGATAGATTTGGGTCATTAAAGTTTTAACCTGGTGTTAACTTCGACTCAAATGCTCTTCAGACATACATCCAAAAATCAATATTTCAAGGAATCTCATGTTACAAAAATGTGTAGTATACTAACTTTGATAAAACTTTTTATAACCTTTCATGTCTTTGTGTGAACAAAGCTGACTACTCATTGTTTTTGTAGGGTGTTTTGCTTCTGAACACAGTTCTTACTGGTGAGCTTCTCCTTTTTATTAAATATATGGTTGCATTTTCTTTGTCTTAGAATGTCATTAATGTATGCATGTTTCTGATTATTAACCATAAGTCTCATTGGTGTCACACATGTGTGTAGTTTATGCTGTTACAGTACCAATATTGGTTTTCCTGTGATTCATGACTCCCCTTCATCGGTTGTTCCTGGAAAACTTTCTAGCCAATATGAAATCTGAAACAAGGGAATTTGAAATACTTTTGATACTCTAAGAACATGAAGCTTAAAGAAGGCAACAAACTAGATATCAGCCCGAAATAAATCTCATAACAGTTTTTAGGTTTTTTTCCAAGCTGTTATGTAGTTGAATAACTTTCCTTACAAGCTAAAAAAAAACTGTTTCAGCTTAAAAGTATTCCTAATAAGTATGCTGATGATGCTCTGGACAATTTTTGGTAACTGAACAACCTACTATACTCTTCTTTTTTACTCTATATTTTGTCTGTACAGCCATTTAATGTTATATGTTTTCTTTGGTTGTAGTAAGGAGTCGTCAGGCTAATTCTCATGCAAAAAAGGGCTGGGAGCAGTTCACTGATGCTGTCATTCGAATCATTTCAGAGAAAAAGGAAGGAGTGGTTTTTCTTCTGTGGGGGAATAATGCTCAAGAAAAAGCTAGGTATTTTCACCTCATTTAAGGTGCTATATAGAACTGAGAAACCATTGTGTATCATTAGTGTGTTTCACTGCCACCATTTTCTCCAATGACATTGCTGTGCTCTGTCCATCTGACCTTGTGTTCTCAAAATTCTGTACAATATGTTCACTAATGTCTGCTTGTAACACCAAAATAGAATTGCTTTGTAATTTTATATAGTAAATCTACTTAATTATAAAAAAAAAATAGATTATGAGGTAAAGACAAGAATGAGGAAAATAAAGATCGAAACTATATCAATGGGCTGATGATGATTAAGAGTATGGTGTGTTTTTATTCATGTCCACTGAATAAGCTTGATGTCAAAGACACCCTAAGTACTCATGGTGTTATTGTCGATTTGTCGTGGTCCTTTCAGTTAGGCTGGCTTCAAATGAGATGCTCATCCAAAGCAATTGAGCTAGTGTCTTTATTTATCATTTTATCCTGAAAAATGGTACCTAATAATTTCTGATGATACACAATAGGGGTCTGTTTGGATCACCACAAACATGTCATTGTCCTGCAATTTTTTTGGTGATTCAAACAGGCCCTAGTAAGTCCTGCCATGTTATGAACTGTTAGCTAATTATAAAAGCAGAAGGCAGTCCAATGCATGTGGTGTGAAAAAGGTCAGCTCAATTCATTATACGAGCACCCAACAATCTGTTTACTAGATAAGAAAAGGTAAAAAAAATATAGGTCAACATGTAAACTTGTACTTGTGTGTAATAATAGAAGGAGGGGTATAGTTGGTCCCTTTTAGTATTTTGCTTTACTTCTAAGAATACATTTATAGTTTCTTTATGAGCTATGTACTTTGTAATCTCATCCTTGGACCATTTACATCTTATCTTTGAACAAACTAACATTGGAAAGACGTGCTTTGTGGCTATGAGAAGACAAAGTATATACTACCCTTGATGCCCGCCTTAGAAAAAATTGAATTTAGAAGTAAAGCTACTGAATTTAGGAAAAAGGTCTAGCAGGAGAGTGTTATTATGAAAATTTAGAAACTTTGTGTGCATACTTCTGAAATTTTACTGAACACATGTCATTATGTCTTTTTATGCATCAGTAAATGAAAAAAAGCTTCAAAAAAAAAGTCTCTGGAGATTGCCTTGCATCTGCATGACTCTGAATATCTATTTTTAGGTGATGGTTATATTACTTATTTACCAAATTACAAAATTTTGAAGTTTGAATTTCTTTTTGTTGTATATCAGGTTGATTAATTCTAGCAGGCACCACATCCTGAAAGCAGTTCATCCTTCTGGTCTTTCTGCCCACAGAGGCTTCTTCGGATGCAGGTACATAAGCATCCTTGTATGCATGATAGTTTTCAACTAGTCTACCTTGGATACCTATGATGCTTGAATGTTCGTTAATGGCTTGTAGTATTCCTACTACCAGCTCAAGTTATGAACACTACTATTAATCATGAGCAGATGTCAAGTGCCCATGTATGCTCTTTTTCAGGCATTTTTCTTGTACAAACAAGATTTTAGAGCAAGCTGGAGAAACCCCAATTGATTGGCAACTATGACATTCCAAGGAGTATCCGGCATTGTTTGTTTTTCATTTCCTTGCTCTTCGAGGACAGATCTGAGGTAAGCCTTGCATGTGCCCCCTTGCAGAAACTACCAGGAAAAGCTTAGGGTTTTTGGGTCAGTACGAGCAATCAGAACTTCTCTGCTCTTACTACACACTAAAGTAAATTAAATGTTTGCACACTATCTTATGTAGGCCTAATGTTTGACGTTTTGTTCTAGGAAAAAATATGTATGTAATGACTTTTTCTTCTAATGGTACACACTGACACCTATGTAATATGTACTGTAGCTGGTAATCCTGGTATGACTTTCAGCTTGAGCTCTCTTACTGAGCTTCAATTTGTTGTACGTTAAATGGAGCTTAATCTTGTTAACTGATTACTCGAGCTGAAACTAGTCATGGTATGAGGTGTTTTTTCTTTGGTGGGCTTGGCCGCTTGGGCTAAAACGAGCAAGCATAGTACCTGATATTGTCATTGTAGGGAAATTTCGGTTGGTACCTTTGGGTTTGAGTTCTTTGTTTTTTCGAAATGGTGTTTTGGGAAAGCAGCTATTGCAGATAATGCCCTTGAGGTTTTATCCCATCAACTTTTTATTCGGACAAGGATATATTTGTAACATTACATATTGACTACATATAGCTTTGTAAATATAAAAAAAAATCAACAAAAAGTAAAGGCAAAGCTTTATGTTGAACAATAGCATCTCTTAGAGGTAGAAAAGGAAAAGACGGATGGCTAGGTGCTTTCGTCCCTAATCGAGCAATTCAAGACAATGTCCTCATCGCACATGAGATCCTCCACTCCTTTAGAGGTAGAAAAGGAAAAGACGGATGGCTAGCCATCAAACTAGACATGGAGAAAGCGTATGATCGAGTTGACTGGAAGTTTCTCAACAAGGTAATGGAAAATTTTGGGTTCTGTAACACCTTTCTCAACTGGGTGAAGGAGTGTATTCAAACTGTATCTTTTTCAGTCCTTGTCAATAACGGGCCAACCGAACCATTTCTACCTACTCGTGGACTCAGACAAGGAGACCCCCTTTCACCCTACCTATTCATCCTTGGAATGGAAATCCTCGCAAGAAAACTCCAACAAACTAGTAACAGACCACGAGCCCCAATCGGTTTCACTCTTGCTCGCGGAGGCACCTCAATCCCGTTCCTCGCATTCGCGGATGATATTATCATCTTTAGCAAAGCGAACCAAAGCTCTTGTGAGCAGGTCAAGCAAATAATCGAAGAATATTGTGCTATCTCAGGTCAAAGAGTAAACTATCACAAGTCTACTTTTCACCCCTCAAAATTTGTAAACAATCAAGGGAGAACAAGAGTTCAACAAACATTAGGTATTACACAAATGTCAGACCTCGACAAATACCTAGGTTGCCCTATGATCAATGGTAAAGTTAGCAAAGAAACATTTAGGGATGTTGTAGGGAACACAAAGAAACAATTGACCAAATGGAAAGCCAACGGCCTCTCTCAAGAGGGTCGCGCTACCTTGATCCGCTCGAATTTAACCGCAAAGCCAAATTACGTTATGCAAAGCTTTATGCTACCCACTAGCATTCATAATGAACTAGACCAAATAAATCGATGCTTTCTATGGAATAAGGACAGAAACCATAAACCCCTAATTGGATGGGATAGAGTTTGCAAACAAAAGAAATTTGGAGGTTTGGGAACAAGGAAATCAGAAAATACAAACAAAGCTCTACAAATGAAGCTGCTTTGGAAAATAATCGCAGAACCAAACAACATATGGGTAAGGATGGTTACAGAAAAATATTTGAAGGAAAACTTCATTCTCACGTATAAAAAACAAGCAAACACATCATGGCAATGGTCACAACTAATGAAACTACGACCTGAATTTATAGAAGGTTTAGTTTGGCAAGTGGGAGACGGAAGTACAATCAACTTCTGGACGGATAAATGGGCTTTAAATGAGCCACAGAAGAATCATGCATTACACCCAGACAACATAGATGAGGAAATGAAAGCGAGTAGCCTTATAACGAACGACAAGGAATGGAACTATGAAGAACTCACCCAACTACTCCCTCAAAATGTAGTTGATAAAATCACCGCAATACAAATCCCACAAAACCCTTTGCGTGACCGTCTTTATTGGGCCCCAAGTAAAAACGGTTGGTTGTCGACAGCCTCAGCTGCTAACCTAGTAGCAAGAACAGATAACTTGAACCCGAGCCAAAACAATTGGATTTGGAAACTAGACACATTTCCAAAAGTTAAGAACTTTATATGGAAAATTGACAAGAATGGCCTACCAACTAAGAATAGATTACAAGCAAAACAGGTAGCAGTTCCCCAACATTGCATATTGTGTAATGGATCCACTGAGGATATCGCCCATTTATTCATAGAGTGCCCACATACACAATGCATTATGCGACAAATTAACCCAGCAATAGCGGATGCGATAATGAACTATGATACTACAGACAAATCACCAAGAAATATGATAATAGAAATACACCATCTTGTCGGTACAGACATATTCACAGAGCTTGCTGTAATCTGGTGGTGCTTATGGCACCAAAGGAACTTAAAGGTGTTCCAACAAGACCCAAGCAACGAAATCGCAGACTTACCCCGATACATTCGAGCACAAATCACTAGTTGGAAGCGATCAAGGAGATATACAGAAAATGAGGAGGATGAGGAGTGGCAGCAAAAAAAGCAAAAGTAAAAGAAACATAATGCATCATGGAAAAAACCAGAAAATGGATTTATCAAACTTAACTTTGATGGGTCAAAATTGAATGACGAATCAACCTCAGCCGGGTTTGTTCTTAGAAACCACATGGCAGATGTGATCTGTATGGGGGCTAAAAAGTACGGTAATAATTCGATTTTGATTGTTGAAGCTCTCGGGCTTCGAGATAGAGTTAGGAAAGCCAAACAACTAGGGTATACAAATATTGAAATTGAAGGTGACAACTTCACAGTCATCGAAGCTGCTAAGGGTACGAGAAAATGCCCTTGGCAAATTGACCTACTGATCTCGGACATCTGGGCCTTTCTCCAAGGGTTCGAGTCAGTCAAGTTCAAGCATGTGAATAGGGCTCTCAATGGCGTGGCTGATAAAATTGCAAAACTGGGCCACGATCTCCCTATTGACCACATTGCGAACCACCAAGAACTCAAGGTTCTCATCCGAAAGGATGCTCTAGGTTATCCCCCGTAGGTGGGAGCCTAATTTTTACCTTATCAAAAAAAATAAAAAAAAATAGCATCTCTTAAGCAAAAATTTACCTTAAAAAATTTTAAGGGATCAAAGACCGAATATATTCAATTTACATTGATTTTATTGTCTCGCTTTAATTGCCAATTTCTTTCTTTGTTTCAGAGAGTGTAATTTGGTTGCTGATTTCCTTATCAGAAGACATTTTAATCTACTATAATACAGTATAAAGCGGAATCCAAGTCTTTGTTAAATTTTGCGCCACGTCATCAAGCTTGAATAAAATAATGGTTTTATTTTTTACATTGAATTTCAAAAAATAACTTATGTATGCTCTTGATATCTTACCTAATTTCCGTATATATACTTAATACCTTACTCAATTATATCCTTATACGAATAAGGAAATTCAAGTGATTTTCTTTTATATCTTGACAAAATTTTCTTATTAATTAGTATACATTTTTGTCATTATTAAATCTTGAAGAATAGTGAAAAATTTCACATGTGTCAATAGTATATACTCATTAATAATATAAGTATGAATATTTGAATTAGAACTATTTTAGAATTAAAATTGTATGAATAAAAGTACATAATTCGAGTTTGGATTATAAGTTCCTGAGTTAAAAGTATATTCATATCAAAATTCGATCTCAAATTGGTTAATTCGGTATTATATTCACGTTACCAGTACATGGTACGGGGTTTGTACTAGTTCGGGATATTTTTCGACACAATATTGTTTTGAGCATGTCAGACTTTGATTAAACCTTTATTTTTTAATTCAGCTCAAATCCTCAGCGATCCAAGAACCTTCACTAATATTAAAGCAAGCTAGTCTATCCAAAATTTTGAAATCCAATCATAAGCTGCCACCTATTATTCGGAGAAAGGAAGATTTCTTTGTGTCTTCGTTGACATCCCATTCGTCTTGTTATTTATCTTCCGACACCGAGAGATGGTAGGTAGGGACGGGCTACGATCACTCGTTTCACGTGCTCAAACTGGGTAAACCTTCAAGGAGATTTCGTTTCAACCGGCCAAATTGCAAGAGATCGAAGAAGAGGAAATGAACTCCTTCCTTAACAGAGCTACAAAGATCGTCAATGGCTACTCTTCTTACTCTAAGCTACTCGTTCTTTGTGCAGCCAGGTACCATTTTTGTTCCCTCTCAAAACCTTGACTGTGCTCCGTTCTGTCTTTCCGTTCGATTGAGAGCGGAAATCCTTGGGTCTCGTAAGTTTGCTCTTATCTGCTGCTTGAGCGGTGTTACAATCTGGTGCTGATCTGGAAATTTGACCTGTTTCATCAGCTGATAACCATCACCGAGTGTTGACTTTTTGGGAATTCTATCAATTTCTTAGTTTCTGGCATTGTCACTGATGAAGCTATCATTTTTGACTTGTTAAGCACTGGGGGCGTGGCGGTGGCATACTTGGAGTCACAAGCTGAGGCAGTGCAGGATCCTGAGGCCAAGCCCAGTAAGAAGAAACTGGTTGTACTGGGGACTGGATGGGCTGGCTCCACTTTCCTCAAAAGCTTGGATCCTTCCTTGTATGATGTCAAGGTGCTTTCTCCAAGAAACTACTTTGCTTTCACTCCTTTGCTACCCAGTGTAACCGTTGGATCCGTCGAGGCACGCAGCATTGTCGAGCCAATCCGGAACATTATCAAGGTACCTCAATTTCACCAGTTACTTATATTGTTGGCAAGGGCTTGGTCCACTTGTTCCACTCTAGCTGCTTATCCTATTGCTAATGTAGAAGACCGGTGAGATTGAGTTCTCTGAAGCCGAGTGCATCAAGATCCTTGCTCACGACAAAAAACTAGTTTGCAAATCGACCTTCGAGAACTCTCCAGATCCCAGCCGTGAATTTACTTTAGACTATGATTATCTAGTCATAGCCGTCGGCGCTCAGGTGAATACATTTAACACACCTGGTGTCATGGAGCATTGCCATTTTCTCAAGGTTAGTCGCTAGATAGTTGCTTAAAACTTTTGGGTCTGGTCATTATGATATCATTATGCTGCTTTTTAGGTACAAGCTTGACATTAGCTGTATGATAAATGATGCATTTATACTCTGCAGGAAGTAGAGGATGCTCAGAAGATCCGTAGGACTGTGATAGACTGTTTTGAACAGGCTGTGCTTCCAGGATTGAGCGAAGAAGAGAGGGGGAAGTACCTTCATTTCGTAATCGTTGGAGGTGGTCCCACCGGTGTTGAGTTTGCTGCAGAGCTGCATGACTTTGTACATGAAGATCTGAGCAAGATCTATCCCGCCGTCCGAGACTTTGTTAGAATATCAGTCATCCAGTCGGGAGATCATATCCTTAACACGTAAGATTGACTTTGAAATCAAGTCTTCTGCCTGTTTTCTTGCTATAGTCTGTTGTCTCTTCTTCTTAACCAGATAATCTGAGTGATCGCTGGCTCAATGGATTTCACTGTTTTTTTGATAAATGAACGGATTTAGTGTTCAGCTATCTTGTGTTCTGCTCTATATAAGTTTGCAATCTCACTAGCACTTGATTGCATACCTTTTCAGGTATGATGAGAGGATCAGTTCATTTGCTGAATCTAAATTCTCCAGAGATGGCATTGAAGTTCTTACAGGGTGTCGAGTTGTAGGCGTTTCTGATGAAAAAATCAGCATTCTTGTAAAAGCAAAAGGAGAGATTTGTGACGTTCCCTATGGGATGGTTGTTTGGTCCACTGGAGTCGGGACTCGACCTGTTATTAAGGACTTCATGGCTCAAATGGGACAGGTTGTGTCAAATGATTTTTTGCTATTTCAGTAGTTAAATGGTTTGGTACACAGGCTGATTTTCTGGAACCTTAGTTTGATTTACCATTGACTAATTAAGAGTTCTTTCTGCGGATTGTCACAACAGGCTAAGAGACATGTTCTTGCAACTGATGAATGGCTGCGTGTAAGAGGTTCTAGTGATGTGTACGCTTTAGGTGATTGCGCTACAATAGACCAACGAAAAATCATGGTATATAGGCATTGACATCAGTTTGCTCACCAATTTTTTTTCCAAACAAGAATGGCGGTACCGAGATGTGCAACAATTCATGACATTCACGTTGTTTTGATGTCACTAGGATGATATTTCAACGATATTTGAGGCTGCAGACACAGACAAGTCAGGAACATTGACTATGAAAGAGTTCGAAGACGTTGTTGAAGACATCCTTGTAAGATACCCACAAGTGGAGATGTACTTAAAAAGCCATCATATATTAAATGTGAGGGATGTCTTAAAGGACCCCGAGGGAAACGACAGAGAAGAAGTTGACATTGAAGCCTTCAAGTCAGCTCTATCTCATGTGGATTCTCAAATGAAGACTCTCCCCGCCACTGCTCAGGTGCATGCATGTTTTCTTGAATTATGCCAGTCTGTTTATGTAGTTATTATTAGTACAGGCTGCAATGAGCTAGTAGCTGATGAACTATTATGATTGAGACATATATGGTATCCATCCTAGGTTGCTGCTCAGCAAGGCATGTATCTTGCTCACTGCTTTAACCGTATGGACGAATGTGATGCTGTTCCCGAAGGTCCTCGACGCTTCAGAGGCTCTGGACACCACAAATTCCGCCCTTTCAGGTACAAGCATTTTGGACAATTTGCACCTCTAGGAGGGGAGCAAGCAGCAGCTGAACTGCCAGGGGATTGGGTGTCCATGGGTCACAGTACTCAGTGGCTTTGGTACTCTATTTATGCAAGGTACAATTTCATTCCTTTTCTCTCTCAGAAGTTCATAACTTTGGTGTCTCCAAGTTTTGGCTTTTCATAGTAAAAAGTGAGTTGTGTATATTCCAGCAAACAAGTGAGTTGGAGGACGAGGTTTCTCGTGGTTTCAGACTGGTCAAGGAAGTTCATTTTCGGTCGAGATTCGAGTCGAATTTGAGAGACAACAGCAACTACTTATATATGTAACGAATACAGTGTGTGGTTATGTATTTTCGTATATCCAGGGCCTGCATGTGATCTTGAGAGGCCCCGTACGAAAAAAATTGTTGGCTTGTAAGGAAATTCTTATCATTTTTTTTCCTAATTTTTTAGTAAAATTATGAGTGATAGTATTGTATGTTATTAGACTTGTCAATCGGGTTTGGTTTGGATTTTGTTGGTGGAGGATGGTTCGAGTGGAGATTGGGTTGGGTTACTGATTTTAATTTTTATGGAGGCAAGTTTCAAACTTTTTGGACAAATAAGTCTGCTGGGTTTGTTTGTTGATGGTCGAGCTTGGACGGGTCTGATTTGGTCTTGGTGAGCGCTTGCAAGTATTTCTTGGGCATTGCTTTAGAAGGTAATAGCACCTGTGGGGCAGTGTTTCTTGGGCATTGATTGAGCCGGCAAGCTATGAGAGAGTCACTCCTCAAATCACTGAGAAGAGGCTCGCCACCTCTGAGACCTTCAGCTCGGTGTAGCCCACCATCGCATTGCACGCGTCCGACTTCGAGTACGGCTCCATTGTCGACTTTGAGTGAACTAGCCTACGGTAGGATTAATCTTTTTTCCATTCATTTCGCTGATTCTGCAGGTGGGCCATGCCACGTATTGTAAGATATGGATTTATCGCAAATGGAAGCATTTTCCAACCTATAAATTAGTGGCTAGTAGCCTAGGACATCCCCGTTAATTTAAATACAGCATCGCAAGCTCTTGACGTCCACAAAAACCACAAAACTAATCAACACTCCACTCGAGGATGGGGATGGGGTCGTGTGAAATTCCGGTAATGATAACTTCCCAGGATTGGGTGGCGCCCTTACACCCGGAGCAACAACCCAAGCAGGTGGCAGCGGCGGGGCGGTTGCCACTATCAAACCTGGACTACATCTACTCCGACGACCTCATGGTGAGCGTCTACTTCTGCTACACGAGCGCCGAGAAGAGCGGGCGCGACCCGGTTCAGCTCCTGAGGGACTCCCTCGCCCGCACACTCTCCCTCTTTCCGGTGTTCGCAGGAGAAATAGCGCCCAATCCCGCTGGCGAGCCGGAGTCGTTGCTGTCCGGAAGGGGCGCCCGCTTCCTCCACGCCTCCACGGACTCGGAGCTCCGAGATCTCGACCTCTTCCATCCCGACTCCAGCGTCCGCGGCGCCCTCGTCCCAGACGCTGGCGCTCCTCTTTCCGTTCAGGTGACGGAATTCGGGTGCGGTGGTCTTGTGGTGGGACTCACGTTCGACCACAGGGTGGCTGATGCCTACTCAGGCAACATGTTTATACTTTCCTGGGCCGAAAATGCCGTCCACGGAAGATGTGTGTCCTACGCCCCCAACGCCTACCGCTGGCTGCTCTGCCCTCCTGGCAGTGGTAGTGGTAGTCCCCCCTCTGCCTCTTCCGCAGCTGTGGAGCGTTGGTACGTTGCCAGGCCGCAGGCTAGCTGCTTCCCACATCACCTGCCCGTACTCGACGACCCTGCTGAGCAGTTCACGAGCCGGACGTTTTACGTCAAAGCCCACAACATCCGTGACTTGCAAGAAAAATCATACGCCAAGAATGCCCAGCAACAGAGTTTCAGGTACAACGTACTATCAAAATCCCTACATCCACATAATTTTGATTGTGTAAACCATCCGACCACGGTTGAGGAGACAAAATTGCCTAGTATATAAGACGACGGTCGTCAATTAGTTTTAGGATGGAACCCCATCCCATCGGGCTTTTATATGAGCCACCCACACATCTAATGTGTATATACATGTATCGTACGTATGCAGGACCAAATACGAGGCATTCACAGCATTCCTATGGCAAGTGTTAGCCAAGTCCGTGAGCAACAAAAGCGGCGCCTCCTTGAAGATGTCCATAGCCGTGGACGGGCGCACCCGGATGTACGACAGCGCCACCGAAAGCGAAAACGCGGCTCTGATGCCGCACTACTTCGGAAACGTGGTGTCCTTCCCCTTCACGGAGGCCACCGCAGACGAGCTCGAGAGAATGTCGCTGGCGGAGGCGGCGGATCTCATCCACCACTGCAAGGAGGAGACGGCCACGGCCGAGCACTTCAGCAGCCTGATCGACTGGGTGGAGAAGAGGCGGCCCATGGAGCCGGCCGGCAAGGTTTATGCGGCAAGCACGGGGGAGGGGGCGGCCGTCATGGTGTCGTCTGGGCAGCGCTTTCCGGTGGCCAAGGTCGACTTCGGGTGGGGGAAGCCCGCGTTCGGGTCGTATTACTTCCCGTGGAAAGGGGAGGCCGGGTATGTGATGCCCATGCCCAGCGTGTCCCGGGAAGGAGATTGGGTGGTTTACATGCATCTTCGAAACAAGCAGATGGATGTGGTCGAGAAAGAGGCTTCTCACGTCCTCAGGCCCCTTGTCTCCTCCTATTTCACCTGTCCTAGCTAATCCCTCACATGTCACATCTATATATTTTAATTTACTTCACTTGGTGTAATAAATAACACCATATAAGAAGTCCGGGGTTGAAAAGCTAGAAGGCATCAGCTAGATGCTTTGATTCCCACAGCTGCACCTGAGATAGTCAATTAAGTTGGTCCATGTATATATACGTAGTATGTTACCTACTAAGGACGGTTTGAGTATCACAAGTATTTTAATGGATTTTTCATTGTACAACGCAATACATAACCGAATGTCGTACGTAGATGTTCTTGATTATTGTTGGACCTACTTCAATTGCGAAGCCCATGACGGGATGGCGATCGCGCCCATAAGCAAGGGGAAGGCTACTGGATCTGGTTCTGGAAAACGGTTGCACGCGTTAGTTGTAGCCGGCGGAATTATGTATTTTTTTTGACAGGGTAAAATTTAGGATATCATCTGGATATCACAGTGGATCTTTATGGATGAGAACACCAATTTGTAGGTGAATTTGAATCGCATCGGTTGAGCTACTATGATCCAATTTAGCGACTTTATTAGTCACAACATTACAACTCCTATTGATAAAAGAAACTCTAATAGCCTCTAGAGAGCTTAACGAGGTGGTGATGTCAGAAATTATCAGAGACAAGCTTGGAATGACTAGCATAGGAGACAAACTACAGAAAACGAAACTACGTTAGTTTGGCGATGTCTAGAGGCGGAGCCCAGACGCGACAATTAGGTTGTGCGAGCGTTTGAATTTAGGGGCTTACGGAAGGGATAAAGGTCGTCCGAAGAAGCGCTGGATGGACAATATAGTACAAGATATCGGCCTGTTTGGGATTTCTAATGATTTGGCACAATGTAGAGAGAGTTGGAGGGAGAAGATCAGCGTATTAGACACCTATTCAGCTTGTAGGTCGAGCCTTGTAATCTTAGGGAGAGGATCAGCGCTGGATGGACAACGACCCGTCCCGCAATTCGCAGGTCGAGTCACGGGTCAATTTTTTGTAAGTTTGCGGGTCGTTGGTCGGGTCGGGTTAAACCCGCGGGTTTACAGGCCGACCCGCGACCCGTTACATTTAATATATAAATATATATATATATTTGTTTTATTAGTACTAAATTGTATTTTTAAGAAAAAATATATGTATTTATAATTTTATTAGTATTAAAATATATATTATTTTGAAAAAAATTCACCATGGGGTCGATCCACAATTTATTTTCGTATTTTATAAAAAACACCGGTTTGACGAAGTCAAACAGGCTAGTGGGTCGACTAGCGACCCACGGTTCACTTCTTAAATTTTTTGCGGGTTGCGGGTCGACCTGACCCGACCCATTGAACACCTCTATGTAATCTTGTGTTGGTTGTCGTTATCTCGCTTAGTGGGCTTATTTTTGTTAAGCTTAGTCTTTTTTCTTTTTTTTTTCTTTAGCCTTAGTAGTACTTTTTGTTTGTCCGATGGGTTTTAGGTTTTTCAGTATAGTGTATTGAGTAGTCCGGTTCGTGTCTTTTCGTTCATATTGGCGTCATCCCGGTTTGAAATACCTCTATCCCAACTCCCAAATCTTTCATTTGGGGAATTTATCTGGATAAATAATGTTGTTGTTGTAGTAAGAATACACTGTGATTGAATGGGACTTTCCTTAGATTCTGGTTTTCTTTTATTTGTTTTAATCTTTCTAGGCATGCTAAATTCTCTCTTGGATTGAATCATGTTCAATATGCGAGGTTCTGTATAAAATATTTAATGGATGAAGTGCTGTGCAAAATAAGAAACGTCGGAGAACAAGTCAACATGGTAATACGTCAACCACACAAATATATATAGTTTCAACATTAACAGCAAGATAGTACTCAAACAGCCAAACCACTCAAACACAGGTCCATCAAATATAGCATCAATACTTGCATCATACATGTATAGTAAATGAGTTTCCAGACCACTAGTGATCCTCAACTCTAATAGTATAACATAATCAAAGGTAGTGATTCTTTTTGACAGCTTACCAGACAGCTGAAAAGTACCACTCTTGTTTTCTTCTTATGCACATCACAGCTCCAAGACGAGGTCTGTTCATCACGGAGTTGAGTTTATTAGGAGATGTTGAAGCTATGATGACCACATATACTTGGAATATTTTTTTGATACTGAAAGGAGACTTGGGTGTTAGATACTTACAGTCTGCATCTGTTTTAATCCAGAGTTCCGTGTTCTCAACTGAGTCATTTCCACATAATGTGAATTTGGTTGGGTAGAATTGGTTGTTGTAGTGGCACATGTACCTCTTTTGATTAAAGTCATCAGAATCTGGTCGCGCCTCTCCTCCAAAGCCGAGATCAGCATCAGCGCAACCAGAGTCTCCAACTTTGAGACTGATCCTGTTCTGGGTGTGCAGCCTTTGCATATCGGTGGAGCTTTCTGGATGCACTTTCCTATGAAATATATGTAACATCTGCACCCAGTAAGTTGTATCAGTATAGAAAAATGAGTGCGCTTGACCCATCAGTTCACTGGTTGAACACTCATAGTAGTACCATGAGGTCTCAGGTTTGTGACTCTAGGACAGCCGTTTCCCTTATTCTTTTTTAGAGCTTGGCTAGTAACCAGCTATGCTAATAGATCATAGCCTACATTTTATTGGAATTTCACTAGCTAATTGAAAAGAGATTTCGAGTAAAGAACAAGTAGCTGATATTAACCATGTGACTAGAGAATCCAGAATAATGTTGACACAGTTTGTATATCTGGGAAGTGTTGGAACACACCTTGTGGAATTTTGTTTCTGAAGCATATTCTGCAGCTTCGCCATTAGCCGCAGAGGAAGTAGAAGAGAAATGCCCAATCTTCTTCCTCAGGATCTTCCTCATGATTTTGGCTGAGGTTTTATTATCCCCATCCTTATCCTTGTGTGTTTGCTTTTCCCCTCGTTCAGATTTCATTCCATTGCTCTCCTCTGCTTTATGCCTCTGGAACAACTCTCCCAACGACGCTCGGTTCTTCCTAGCAGTGCTTTTTCTCTCAGGCAGTTCAACAGCTGATCCAAAGAGATACTCTTGGAGAGGACAGTTTGTCTTCCCATTTTCACTGCTTTCCATAGCTTCTACTGCTTTTGCACCTAGAGAAAATGTGCTGGTGTTGCTGCTTCTGCCATTGCTGACGTAACTGTTTCTCGAGGAATCTGTCCAGCCATCTTCTTTAGCTTCAGCAGCCAGTACCTTCTCCAGCTCATCATTGATGAGGTTCAGCTCATTTTGTGTTACCTCGGTTTCTCTTTCTGCTATTTTGTCAACAGAGAGGACGAACGTTGGCGTTTCCGGCTCTGAGATGTAGGTCTCTGCTCCAAGAGTTCCAATTGCAAGGAATCCATGGAAGGACTCGGAAAGTTGTGCGGATGAATCTCTGTCAGGGTAATCCAGCCCTGTAGATTCTAAGCTGGCAAATGATTTTCTCCCATAGCTTTCTTTTGGTGGATACACCAAGTTGACTCCGCTGTGATTTTGTTTTGGGTATAGACTTTGACTGTTGATTGCTGTCTGTCCTGAAATGTAAGATTGCATATACTTTTATACAAGGAATATCAAACGTTGGACCTCCGCCATTCCCAATGGTGATCTTATGATCACTATAAACCCGTAAAATACTTATATTTTACTAATTTCCTTATTCCACATCATCGTAATCATTCCTTCTTTTCTACCCTTACCATTCATGAGCCCTTGAGCCCATAATTTCACTTTTTTCATTTTTCAATCTCATTTATTTACATACATAATTCTAGTGTTTTTATACTTTATGAACATTGATTAAAATTTATAAAAAAATTCGTATAAGTGAATATGAAAATAAATAAATTTTGGTGTAACTTTTTTGAATTAAAACAATGGCTATGTGAAAAAAAGAAAAGCATGTGCTTTCATTTTCTAAATTAACCAAAAATATATTTAATTTTATAAGAATTAAAATATATGCAAAATTAGTCTTTATAGATAGATTTAAAAAAAAAGATATAAGTTTTCACATATTTTTTGTAATTGTTTTTTATTAGAATAAGCTTAAACTGAGCATTTATGTTAATTGGAATTATATATGATACTACTAAATTCTACCCATTTATTTTGTGCCATGTGGCATTGTTTGATTGACTTTCTCTTGCATGATCTTGCTCACTCTTGTGCCCATCTTTCAATCTTTTTCACCTTGGGCTCAGCAAATATCAACATATTAAATGTTGATCTATTCATGGTCTTTGTAGTAAAACTCCCATTGGGAGTTATGCTGTACAATGCAATAAATCTTAAGATAATGCATATATTTACTAGTACTGACATATTTTGTTTGGGCCTTACCCTGTGGAGTTTCCTTGAACGGTTCATTATTATTCTGACGAATTTTGCGATGCATCCAAGTTAGCAACTGCAGAACATAGCTAGCATGATTGATTACATGAGTATTAAACTGGCCATAGTATTGGGTGTTGGAATTCCCTGGATGAAATAAAATTGGACATACCTTCATCTTAATTTGTTCTTCAAGTTCTCTGATGCCTGAGTATACAATTTCTCTGATGTGGTTTTTTACATATATTTCATATGAGATGCCACTTTATAGAGAGGCTTAATGGGTTAGAGACCTTCCCAATTGCCACATAAAAATAAGACTGCAGGACACTGAGGAGGCTACAAAAATGTAGTTGTGCTTCCTTTGTCAAGATCCTCAAAATAGTAGGTGTCACTTTCTAAGGCCAAA
Organism: Polygonum maritimum; assembly: GCA_963924305.1. Classification (NCBI taxonomy): domain Eukaryota; kingdom Viridiplantae; phylum Streptophyta; class Magnoliopsida; order Caryophyllales; family Polygonaceae; genus Polygonum; species Polygonum maritimum. Next base: position 15,757,969 of record OZ002736.1, on the reverse strand, counting down.
AACTCATGTACAATTAATGCTCTCAATGTTTAGAGACATTGGCCCAGGCCCCCTCTAAGCTTATCTTTGAGGACACAGTACACTTGTGTTGACCTTTGATGAATTGCAGTTTTCGTTGAGATCTTCTTGTATGTTAGCTTGTGTTTTTTCCTATCTATATATTAGGAGTCTTTGTCCACTTACACTTTTGGAGCCTAGCTTAGAAAAACCAGTATTCTTCTATATATTTTCTAGTGATTATTGCATAAATTTATCAGATACACGGTTTGAAGATGCTATTGCATTTTGGGTTTGCATGTTATGTGCTCCCCTTTGTGGAGTTTCTAATTAACTAGCATGAGATTGATCACTGAAGTTGATTGTTATGTATGTAGTATCAAATGTTCATTTCCCTTACATTGGATAGACTGATTAACTAATTTCATGTCAGTGTACTGAGAAGTGAGGTTTCATTAATTAGTATCAGTTTTTGGATTCATATATTTGTGTACAAGTGTTCCACTAAAGTTTTCTATATAGATTTAGCAATCATCCTCCTTGCCCTCAATAATGAATCACATGGACTGTTGGCAATGGCATGTCAACACATAAGATTGACTCAAGGCAAGCAGGATAAAATCAACTTGAATTTCTTCCTTCATGTAGAGTTACTTGTTTATAATTGTCTACTTTGGATTGTGTGTCTTTTATTCGATCATATGGCTAATTAAGAGTAATTAAAGTGAATGAACAGGCCGGGTTATCGATCTCATTTAGGCTGCAGAGAAACAATCAAAAGGGCCGATCGAAGTTGGTAATGGTAAGTGTGGGCGGGCAAAATTCCCTATTAATTAGTTAGCATTTAATTTTCTATCTTGTTTATTTTGCTATCCATATTTATTATGCTATATCCTTTATTAGGGTAGTTACTCTAGTTAGGATATTATTTATGGAGGAGAATCTTATCTTCGCCTGAGATAAGATATTTGGTTGACTTGGGGAGCAAGATATCGCGAAACCCTAAACCTAATGGGCCGGTTTGCCTTGGGACGCGCGCCTCTCCCCCTCTCGTCCCTCTCCTCTATAAATACACATGCATGCATGTGCCTGGTAAGTTATAAGTTCTAAGCTATCGCTGTGC